>JYCQ01000315.1:0-14974 GCA_000931505.1 Hypoxylon sp. E7406B | reverse complement strand
ATATAATTTTTAATCTTTTTATTATTTAACTTTATTAAACATATTATATATATAATAAAATTAAGATATTTTTAAATATAATAATTAACTTATTTATATTAAAAAGGTAAATAATACGTTTATAAATATTTTATATAAGTTAATTATTTAATATTAAATTTATCGATAAATTTTTTTAAAGCTTTATTAAAGTTATTATAATTTTATAAATATATTATATACTTTTAATATAATAAGATATTTTTATAAGTAAATAAAACTTTATTAAAGAAAGGATTAAAATATAATATTTCGTTATAATAATTAAAAATATTTAATTTTAAAGTTTATAATAAAATTTAAGGTTTAAATTATTAAGAAAAGTTATTAATATTTACTTTAATATTTTTACTTTTTCATTAATAATAACTTTAATAATTTAATTATTAATAACTTATTTACGGTTAAATTATAATATTACTTTTTAAAAAATAATTTAATTTTTACGAAAATTTTTAACAATTTTTAATTAATAAAAGCTTCGTTTATAAGCTTTAATTATAAGTGATTTTATAATAAGTTAATATATTATTAACTTTATTTAAATTAATAATTTTTAAGATATTAAAACTATAATTATTAAAAAAATATAAAAGAAATTAATATATTTCCTTTTAAAAGGTTTATAAAAAAACCTTTTTTAAAGCTTTTTTAAAAGAAAGCTTTTTTAAAAAAGGTTTTATATATTTATTTTTAATAAACTTAATTAATATAAAAAATTTAACAAATTATATATAATTATAAAAAATAAGTAAATTATATAAGAAATAAAAAAGTTATAAAATTAATTATTATTATAATAAATTTAATTAAAAAGGTAAAAAAAGAGATTATAATAAAAAAAAAGCTTTTTAATATTTACTTTATAACGGGTTAATTAAAAAAAAAGCTCTTAAAAAAGTAAAGTATTATTAAAATTAAATATTATTAAAATAATAATATTATAAATTTATATTTTAAAGGCTTAATTTTCTCATTTTTATTTATTTATTTTTACATTTTTCTTTATTTTTTTTAATATATTAATACTTTAAATAAAAAGTTATTATTAAAAACTTTTATAAAATAACTATAACTTATTTTTAAAATTTATTTTATTTAAACATTTTATTTTTATAATATAAAATTATTAAAAGAAAAGCTTTTAAAGTATATTAATTAATTTATATTTAAAAATAAATTATTAACTTAATAAAAATTTTAACTTCATTTATAAATTTACATTTTTTCATTTAAAAATCTTTTTAACTTTAATAATAATAAATTATTTTTCATTAATACCATAAAAATAATTAATGATTTTAATTAATCATTTATAAAATTCCGATTTTATTACATTTATAAAGTATAAAATCATATAATAAATAAATAATTACTTTTAAAAATTAAGTAATTAAATTAATAACCTTTTTAAAAAAAGGTTATTATTTATATTAAACCGATTAATATTATAAAAGTTATTAAATCATTATTATATATTAATAATATAACTTAATTATATTTAAAAAAATCGATAATTAATAACATAATATATATTATAAATTCTTTCATAAATTCGTTATAACTCTTTAATAAAAAAACATTTTTATTTATTTTTATTAAACTTTATAATTAAATTAATTAAATATAATCCTTTATTTTTCCTTTTTACCATAAATTAAATATTTTAATAAAAGTTATAACTTTTTTAAAATTTTTATTTTAAAATTACTTTTAATAATCTTAATTATTTAAAACATAAATAATATAAAAATGAAATATTTTTTACTTATTAAGTTATATATAAAATAGTTTTAATTTTATAATTAAAAGTAATTTTATTTTATATTTTTCTTACTTTATTAAAATCTTATGTTAAAGTTATTTTTTTTTAAAATAATACTTTTATAAAGATATCTTTTTCTTAATTAATAAGTTTTATATTTTTAAACTTTTCGAGAATTATATTAAAACGTTTTAAAATTAATTTAATCCTTTTTAATTAAGTTATAAATTTAAGAAAAATATTTATATATAAGTTATTTTTTAAAAATATTAATAAATTTTCTAAATCTTTAACTATTTTTTAAAACTTCTTTTTTTTAATTAATCGATTTTAATAATGTAATTTCATTAAAAAAATGTCGTTTATAAAATTAACTTTCTAAAATTTTAATTTATATATAATATTAATTTCGATAAAATCTTAATTAATTTATTATTTTTTAAATCGATTAACTTCTTTTTAAACCTTTTTAATCATTTCTTTAATAAATTCTTTATTATTAAAATTAATTATTACTTTATTACTTTTTTTAAATTAAAAAAGATAATCTTTTTTAATTAAAAATTCCTTATTTAGAAATAATATTAATTCCTTTTAATTAAAAATATTAATAACATAAACTTTCGTAAAAAAATCGAGGAAAAATATTTTATAACTTAAAAATAAATTTTCTATAATTAATACATTTAAAGGTTTATTATTATTATTATTATTATTATTATAATTTTAAATAATGATAACATTTAATTTTCTTTTTTATAAAAGTTTATTAAGTTAATAAAAACATAATTAAAACCTTTTTAAAAAATTAAAAAAATAATCTTTATAAATTTAAAAATTAAATATCTTATTAATATATTTTTATTAAAATAAAATGACATTTTAACTTTAAAAATAAAGTTAATCTTTAATAAAAATTTTTAAAACATTTAATTATCGTTAACTATATATATTAATATAAAGAAGTAATAACTTATTAATTATATAAATCTTTTAATTTATCTTTAATAAAAGATTTTAATATTAAATTTAAATTTAATTTAAGTTATTTTAATAACTTTTATCGGTATTTAATATTTTATAATATAAAATTTAATTATAATATAAATTTAAACGTTAATATTAATAATAATAAATATAAGGTCTTTTTAACTTATTAATTTAATTTTAATTATAAATTTTAATAAAAGTTATATATATATAAATGTTATTAATAATTAAAAGATTTATTAACTTTCTCTTTTTAAAAGTTTTATTTTTAAATATATTTTATATTTATATTATAAAAGCTTAAATATATAATTAATTAATTTTTTAATTTAATTTTTTATACTTTTTAACTACTTTTTTTATATTTTTTATTTTACTTAATTATATATTTATAAACTTAATTAGAAAAATTTAATATATATTTAATTATTTCTTTTTAAAATATCTTAAATTATATTTATTTAACTTAAAACCTTTTAAGCTTATAATTAAAGAGATATTTAATTTTCGAAAAGTTTTTAATAATATTTTTCTTTTTATTATTATTAAAAAAGGAAAGATTAAGTAAGTTAAATTTAAATATTTCTTTTATTTCTTTTTTAAAGATATGTTAATTAATAAGTTCCTTTAAAACACTTTATTAACGTTTAATAATATTAATTATTATTATATTTTCCTTTTTAATTTATTTTTATAAATGTTTTTAATAAATTAAAAACCACTTTCATTAATAATAAATTTAACTTATAAATAATTAAAAAAAATTAAACCTTAATAAATCTTTATTTACGTTTATTATATTAACGATTTTTATTTTAATTAACTTTTTAAATTAATGATTTAAGTTAAAAATCTTTTAAAAAATTAAAAGTAAAGTTTAAAATAATTAACTTAATTATTATTAAATAATAATATGCTTTTTTAATAATTTTATATTTTATTTTTAAAGAATTATATAATTATTTAAAGATAATATATTTAATTAAATTATTAAGTTTTTAAACGTTTATTATTACCTTTTTAAAAATAAAAATCCCTTTTAAGTTTTTAATATAATTAATATTTTTTAAAAAGTATTACTTATACTTTTTATTATAATATATAATATCTTTTATATTTAAAGTTACTTAAAATAAATAAATATAAAACTTATATTTTATATTATAATAAAATTAACAATTAAACTTATTATAAACATTAAATTAATTAAAAAGGTTTTAATTAAATATATATATATATAATTTCATAACTTTATAAAAAAACCTTTAAAATAAGTTTAAAAATTTCAATTTTATAATTATAAAAATATTTATTAAATATTTAAACTATATTTAAGTAAATTTAATCGTTTATATATAAGTTTTTATAGTTGAAGTCGAGGTATTTAAATCGAATTAAAGTTTATTAAATAATATAAAGCTTTTTTTAAAACCTTAAAAAATTATAATATTAAAAGTTAAACGTAAATTATTAAATGCTTTTTATTATTTTATTTAACGTTAATTCTTTACTTTTTAATTAATTAAATCGTTTAAAAATTATTTTTTCAAAAGCGTATTTTTAAAACTTAAGTTATAACTTTAAAATTATAATTAAAAAAAACTTTAAAAAGTGCTTTAAAAAATATAAATTACGATGTTATTTTTAAGTTTAAAAAAATCTCGAACTTACTTAAAGTAAATATATAAACCACTTTTAATAATTTATGTTAATAATTATTATTAAAGTTTTTTTTTAAAAAAGGAATTTTATTATAAAAATTATTATTTTAATAATACTTTACTTTTAATAAAAGTTTTATTATTTTAATAATATTAAATTTTAATAATATTTAAAATGATAAGTGGTGGCTTTTATTATTAATAAAAAGCTAATTTATTAACTTTTAATTTAACTTTAAATAATTTCGTAATTACGTATTGTAATAATTAATAATTAATATTATTTAAAAGCTTTAATTAAAGCGATTTTAATAATTAAAGTTAAACTTTAATGTATTTTATTTTAATGAAATTATTTAACGTTAAATATAAAATATTAAATTAATGGTTAAATTAAATGTGTTATATAATAACTTTTAAAGTTATTATATGTTTTTTAATTAAATAACTTTATTAAAATAAAGTGTATATAAATGTAATTTAAGTTATTAAAATCGCTTTAATTTAAGCTTTTTAATGACATTAATTATTAATTAATATGATATATAAATGCGAAGTTATTTATAATTAAATTAAAAGTTAATAAATCGGCATTTTATTAATAATAAAAAACTTACCGCTCGTTAAATTAAATATAATAAAGTATTATTAAAATTTAATATTATTAAAATAAATAATAATAAAATTTTATAACTTAATTAATTTATATTAAAAAACTTTATATAACTTTTAATTATATAACTTTTTTAACTTAAATAAATTAAATATAAATATTTTTTATTAATTACGATAATTTTATTTATTAAATTATTATATATTTATTTTATATAAATTTTTTAATTATTATTAATAAAGTTTATTACTTTATTTATTTATAAAATATTTTTAATGTTAAAGAATTTTTGCTTTAAATTAAAAAAGTTATCTTTTTATTATTATTATTATTAATTAAAGATAATTATAACTTTTTAACGTTTTAATATATATGTAATAATTCTTAACATAAATATACTTTTTTTATATATAAAATTTAAAATTTGTAAGCTTTTTATATTTTTTTTTGCCTTTAATTATAACTTTAAATCTTTAATTATTATTTCGATTTAATTATAAGTTTTTATAACTTTAAGTTATAACTTTAACTTTATTTATATTTTATAATATATAACTTTATATATTATTACGAGTTTTTTTAAATAACTTTTAATAAAAATCTTTTATAATAATATTAAAAAAATTATTTATTTATTTTTATTAAAAAAGTATATATTTAATATTAATTTTAAAAGTTTAAGCTTTTTATATACGTTTTTTTATTATAAATATTATTTTAAATATTATAAAATTATTAAAAAGTTTATTATATATTATAACGAAAAAAACCTTTTTTAAAAAATGGTTACTTATAATAAAAAGTATTATTTTAAAAAAAGGTTATTTAACCTTTAACTTTTAATTACTTAATTTAAGTAAAGCGTGTAATTTTTTAATTATAAAATATAAAGCTTTATAATAATAAGGTTTTTAATATAATAAAAGGTTAATTATTTTAAACTTATAGCTTAATAATTACGTGTGTATTTTATATAAATTATTAAACTTTAACTTTAAAAATTACCTTTTTTAAAGCTTTACTTTATATTTTAAAAAACCGATTAATTAAAAGTTAAGATTTAATAATGCTTTTTTAAAATAACGCTTTTTATTATAAATAATTATCTTTCTTTTATTAACGTGTTAAAAATAATAATAAAACGTTATTTAATATAAAAATAATTATTTTTTATTAAAAACTTTTAATACGATAAGTTAAAAATAATTTTAAGTTTTTTAATTAATAGATTTAACTTATTTTTTATTAATCTTTTTAAATAATGTTATAAATATATTTCTTTTTTAATAAATAACTTAATATTAAGCTTTTTTTATAAGTAAAAAAATAATTAATAATTTATATTGAAGTTTTATTATATAATAATAATAAAATGTTTAAAAAAATAAATATATAATTATAAATATATATTTAAAAATTTTACGATAAGTTACATTAAATTTATTAATTATTATAATTAAATAATATAAAAATATATCGTTTAATTATCGATAATTTAATTAATTATTTCGTTATTTAAAAATATTTTAAGTTATTTTTTATATATAAAAAGTTTCCATATTAATAATTATTTTTTTAATAACCTTATTAATTAATAATAAGTTAAATTAATTATTAAAGATAAAATTCTTTAACTTTTTATTATTAAACTTTATTAAAGATGTTATTTTTACGTTAAAAATAAAGTATTTTTAAATATAATAATTAACTTATTTTTATATATATAATATATATATTTCTTTAAAATATTAAATATATAAAAGTTAATTTTTTTACAATTTATTAATAAAAGTTTTTTATATTTTTAAATTTATTTTTAATGTTAAAATATATTATATGCTTTTAATAAAGTAATATATCTTAATATATATAAAAGATATTATTAAAGAAATAAATAAAACTTAAAATTACATTAAAATGTATATATTAATTAAAATCTTAAAAAAGTTAACTATTTTCGGGTATTATAATTTCGAAAGGAATAATTAATATTTATTTTTTAACTTAAATTTTTATTTTAACGGTGAGATTAAAAATTAAATCATTATTTATCCACTTATAATTAAATTAAAAGATAATATTTTTATTTATATAAAATATATAAATTAAATGTTATATAAAAAGAAATTAAGCTTTTATTATGTTTTTTATTTAAATATTAAAATTAGTAATTATAATAATAAAATTAAAAGCTTTATTTATTTTATATAAAGTATTTAAAACTTTAAAAGTTAATTAAATTATTTTTAAATTTTATATAAAATTAATTTAAATATTTTATTAAAAATTAAACTTATAAATAAATAATTAATAATATTAAATAAAAACATATGATATTTATTAATTTTATATATATTATTATAATTTAATATATATAAGTGGTGTTTTTATATCTTTTTATAATAAAAGTAAGTTTATATTATTACTTTTACTTAATTAAAGTTATTTAAAGTTTATTTAATAATATATTTATAACTTTTATTATGGAAATAATAAATAAAGATTTAAGTTTATATAAATCTTTAATGTTTTTATTTTTAAAGGTGTATTAAAGTGTTATAAATATTTTTAAATTAAATAATAATATTAAAATTATTTTTATATAAAGTAAAGAAAATTTATTTAAACGTAATAATTATAAATTATAAAAAAGCCTTAATTTAACTTATAAAACCTTTATTTTAAAATATTTAATAACATATATAAATTATAAAATTAAAGTTTAAGTTATAAATGTGGTTATAAAGTTTATTAATTTTTTAATTTTTAATAAATTTAAAAGTTTAGTTATAATTATTTTCTTTTAAAGTTATAATATTCCTTTTTTAAAAGTAATTAACTTTTTAAGTAAATGTTATATAATTATAAATTTAAAAAAGTTTTATTTAACAATTATAATTATAAATAATTTTATAATAAGTTAAGTTATTATTAATTCGATTTAAATTAACCATTTTATTAATATTAAAGTTATTATTATGGGAAAAATAAAGAAAATATTAATAAACCTTTTCTTAAAATATAATAAGTAAGTTATTATTAAGATTTTTTTAAAAAGTTTATAATAAGTATTTTATAATTAATATATTTATTAAAAGTAAAATAAAATAAAAGGTTTAATAAAATAAATATATGTAATAATAATAGTAAATTATTTATAATAATGTGATTTAATTAAATTAATATAATTAAAAAGAGTATTATCTTTATTATAATTTATAATTAATTAAAAAAGTTACGAAAAATAATTTAATAATAAAAAGGTTATTATTAATTATTTAAATTATATAAAGCCTTTTAATATAAATTAATTAAGTTATAAAGTTTTACTATTATTAAAAGTGAAGTATTATTAAAATAATGATTTTTTATTATTATTAAATTAATTAAAAAGGTTTAAAAAGATTTAATAACTTTATTATAAGATTTACTTTTTAATCTTTTATAACATTTAATTTTTAAATAATTTATAATATCTTTAATTATTTTTACTTAAATATAATTTAATAATAAAATAACGTTATTATTATTATTATTAATATTTAAATTATATTTTATATTTTTTAATAAAGTTTAATAACATATAATTATAACATTAATTCTTTTTTAAAATATTTTAATTACTTAATAATAAATAATTATTATTAACGGTTTAATATTTTAAAAGCTTTTTAACTTATTTTTTATATTATTAATTGTAAATTTAACCAGTTTTTAAAATTTAAAGGTTTTTAACGAAAAAATGATTTTTTAATAAGTTTATCGTTATTTATTTAACTTTTTAAAAATAATTATTTAAAGTTAAAAAAACGATAAAACATTTATTTTATTAAATAAAAACTATAAATAACTTTTAAGTTTAAAAAGAAAACTTATTATATAATACGTAACTTTTTTTTAAAAAAAGTTATAAAACTTATTAATTAACATTAATTATAATTAAAAAAAATATTTAATAATGTTATTAAAATATTAATTTTAAACGTAAAATAATTAATAATAAAAGTATTAAATAAATTTAAAAGTAATAAATAATTAAAAACGTTAATTTATTATTTATAATTTCTTTTATTTTTTTAATCTTTACTTTATAACTTAAGGTTATATATTTTAAAAAGTAATAATAAAATAATTAATGTTTCGTTAAAGGTATTTTATGCTTTTTTTAATGTAATAAAAGGAATTAATAAAAATTTAAGATTTCTTATTTTTAATTAAATAAACTTACGCTTTTTAAAGTATTTTTTAAAGTTTTAAACTTTTATCTTTAATTTAATAATAAATCTCTTTATATAATATTAAATTGTTAATAAAGTAAAATATATCGTATATGTTATATAAATGATAATATATATTAATAATTATTATCTTTTTTATTAATATAATTTAATTGAGATTTATTAAAGATAGGAAATAAATTAAAAGTAAACTATAATAATCTTATTTTAAAAAAATTATAATTTATTTTACAGTTAATAAAAAAAGTTTAAAATTATATTATTATTATTTCTTTATTTTAACGTTTAATTAACATTTATATATATTAATAATATATGTTATTTCTTATTATTAATTATATTTAAATAAAGTTAATTAAATTTAAGTTTAATTTTACCGTTTTAATATTTATTTTACACTTTTAACTTTTATATTTAAAGGTTTAATAACTTTTTATATTTATTAATTAATATAAATATAATTATATTTAAATAATATTTAACGTTAATTTAAATTTTTTAGTTAAAATTACATTATAACGATTATATGTTATATTAAATGTTTTATTAAATATAATTTTATTAATTTATTACGTAATTATTTAAGAAAAGCTTTTAATTTTAACTTTAAATAATTTAAGTTATAAATACCGCATTAAAGTGTAACTTAAATTAAAATATACGTAATGAAAATATTTATTATATTATTAAAGTTATATAATATTACGATTAATATTAATAAAATTATTTAAATATAAAATTAAATAACATTTTAATAATAAGTTATTTTATAAAATAGTAAGTATATTATATAAATAATAAGTAAAAGTTATATTATATAAGTAATATTTCTTTTAAAAAATAAAGATAAATTAAAACGTTAAATTTATATATTTTTTTAAAAAAAACTTAAAAATAAGTTAAAATCGGTTATAAACTAATTAAAATTAACTTTAAAAACAACTTTAAAAAAGGTAAAAAATAAGTTTTAAAGTGAAATATTATTATTTTTATTAATAAAATATTAACTTAAAATTATAACTTTAATTATTATAAGAAATTATATAAAAAAATTAATTTCATTAATAAAACTTATTATATTTTAAAAAAAACTTAAATTAAAATAATATAACCTTTAATAAAATATTATTAATTATAAAAGTTAAAATAATTAAAAAATATTTTATAAATATTAATTATATATTTTAAATAATTATTACGAAATTAAAATAATATGGTAAAAGAAATAATAAAAAGTTAATTTATAAAATATAAAAAGAACCTTTAAAAAAGATAATTTAATATTATTATATAATTTTTTAAAATATATAAATAAATTTTAATTATAAAACTTTAAATATAATTAAAATAACTTATATATATATATATATAAACTTAAGTAAAATTATTAATATATTATTAAAAACTTAAAAAAGAGATTATTTAAAAAGTATTTATAAAAAATTAATTAAAACATTTTATATAAAATAAAAAAAAGTTATTAAAAGTTTATTAAGTTAAAAAAAATAACTTTAATATAATATTTTAAAATTAAAGGAAAATTTATATTAAAAATAAGAAATTTATAAATTAATATTAATATAAAAAAGATAAAGATTAAGTAATAATATATAATTAACATATTTATTAAAATTAACTGAAAAAAACCTTTAAAAAGTGCTTTAAAAAATGTAAATTACGATGTTATTTTTAAGTTCGAAAAAATCTCGAACTTATTTAAAGTATATATACGAACCACTTTTAATGATTTATGTTAATAAAAATGAAAATAAAATAAATAATTAAATACGTAAATATATAAAAAATAAATATATATAAAAATATATAATTTAATATTTAATATTTAATTAAATAAAACCATAAAAATAAATAACTTAAAAATTATAAATTAAACTTATTTAAATAAATATTTATGTATTTTAAAATATTTATTTATATTTTAAAAACGGAATTTTACTTTACTTTTTTATAATTACTTTAATAACTTTACGAATATAATTTAATATTTAAAGTAAAATATATTATTAAAAGCGTCATTAAATTAACTTTTCATTAATATAAGTTATATTATAATATAATAAATATGACATAAGTTATTAAAAGTTAAAGTTAAAAAGTAAAATTTTTTTAAAACTTTACGGATTTATTTTAAAAAAGTTACTTTAAAGAAATTACTTTATAATAATCACGGTTATTAAAATTATTGTAATTATTAACGTTATTAAAAATATTATAATTATTAAAGCTTTTTTATAAAGTAATTATTAAAACTTAAACTTTAAAGTTTAAAAATTAATATTTAATTAAATAAAAATTATATAAATAAATAACTTTAAAATTATAAATTATTATTAAATAAAGTTTTTTCTTTTTAAAAGTAAAGTAAATTTAATTAAGTTTTTAAAGTTAAATAAAATAATTTAAAAAGGTAAAAATTAAAGTTAATTTTAAATTTATAAAGCTTAAAAATATTAAAAAAGTTACACGTAACTTTTTTAAGGTTTTTATTAAAGTGTTAAATGTTTATATATATAAATGATATCTTTTAATTTTTTAAGCTTTAATTTTAATTTTAATAAACGTGTTTATTATACGTTATCACTTAATTTTTATCTTTTTTATTATAAGTTTAATAAAAAATAATAAAAGTTTTTTATTTAAATATATGTTTTTCTTTTAATATATGTAAAGTTTTAAAGTTTTAAAAGGTTTTTAAAGATTTTTTTTAAAGCTTTTTAAAGTTTTTATAAAAAAGATTTCATTTTAAAAAAGCTTTTTTTAAAATTTATTAATTTAAATTGTTAAAATTACACTTATTTAAAAAAAAAGCTATAATTATAATCATTTTAAAAAAGTTAATTTTTAAATAATTTTTTTAAGAAAATATAATTAAAACTATTTTTTAAAAAGCATTAACTTTTACTTTTTATAATGATAATTTTATAATAATTTTATAATAATTTTAATATATTATTTTTATTTTTAAAACCTTTTTAAGTTTTTTTAAGCTTTTATATAATTATATATAAAATAATAAAAAAAACATATTTAAATTTATATTTATAATGTTTTATATAATTTACTTTTACCTTTTAAAATTAAATTAATAAAATTATTTATATAAGTAAAAAACTTTATATTAACATATAAAAGTAAAAAGGTTTTTAAAATTAAATAAAATATAACATAAATTATTATAAATTAATAAATAATTTATATAATTATATTAAGCTATTTTAAACTTATATTTAATTAATTTTTTAAATAATAATAAAAGTAACTTTTATAAAATTAATTAATTTTTACGACTTTTTTAAAATTAACATTAATTATATAATATTATTTTCTTTTATTTCTTATATAATATAAATTTTATTAATAAAATTTTAAAAAAAAGTAAAGCTTTAATTTTAATTAATTTTATTATATAATCTTTATAAATAATATATTAAAATTTATTTACTTAAATAAATATCTTAATTATATATTTAATAATATAAAATATACGTTAATATAATATTTATAATTATAATTATTTAAGTTTAAAATATAAAAGTTTTTTATTATATATTATATAATTTTATTAATGTATTTTAATTAAATATAAAACTTAAACTTATTAAAACATAAAATCTTATAAAGTTTATTATTATTAAAAAGCTTATTTATAATTTTTTATTTATAAAAATTATATAAAAACTTCTTAACGTTTATATTTACGTTAAAAAATCATAAAATTATATTAATTATTAAATAATACATTAAGTAAATTTTTTATTTAATATTATTTTATTATTTTATATAAAGTTTTAAAGCTATTTTAAATAATTTAATTTATTTAAGTTAATATTATATATCATTAATTTAAATGCTTAAAATTATTATAAAATTAATGATATAATTTATATTAACATTTTATCATTTATTAATAAAATTAATGTGTTTATATTTATAAAATTTCTTATTATTTAAATTAAAATTAAAATTATAACGTTTCTTCTTTTTCTTTTTTTTTAAGTTATATTAACTTTCTCTCATTTTTTATTTATAATTATTTTTTTACTTTTATAAAAATATTTATTATTTATATTAAAATTAAGTTTATTTTAAAAGTTCTTATTATTATCTTTTATTTTTTACTTAAATTAAGTTTACTTTTTCTTTTTTAATAATATTAAGTTATTATTATTATAATTATTATAATTATTAAAAATTTTTACATAATATATACGCTATTATTAATTAAAAACATTTAAATACACGATTAAAAAAAGCAATAAAAAAAGGTAATATCTCATTTAAATGATAAATATATAATTAATAAAAATACATTATAATGTTAATATGTTTATTTTTAAGTGATATATTATTAAAGGAATAATATTTAATATTACTTAAATTAAAACATTTAAATTAATATAATGATTATAATAATATTTTAATATTTTTATATTTTAAATATTAAATTAAATATGATAAAATATTTAAAAAACCTAAAATTTTTTAACTTATTTAAAATATAAAACATATATAATGTTAAGTTAAAGTAAAAGCTTTAAAAAAATAATCTTTTTAATTTTAAAGTTATATCTTAAAACCTTTAAATTAATAATAACATTAATCTTAATTTTTATATTATTATTACTTTATAAATTATATAAAAAAGTTATTAATAATTTAATTATAAAAATAAGTAATAAAAATTTAACTTAAAACGAAAAACGACTTTATTTAATTAAATAAAGGTAATAATTAAAAACCTTATTTTTTAAATTAACATTATTATTATTATTATTATTTAAGTTATATCTTTTACCGATATAAGAATTTTACTAATTATTATAATTTAAATTATTATTAATAAAATTGAAATTAAAATCGAAATCGTTATTATTAAAGTAATTTTCGGTAAAAATATTATTATTAAAAACATTATTATTAAATAAAAGATACTTTTTAAAAAAAAGATTCGATAAAAAATGTATTTTAAAATATTTTCTTTATATCGTTAAAATTAATAACTTCAAAAGTTAAAAATTAACCACCTTTTATATTTTTATAAATATAAATAGTAAACATTATTAATAAGTTAAATTTAAATAATTATATTATATAACTTATTAATATATTTTATATAAAATAAATAAAAAAATTTTTAAAAAGATATTATATAATTAATATAAAACATAATTATAATATAACACTTTAACTTTATATATTATCTTTAATATCTTATAAATTATATATATTATTAATATATGCTAATTATTATATAACTTAAAAAAGATTATAATATTTTTATAATTAAATATTTTATATATATTAACATAAAAAAAGAAAAGGTTATTAACATTATTAATTTTTTTAAAAATATTTAACGTTTAAATATATTAATTTATATTATTATTAATAAATTAAACCATTTTAACTTTTAAGATAATATACATTTTATCGATTTTAATAATAACTTACGTCACGCGATAATATTTATTATATATTATTATTAAATTACAATTTTTAATTTATAAAAGTAAAATTTTATAACTTAAAATTAAAGTAATATTAAAATTATATTATAATAATAATATATTATTATATAAGAATTTTTAATAAATAAAATTTAAAGTAATTAAATATAGCTTTATATAAAATAAAGGTTAAAAAGATT
>JYCQ01000314.1:0-15596 GCA_000931505.1 Hypoxylon sp. E7406B | reverse complement strand
TATATAATAAATAATTAAAATATTATTTTTAAAGTTTAATATAATAAATAATAAGTTTAAATTAATTATGTTTAATTATTTATTTAATATTTATTAATAACTTTTATATTAACGTTAAAAATAAAGTTAAACATTTATTATTTCGTATATTTTAAAAGTTAACGTTAATTAAAGTAATGGTAAAATGCCTTATAATATCTTATAATTATATTATAAAGTTATCGCGAAAAAGATTTATAAAAGTCATTTAAAAATGTTATAAAGCGTTTTATAACTTCGTAATGTCCTTAATTATTAAATTAATTACCTTTAAATTTAAAAGTTATTATAATAATTATATTAAAAAGATATTTATTTATTTAAAATATTAGTATATTTTATTAAAAGAAAAATAATAAAGGAAAAAATAAATATAAAAATATTAAAAAGTAAATTAATTAATAATATATTTATTTATTTTAATTTAAATCGAAAAAATATTACTTATAAATTTAATTTTTAAGTTTATGATTTATTATTATTAAAAAAAGTGGTTAAAGCGAAAGTATATTTAACATTAAATTTAATAAAAAAAGCATCTTTAATTACTTATAAAAGCCGCTTAAAAAAGCATTTTATTATATATGTCATTTATTATTAAAGAAATGTTAAATTAAAAAATAAAAAAGATTAATTTTAAAAGAAAATATAAAAAGTTTTAATTTATTTTAAAAATTTAATAACGCTTTTTAAGATAATAATTTACTAATTAAAATAATAATTATATTAATAAAATCTTTAACTTTATTTTATTATTATTTATATTATTTATATAATTTATGTTATCGATAATATTAATTAATATATATTTATATTATTTATATATAATTTATATTTTATTTTACTTTTTTTAATTTTTTTTTTATATATTTATTTTATGTTAAGTTTTATAAAAATAAGTATTATTATATATTTTAAGTAAAGTAAATATTTAATTTAATTAAAAAAATATAATATATAATTAAATTAATTAAATATATAAATAAAATGTTAAACTTAAAATTAACTTAATTTTAAAAGTGGATTTAATAAAATAAATAATAATATATTATTTTAAAGGTTTTATTAATATTTTAAAAGCTTAAACTTAAATTAAAATTAATTATAAAAAAAAGAAAAAATATAATTAAGTAATAAATAAAAATAAGAAAATAATTCTTAAAGTATTTTATTAATAATAATTAAAAAAATAGTTAAATAAATATTTAATTATTAAAGTATAACTTAAAATTATAAATTAAATAAAACGTATTTTTTTAATTATTTTATTCTTTTTTAAGTGTATTATATTATTAATTTTATTAGTTTTTATAATAAATTTATATATAAATTTAAATTATTTTAACATGTTTTCTTTTTTTTATTTTAACGTTATTTATTTTATAATAATAAATAAGTAAATTAAAGTTAATTAACTTATTAACCTTTTATTTAAATTATAGTTAAAAAATATTTTATTATATATTTAATAAAATATATTTTAATTATATGTTAATATTTAATAATTAACTTTATATTAACATAAGTTTACTTATATTTTAATTATTTTATTAATAATTATTAAAATTAATTTATATATTATATAAAAGTAAACGTTTATATGTTAAATAAATGTTTATATATATTTAAGTTATTTTAACTTTTTTTTTAATATTTTATATTTATTTAATATATATAAGTATTTTCGTTATAAGTTAATAATTAATTTTTAAATTAAATATTTATAATTAAATTATATAATATATATTATTATTTACATTTATAATGTACCTTTTATTAATTTAAAAATTTACTTTTTAATGATTTAAATTTTAATTATATTTTAAATATAAACATAAAAAATCTTTACTTTTATGTAAATATATGTAATATTTACCTTTTATTTATTAATTTCATTTGTTTTTTTACGTTTACTTACTTTAAATACCTTTAATTTTATTATAAACTTAATTTTAAATAATTTTAATATGTTAAAACTTTAAATAATTTATTTAAATAAGGTTAAATTTAACTTTAAATAAAATATATATTCTTAAAAATAAAAGATTAATTTTATTAAAAAAAATAATAAATTTTTTAACTTTATTAACATTAATTTAAAAGTTTTTAAGTTGATAAATAATAACTTAAACTTTAATTAAAATTAAGTAAAAAATTTTAATTAAAATTTAATAAAAAGTAATAACTTTTTAATTTAATTTAAATTATTAATTAATAATTTATTTTTTAAAAAAAACAATAATAAATTAAATTTAATAAATAATATAAACTTTATTTAATATATTAAGCTAAGGTGGATAGCTTAATAATAAGATATAAAGGTTTAAACTTTAATTAAATAATTAACTTTTTAATGATATATAAATTTTTATTAAAATAGTAAGGAACATATAATATCTTAAATAATATATAACACCTTTATATATTACTTTTTTAATAACTTAAAATATATTCTTTTTATACCTATCTTAAGGTATTTTTTATTTTAATTAATAATTTACCATTAAAATTAACTTATATTATTAATATTAGTAGCCTTATTTTAAATTAACTTTTTACTTTTTTTTAATTTAATATAATGTAAATAACTTTATAATAAAGAAGAATTATTATTATTAATTTTTATTAATTAAATTAATATCTTATTAATTAGGAATAATAAAATAATATAGAATATAATAGTATATATATAACTTAATTAATTTATATATATTTATTATTTTATTCTTTTAAAGCTTTTTATTTTAATTTAATTAGTAACTATTATAAAACTTAAATCTATAATTTTAGTTTTAAAAAGATCATTATTATTAAAAATCTATTAATTAAATTATCTTTAATATAATATCTTTATATTAAAATTTTTCCTTTATAAATAATAAATATAAATTTAAGATAAACCTTTAATATAAATTAGAAAAAAGTAATCTTAATTTAAGATTTAAACTAAACCTAAATATTACTTAAATATAATTATACCTTTACTAATTAATAAATATTAAAAGCTATTAAACTTTTAATATAAGGGTTAAAAATATAAGATAATAAATATTAAAATAATAAAACTAGATTTAAATTTAATTAACTTTATTTAAATATAAATAATAATAAAAAATGATATATATTGTTAATATATATAAACGCCGATTAAGTATTAAAATAAAAAAATAATAATAATATAATCTTAAATCTTTTATAATAATTTTAAAATAAATTATAATCTTCTTAAATAAGGTTACCAAAATTTATTTTTTACCTATTTCCTTTTTTTAATAAATCTTAATTAAATTATATTAATAGAAAAGGTAATAATTATTAACATATACCACCATTTATATAATATATGTGATATATTTTACTTTATTAACGATTTAATATTAAATAAAGATATTTATTATTAAATTAAAAATGGAAGTTTAAAATTTAAGAAATATTTAAAAAAGCTTAAGTTTATTTAATTAAAAAAAAAGGTTTTAAAATCTTATCGATTTTTTTTATTAAGATAAAGAAAGTATAAAATATTCTTAATAAAATATCAATTATTTTATTACTACTTTTTTTAAATATATAACCTTAAGCTATAAAATAAAAAATAAAAAAATAAGAAAAATTATAAATAATAAATTAACATCTTTAATTATTTACTACTTTTTAATTTATTTAACATTTTTATTATTAATTATTCTATATTTAAGATTAATACTTTAACGATATTATTAGATATACCTTTTTTAATTATGATTAATTTTAATTAATAAGTTTTATAACCTTTTTTAAAGGTTATATATTATATGATAAACCTTTTTCTTAAATTTAAAAGTTATTTATAATTTTTATTTAATAGAATAAAGGTTTTATTATTCCTTTTTAACTTTAAATAATTATTTTCGAGGATTTAAATAAGTAATAATAAATTTATTAAAAAGATCCCTTTTTGGTTAAAGATTTTTAAACTTTAAAAATTAGTTAAATCTATAATTAATAATTTAATTAATTTTAATAATATAAAGGAGAAATTAAAAAAAGCTTTTAAAATATTAAACCTTTAATAATAATTATTTATTATTAAATAATTAAGGCATTTTAAAAAAGGACCGATTTATAATAACCTAAAAGAGATTAATATTATAATTATAATTTATTAAATTTTATTAAAAGATATAAAATATAATTTAAATATTAATAATAATAATAACGTTATTTTATTATTAAATTATATTTAAATAGAAATGATTAAAAATATTATAAATTATTTAAAGATTAAATATTATAAAAATTTAAAAAGCTAATCTTATAATAAAGTTATTAAATATATTAAAGGATAAGTAAATAACTAAATCGATTTATATAATAAACCTTGTTAAAGTTGATAATCTTTTTTAAACCCTTTTAATTAATTAAATTATAATAAAATTACCTTTAAGGAAAAGAGATTTTAATAATAAATATAATTCTAAACTTATAACTTAAACTTAAAGGATATACTTTTAAAAAGAATAATTTTTAAATAATTTAATTAATTAAAGAATAAAGAATTAATATTAGATAAAATAACAAAAAAGATTTAATAACTTAAATTTAACCTTTAATATTATAACTATTTAAGATTTTAAGAAAAATTTTATACCATTTAATAAACTTTAATTTAATTTAAATATTTTAACTTTAATTATAAAAGCTTATATATAAATAATTAGATTTACTTAAATATAACTTAAATATTTAATAAATACCTTTATAATTATAAAATTAGAAACCTTAAACTTATTTTAAAAACCCCTTTTTTTACAAAATTATTAAATTTTATATACATATTTAATTAAAACCTTTTTAACTAATTTAATATTTATAAAAAGTTTAAATATTAATTTTATTATAATATAAGATATAAATTTTATAATTACTTACTTTAAATAATTTTAAATAAAAAAGATATTATATATTATAATAAAAAATATAAATAATACTTTCTAAAAAATATTAATTATATTAAAAACTTAAGAAAAATTTTTATTTTTAGAAAGGTAATAATAAATATTTAAAAAGTTAATAACTTAATTAGATATATTATTTTTAAATAATTATATAATTTTTAAAAAATAAGATATGAGGTTATTAAGAAAGCATATTACCATTTAATAATAACTAAATTAATTACCTTAAATCTTACCTTTACTTTTTTAAAAGATTCCCTTAACCTAAATTATTAATCTAAAAAATTAATTTAAATAAGAATTATTAATATAATAAAGGTAAATAAAGATTTATTAAAACTTAACTTATTTAATTATTTATAAATTAAATTTATTATTAATTAAAATAGTTTTTAACTTATTAAAAGCATTTATAAAAAATAAATTAAAAAAGGAAATATAACTATAATTAATGTTATTAAATAATAAAAAGGTATTTTAAAAAAACCTATTAACTAAAGTATCTTTAAAAAAGAAAAAAAAGAGATATTTAAATTTAATTTACTTAATCTTTTTTTTTTAAATAATAATAAAAAGAAAAAGATTATTAATAATTCTTTAAAAATTAAACACCTCCTTAATTATAAATTCGAAAAGTTTTAAGCCAAATGGATATAATTTAACTATTTTAAAAGATTTAAAATGTTTTAAAAAAAAAATGATTAAATATATATTAAGTTTTTTAAATTAAATTTATAAATATATAATTAAATAAAATAAAAAATATTAATTTAATTAATATATTAAGATATATATAAAAAATATTTTAAAGGATATAAAAAAGGTAATTAAAAAGTATAAGGGATTAAGTTAAGAAACTAATTAATTATATATTTAGGCTTTTATAATATAAATTTAAAATATATTTAAAGATAAAACCTAGAAAAAAAAAAAGTTAATAAATCTCTTAATTATTAATAATACTTTTATATATATAAGACTTTTATTAAAACTTATAATTAAAATCGAATTAATAAATTAAGAAGATTTTATATTTATTATTATTAATATTAATATTTAAACTTATATTATAATTAAATCTTATATTATAAAATATTAAATATTAATAAAATTTATTAAAATAATTTAAATTAAATTTAAATTTAATATTAAAATCTTTTATTAAAAGTTAATTAAAAGATTTATATAATTAATAAGTTATTACTTTTTTATATTAATATATATAGTTAATGATAATTAAGTTTTTTCGAAATTTTTATTAAGGATTAACTTTATTTTCTAAGTTAAGATATTACTTTATTTTAATAAAAATATATTAATAAAATATTTAACTTTTAAATTTATAAAAATCAAAATTTTTTTAACTTTTTAAAAAAGTCTTAATTAAACTTTTATTAACTTAATAAACTTTTACGAAGAAAAAAATTAAATATTATTATTACTTAAAATTACAATAATAATAATAATAAATCTTTAAATTTATTAATTAAAGATAATTTATTTATAAATTATAAAATATTTTTTATTAATCTTTTTATAAAGGTTTATATTATTAATGTTTTTAATTAAAAGAAATTAATGTTATTTTAGGATAAAGAAATTTTTATTAAAGAAGATTATCCTTTTTAATTAAAAGAAAATAATAAAATAATAGTTAATTTTAATAATGAGGAATTTATTAAAGTTATAAAATAAGTTATTAAAGAAATGATTAAAAAAGTTTAAAAAAAAGTTAATTAATTTAAGAAATGATAAATTAATTAAAACTTTATTAAAATAAATATCATATATAAATTAAAGTTTTAAAAGGTTAATTTTATAAATAATATTTTTTTTGATAAAATTATATTATTAAGATTAATTAATTAAAAAAAAGAAGCTTTAAAAAAAGTAGTTAAAAATTTAAAAAATTTATTAATATCTTTAAAAGATGGTTTATATATAAATATCTTTCTTAAATTTATAATTTAGTTAAAAGGAATTAAATTAATTTTAAAGCATTTTAATATAATTTTTAAAAAGCTTAAAAATATAGAATTTATTAATTAAAAAAAAGATATTTTTATAAAAATATTATTTTAAAAAAAAATGGCTTTAGCGTAAAATTTTAATGAAATAAAGAGAATATATAATAAAATTATCTTTAATTATAAAATTAAAATTATTTTATATAAAGCTTAATAAATAAAAAACATTTTAATCTTTATATTATTTATGCCTTAAATAATTAAGATTTTTTAAGAAAGATTTTAAAATGGAATTTTAAAAAAAAGCTATAATTTATATCGAAACATTTAATTTATAATAAAAAAGAAAAATAAAAGATTATACTTAATTAATTTAATTATAAAACTTAATAAAAAAATAATTAAAAATATCTTTTTATTAAAAAATTATAATAAATTTATAAAAAAATTTATAATATATATCATATTATTAATTATTAATTTCTTTTTAAAATATAATTAAATTATATTATTAATATTTAATAAAGATTTAATAACCTTTATAATATTAATTAATTTAATATAGATAATAATTTTCTTTTAAAAGGTTATTAACTTAATCATTTAATTTTTAAAAGTAATTATTTATTTATTATATAATCTTACATCTTATAAATATAATCCCTTTTTTAATAATATTAAAGTTAAAAAACTTAAATTTAAATATAATAATTAAAAAGTGTATCTTAAAGTTAAACGCTTCGTTTTAAAATATATAAAAAATTTTAATAACGTTTTATTAAATTTTAAATTAAAAGGAGCCATAATAAATATAATAAAATTAAAATTTTATAAACAATTAACTAAAATAATTAATTATTTTTATAATATTAATAAAAGATAACTTATTATTATTAAAATCGAAAAGATCTTTAAATAAAAAAAATATAAATTTATAAATAAAATTAAATCTTTTATTAAGTTAATAATTTATTTTCGAATATAAATTAATTAATATATTTTAAAAGCTTTTTTTTTAATAACTTTATTTCGTAAAAATAAACTTTTTAAATAAGATAAGCCTTAAAAATAAACTATAGCTATTTTATAAAAGTTTTTAATAATAACTTTTTATTTAATATTTTTAGATTATAACTTTAATTATTTAATCTTCCTAAATATTAATATATTAAGAAAAAAATAAGGAATAATATTAAGATAAATAGGTAAAGATAAGAAAATTAAGCTTTTAAAATATAAATTTAGGGTTTAAAAAGGTATAAAATTTAATTATGATTTTATAAAATAAAAATATTTAATAATTTTAAAATTATTAAAAAAGTTACGAAATTATTTTTATAAAATTTAATTTATATTATAAATAAACGTTAAAGTCTTAATTACTTAATTAAATAATAAATTTTTAAGCTTTTTTAACATTACTTTTATAAAGTGGATAGTATATATTAAGATATTTAATTTTAAGATTTATTATATTATTAAAAAGAAAAATATAATCGTTAACGCTTTATTAAAAAAATTAAATAATTTATTAAATAAGTTAAATAATTAATAAAAAGAAGATATTAATAATTTCATTAATCTTTAATTAAATTTAATATCCCTTTTTATAATATAAGCGATAAATAATAATAATTAAAACGAAATTCTTATTTTAAATAAAGATAAATTTTAAAATATTAAATTAAAAAAAATAATAAAATTTTTAATTATTTTAAAACTATTTATAAGATTTAAAGATATATAATTTAAAAAAAGTTAAAATGTTAAATTAATATTTAAATATAAAGCTTTAAAATACTTAGTTTAAGATAAGATATTTTTTTTAAAAAAGGATAAGAAATATTATTAACGAAAAGTAATAGATGATAAAACTTAAAAAAAGTAAATTATTTAATTATATTATACCAAATTTATTTATAAAAGATAAAAATTAATTTATAAAAAGATATTATTTATATATTTTTAAAAAAATATATATACTTATATTAAAAAAATATTATAATTTTATAAGGAGTATTAAAAAATAAATTTAAGAAGGCTTTTTAATTTAATTAAAAACTTAAAACCTTTAAAACTTTTTAAATATTAAATCTTTAATATTTAATATATATTTAATAATTAAAAATATATAATTATTATTAAAGTTAAAAAATAATTAATAGATTATTTAAAAGGTAAACCCTTAAAAAAGGTTAACTCTAAATTAATTATAAAATTTTTAATTAAAAAGATTTACCTTTAATATAAGGTCCTTTTAAAAATAAAAATCGATAAAAGTTTTAAATTTAAAATTAAAATAATATTTATTTATAAAAAAGTAAAGATAAATTAGGAAATTAAACTTATTTATTTTTTAAAAGTTTAAGGATAAATAAAAGTTAATTATAAACCGATTAAAACTAACCTTAAAAAAATAATTTAAGGAAAAGGTAAAAAATAAATTTTAAAATTAAATATTATTATTTTTATTAATAAAATATTAACTTAAAAATATAATTTTAACCTTTATAAAATAATATATAAGAAGAGGCTAATTTTATTAATCGAAACTATTATACCTTCTTAAAAAATTTTAAACTAAAATAATATAACCTTTAATAAAAAATTATTAACTATAAAAATTAAAATAATTAAAAAACACTTTGTAAATATTAATCATATATTTTAAATAATTATTAAGAAATAAAAATAATATATTAAAAGGAATAATAAAAAGTTAACTTATAAAATAAAAAAAGAATTTTTAAAAAAAGATAATTTAATATTATTATATAATCCTTTAAAATATATTAATAAATTTTAATTATAAAAACTTAAATATAATTAAAACGGCCCTTATATTATATATAAAGTTTAATAAAATTATCGATATATTATTAAAGATTTAAAAAAGAAGATTATTTAAGGGATATTTATAAGAAATTAATTAAAACATTTTATATAAAATAAAGAAGATTATTAAAAGCTTATTAATTTAAATGAAAATATATAGACATTAAAAAATATCTTAATAAAAAATATTAATATTAAACTTAATAATGTTATAAATTAAAAAAAAATAAAACCTTTAAAAAAAGATTATAAAACCATTTATAAATTAATTAAGATTTATCTTTTAGTAAAACGTAAAAAAAGATATGTTATTATTAATAACTAATTAAATAATAATAATAACGATAAAAATATTTATTTAATAAGAAAAGAAATCATTAATTAAAAATTATTATAATCTTAAACATTAAAAAAAAGAATATTATTACTTTATTTATAATTAAAAAAAGAAAATAGTTATTATTAAAAATTTTCTTTATAATATTTATGTTAATTATTAATTATTATTTATTAATTTAATTATAATTATTTAAATTAATGTTCTCATTACCATTAAAATAACTTAATAATTATAAAAAAAAGATTATTATTAATTTATTAACTTAATACGTTTTTTAACCTATTTTAAAAACTTAATATTATTAATTACCTCATTATTAAGAAAATTATTAAATTTAATATACTCTTATAAAAAAGATTCCTAATTATTTCAAATTCTTAAATAATTATACCTATTATCTTTAAACTCATATTTCTTAACCTTTATTAAGTAACAATAAATTTTATAAAACTTTCTTATTATATTAAAAATTAATCAATATTTAAAAAAAGGAAATATTTTAAAATAATTATTACTTTTTAAAATCTTATATTTTTTTTATAATAACGATAAAAAACTTTATTTAAAATATTAAACGTTTAAATAAATAATCTTTTAACTTTTTAAAGCTTATTATTTAAATAATATATTAATTTACTTAAAAAGCCTTTTTAAATTAAATTAATATATATCGGTTTTATTTATAATAAAAGCTTATAAAAAGTTATTAAAAGGTAACATAAATTAAAATTTATAATATATTAAAAGCTTATTAATTATATCTCTTATTATATATATTTTCCTTTAATTACATCTTTTAAAAAATAAATTAAAATATTATAAATTATTTAAAGAAAAATTAAAACATAAACTTATTAAAAAGGTAAAAAAGTAATTAATAATTTACTTATTTAACCTTATTTATAAAAGATATATTAATAAAAAAATAATTTTTAAATTATATAAAAAGTAAATTATTAAGTCTTAAATTTAACGATTATACCATAACTAAAAAAGTAAAATAATATAAGCTTAAAATTATATTAATTATAAAAATTAAATGATTTTTTAATTAAAAATTAAAAAAAAAATAAATAAATTTAAATATCTTTTAATTTAAATTATTAACCACGGTTAAAACTTTAAAAAGAGATATTATAATTTTATTTATTAAGAAATTTAATTTTATATTATAATATTTTAAAGGAGGAAAAATATTATTAAATTAACTTATAAATTACCTTAAATTTTAATTAATAAAATCTTTTATTTTTTTTAAAACGATACCTTTTTTTTTTATAACCTTAATATAATATTTTAAAATTAAGGAAAAATCTATATTATAAATAAAGGAATTATTAATTAATATTAATAATTAAAATAAAGCATAATTATTTAAATGATTTATATAAAAAATAAAATTCTTACTTATTAAATCAAAAATTACTAAAAAAGCCTTAATAAAGGTATTTAACTTAAAAATATTTTTAAAAATATTAAAACCCTTTAATATAATTAATAAATTATAAATTAAAGTTAAGTTAAAGCTTAATAAATATATAATAATAAAAAAAAAAAAGAAAAAAAATTATATAAAAACTTAAAGTTAAATATTATTATATTTAAAATTATTATTAATTACCCTTATAAATATAATAAATCTAATAAATTATATAAAACTTTTAAATAATTAAAATCGCTTATTTAAGTAAAATTAATTAAGCTTAATATATATAAAAGTTAATTAAAATAATTAAAAATACCCTTTTAATTAATTAAAAGAAATTTCTTTTTTATAATATATTTTCTAAATTAACTTATTAAATTTAATTCTAATATAAATTAAATTATAATAATTTAAAACTTATATATATAATTAATAAAATAAAAGTTTTCTTTTTTATTTAAGGACTTTTTAAATTTAAAAAATAATCAATTTAATATAAATTATTTAATTAAAATTTCATACTCCATTTTTAACTTTATTATAATATTTTTACCTATTAATTAAAGTAATAAAATAAATATTAAACTTATTTAAAATGCCTTTAAAAAAGAAAACTTAAATAAACTTAATAAATTATTACAAGTAATATATAATAATCTTTTATATAATAATATAAATAATAAGCTTTTCAATAAAGTATAAATTTAATTAATAACCCTTTATTTTAAGAAGTTTAATAATTTTATAAAACAAATTAAATTAATTAAAAATAATATAACCTTTAAAAAAATTTAATTAAAATATTAAATAATTAATAATATTTTAAATTTAATTAATATATTAAATACATATCATTAAAAGTAATAACTTTTTTCATATTTAATATAATTATTATAAATAATTATTATTTATAAAATTAACTTAAGTATTATTATAATTAAAAAACTTACTTTTTAAATATTTTTTTATAATAAAAAATATAAATTTAATACTTTAACTAGAAATAAGGTATTCCAAAATAACCTTAAAAATATCTTCTTTTTAAACCATATTAATTTATTTAACCTTAATTAAAAATCGTAAAAAAAAAGATATAAAAACTTTTATTTCTTTTTAACCATTTATATCTTTAATTAATAACACCTTTATAATTTCGATACTTTATTAAAAAGTTAAATTAAAATTAACTTTACCTTTACTTAATTATAAAAAAAATAAAATAATTAAATCAAAAAAAAAATAAAGATTAAAAAACTTATTTTAACCATTTAATTAAAAAGAATCTTTTAACGTAATAAATAATTTTATAAATTTTAATCTTTTTTCCTTCCTTATATTATTTATTAAAAGTTAAAATTCTTATATTCCCTTTATATTAATAAAAAAGGAAGCGATTTTTATTTATTTAATTAATTTATAAAATTAATTTTAAGTTTTATTAATATTATAATTAAAAAAAAGGTTATAAAATTAAAATTACCTTTTTCTTTTATAATAATTAATAGCTTATTTAAAAAAGAGGAATTTTTTAAAAAAATTTATCTTTTAAATTTTTATTAAATTATTAATTATAATATATTAAAGCTTTTAATAAAGGTTTTAAAAAAGTAAAATATTAATTAAAAAATAAACGTTAAAAAAGTTAAAAATAAATTAACCATTAAATAAAAGGTTATTAAAAAGAAAAATAAGGTTAATTATTTTAAATCCTTACTTAATAATAACTTTTAATAAAAATATTAACCTTTTATTATTAATATTAATATTAATAATTTAAACCTCAATAAAAAAATGATTAATAAAGTTATAAAAGAATTAATCTTTTAATTTAAAATTATTACTTTTATTTTTAAATTATTTAAATAAAGATTATTAAAAAAGGAAAAAGATTAAAGCCTTTTATAAAAGTTAAATTTTAATAAATTATTCCTTTTAATTATTAAATCGATCTTTAATTTTAACCTTATTTTAGTTAAAAAATATGTTTTTAAGGAATTAATTATTTTATATTATTAAATTTATAATACTTAAAAATTTATTAAAGTAAAATTATAATTAACTTTTTTAATTAAATGGCTTAGTTAAGATATTTATAATTATTAAATAATTAATAAAAAAAAAGAAATAAAAAAGGTTAAATTAAAACTTAAAGAAGTTTATAAAATATTAATTAAAAAATATATAAAAGGTAAGCTTATTAAAATATTAGAATTAATAATTAATTATAAATTTAAAGAGTAAAAAAAAAGTTAAAAAAATTATTAATTAATAAAAACATTTTATTTTTTAACCTTCTTATTTTTATATATTAACTTTAATTATTTAAATATATTTTTATAAAAATATTATAAGTATATTTTAAAAAGGTTAAATTAAGGTAAATAATTTAGTAATAAGATATAAAGGTTTAAACTTTAATTAAATAATTAATTTTTTAATGGTATATAAATTTTTATTAAAATAATAAAAAATATATAATATCTTAAATAATATATAATACCTTTATATACCACTTTTTTAATAATTTAAAATATACTTTTTTTATACCTATTTTAAGATATCTTTTACTTTAATTAATAATTTATCATTAAGATTAACTTATATTATTAATATTAATAACTTTATTTTAAATTAATTTCTTACCTTTTTTTAACTTAACATAATATAAATAACTTTATAATAAAAAAAAATTATCATTATTAATTCTTATTAATTAAATTAATATCTTATTAATTAAGAATAATAAAATAATATAAAACGTAATAACATACATATAACTTAATTAACTTATATACACTTATTATCTTATTCTTTTAAAACTTTTTACTTTAATTTAATATAACTTAAGTTTTAATTAAAGTTAAAAAAATATATATAAATAATATTATTATTATAATGTTAAATAACTTAAATATATAAACGTTTTTATTTTAATTTATATTAAATATTTAAAAAATTTTATTAATTATAATTATAATTTTAAGTTAAATAAACTTTTTTTTTAAATAAATATTATTAAAATTAAATACGTTATTATTAAAAAATTAAACTTATACCTTTTTTACTTTTAATTATAAAAATAAGTTTTAATTAACTTTTATTAAATATAATAATCTTTTTTAATTAATTATAATTATTTATGTAATAATAATTAACATTATTTTACTTTTAAAATATATTTATAAAAGTTATAAAAAAAATAAAGTTATATTTTAATATTATATTATTTTATTAAATTATTTTAATGGTGTTTATATTAAATGTTATTATAATAATAATGGTTGTAAATGTTTTTATAAAATAAGTACGTTAAATATTTATTTTAATATTATTATTTTAATTTTTATAAATATAAGTAAATATATTAAAATAGTTATTTTATTTTTAACATTTAAATTAATATTTAATAATAAGATATAATTTATTAAATAATAATAATATGTTTTTAATATTTTATTTAAGGTTATTAATAACATTTTAACTTATTTAATTATTATAATAAAATAAGTTAAAAAGTTAAAACATTAAATATAATTATAAAATTTTAACTTTTTTAATATTATTATATTTATTTTAATATGTTTATATTAATGTCGTTATTATTATATTTATATATAAATATAAAACTTAATATAAATATATATTTTTTATATAATAATATTAATAAATATATATCGTTTTAAAAAAGGTTACGTATATTATTTAAATAAATAAATAAAGACATTTTATAAGTTTAATGGTTTTTTTAATTTTGTTTATTATAAGTTAATATAAGTATTTAATTTTATAACTTTTTAAAATATATTTAATTATTTTTTAATTTATTTTTAATAATAATGAATATTTTTTTATATAATCTTTATATTAAAAAGATTAAGTTATAATTAAATAATTAAATTAAGACTTTTTTAAAATATCATTTTATTTTAAAATATATTATAATAAATTTATAAAATATGTTTAATATATTTTTAATAAATAATTAATATATTTAAAAATAATTATTATTAAAATAGTAATTATAATAATTATAAGTTTTAATTTTAATAAATAAT
>JYCQ01000313.1:0-15727 GCA_000931505.1 Hypoxylon sp. E7406B | reverse complement strand
TTAAATTATATATAATAAAACATATTTAATTACTTTATAATAAATTATAATATGATAAAATTAAGTTATATAAAATAAAAGATATTTAATTATTTTATAATAAATTATAATATAATAAAGTTAAGTTATATATAATAAAATATATTTAATTATTTTATAATAAATTATAACATGGTAAAGTTAAGTTACTTTTTAATAAAAAGTAAAGATTAAATTTTAAATATAAAATTATTAAAATATATTAAAATATAAATATATAATTAAATTAAAATAAAAGAAGTAAAAAGAATTATTAAAAATTATATAGATTTTTATATAAATAAAGAAAGGTTAAATTTATAAGATTTAAAATATTTTTTTCATATATAAGTAATTTAATTTATATTAAAATACTTATAATATTTTATATTATACGTTTAGAAAAGTTAAATTTATAAAATTTTAAGCATTTTTTTATTATTTAAATATTTAAGTATTTCGATTTATATTAAAAAACTTGTAATATTTTATATTATATACTTAAAGTTTTATAACTTTTTAATTATATTATATAATAATAGTTTTAAAACTTTAACATAAGTAACATAAATTTAATAAATGTTTATAAGTTTTAATTTAAACGTTATTTTAATAAGTATAATAATAATAATAAAGTGTATGAAACGCATGTTTTAATTTATTAAGTTTAAATTTATCATTTTTATTTTTAAAACGATAATAAATATTTTATATTTTAAAATTAATTTAAATATTTCCAAATTTTTTTATAAGGTTAATATAATTATTTTAACTTACATTTTTAATGTTAAAGATTTTAAGAAAAATTAAAATAACTTTATTTATATGTTTAAAAAATTATACTTATAAAGCTTTTAAAGTAAACTTAAAAACCATTTAAAAAATAATATTTTATAGCAAATTTTAATAATAATATTAATGGTAAACTTATAATTATAAAAACTTAATTAAAATATGTTATAGTTTTTATTAAATAAAGATAATTAAATATTTTAATAAAATTGTAAATGTTAAAATTAAAGATAATAAACTTTTAATATTTAAAGAATTTGTAAATTACACATTTTATAATAAAGTTATTTACATATTCGATAAAAGCATTATTATATATTATGTTACTTAAATTAAACTTTTATTTAAATATAATATATTTATTAAGTTTTAATTTTATTTAAATTAAGTGAAAAGTTATAATAATGTAAAATTACTTATAAGGAAGTTATATTTTTTTTATATTTATCTTTTATTTAATAAGTTAATAAAAAAAAGATATAAATAAACATATATTTCAATATATTTTAAATTATTTTAATGGTTTTTATTTTTTTAAAATTAATTAAAAAACTTTTATAATGGTTTTTTACTTCATTTTTTATTTCGTAAACTATTATATTATTTTATAAATCATTTTAAAATTATTATTATATTTTATAAATAAGCTTTAATCCTATAATATATTTAATTAATTATTTTAATATATCTTAATAATAAATATGTAAATTAGATTTAATTTATATATTAACTTGTTAATATTAAATTTAATTTTAAAATTTATTAACGTTAATTTATTAACGTTAAATTTAATCTTAAAACTTGTTAATGGTAGTTAACTTATTTATATTAAATCTAATTTTAAAGCTTATTAATGTTAACTTGTTTATTTTAAATTTAATTTTAAAACTTATCGATAATAATTAACTTATTTATGTTAAATTTAATCTTAAAATTTATTAGTGGTGGTTAACTTATTTATGTTAAATTTAATCTTAAAGTTTATTAGTAATGGTTAATTTATTTATATTAAATTTAATCTTAATATTTCTTAATGTTAATTATTTTTAACGCCATTAATTTATTAATATTAAATTTAATTTAAAAACCTTTTAATATAAGTTATATTTATTAATGTTAAATCTAATGTTAAAACTTACTTATCTTAAATAATAAATGTTAACTCATTAATATTAAATTTAATCTTAAAATTAATCGTTAATAAATTTAATTTTAATATTAATAAATGTTAATTTATTAATATTAAATTTAATTTTAAAACTTATCGTTATTAAATCTAATATTAATAATAATAAGTATTAATTTATTAATATTTAATTTAATCTTAAAATTTATTAATAATAAGTTATCGATTATAAATTTATCCTTATATTTTATAATAATATAATTAATCCTATAAATTAATTAATATTAAATCCATTTTTAAACTTTATTAATATTATATTCTTGATTATATATTTTATAATATTACCTAAATAATATAAGAAATGATTTTTAAAGTAAAAATAAAATTAGCATAATTATATATATTTAAAAACCTTATATTACTTTTTTACGTTTATATTTATATTTTTTTAATATTAATTATTTATATTTTTTTATCTATTTTATTTAATTTAATTAACTAAGTATATAATAAAAAAAGCTTATTTTATTATAAATATATTCGTTTTTTTATATTATTATTTATAAATTTTTTAAGTTTTAAGTTGTAATGGCATTTTCGGCATTTATTTTATTTAAGGGTTAGTTTTAAATTAATGATAAAAAATGTAAAATTATTATAATTAATTCTTTTAATATAACTTTTATATCCATTTTTAAAAAATAAAAGTTTAATATAATTATTAATAATATCCTTTTTAATATATTTATTAAAGATTATTATAGTGATAAATTTATTAAGGTTATTTTATAATAAAGTAATATTTTTTTACCTTATTAATACCTTAAATCCTTATTAAAAACTTTTATATAAATAGTTTTTAATAATTTTATTAAAGTAAATCTTAAAAATATTTATCATTATTAAAAGATTTAAGGTATATTTATAATAAATAATGACATTTCGAAACCATTTGTTTATTTTATTAGTAATAAATATATTACATTATATAATATAGAAGTTACATATATTAGTTTTAACGTTAGCGATAAGTATTTATTATTTTTATATTAATTAAATAATAAAAGTTTATTTTATTTTCTTTTTATATATTTCTTTTAATAACTTATATATTATTAAGTTGATATGTTATATATTTATTAAATAAGTTTTTACTTTATTTTTTTACTTTTTATTTCTTTTTTATATTTAAAATGATATATATATTCTTAACTTATTACATTTATATTTATTCATTAAAATCGAATATGTTTAATTTTTACTATATTTGATTTGATAAGATAATATTTAATTAATAATAACACTTTTAAAATTAATGGTATTGTAATTATTATTAAATTATTTAAACTTTTATATAAATTAAACTTATTTTATTTAATCGATTCCTTTTAAAATTAAAAATGAAAAGTTAAAAATAAGCTTTAATTTTAAGGATTTTTAACTTAAATAAAAATTATTACGAAAAATCATTATCGATAAGCTTTAATTATTGGTATATTATATTTATTTTAAAATTATTTAAAATTATTTATTAAATGTAAGTATTATAATTATAATTTTAATCCTAAAAAATTAATTTAATATTTTTTAAGTTATAATAAAAAAGATTAAAGTTAAGTTAATTTTATTATAAGGAATTATTTTTATCGATATAAGAATAATACTTATAATATCATTAGCTTAAATAGATTTATATTTAATTTTAAAACCTTTTAATGATATAAATTTGTTAAGGAATAAAAGTATTATAATATATAAAATAAAAATTATATTATAAATATTAAATGGTTATTAGATTTAACTGTTATTAATTAAGCCTTAAAAAGATTTAATTTAAATCGAACCTTATATTTATAATAATAGTAAAAATACTTAGCTTTATTTTTTAAAGAATAAATAAAATTTACTTATTATTTAACCGATTTAATTTTATAATTCCGTTATAAAATTTATCCTTTAATAATTAAGTCCATTATATTTAAAAAGTTTTTTAATTTAACTTTAAATAAAACTGAAAAATTGATTTAATGGTTTAATTAATGTTATGTTAATGTAAATATTTTTTATAATTACTTTTTTACTTTCCTTATTTATTAATTAAATGCTTTATGTTTATAATTAAAAAATAGCGATAAAAGTAATAATTTATATAATTTAAAAATGTATTAAAGTTTTTAATTTATTAAAAATATTTATAATATAACTTTAAAAACCTTTTTATAAAAAAGCCTCTTTAATATCGCCACTATATTTCATAATTACAACTTTATTAAATCTTTAAGTGCTTTTATTATTTTTAAGGTTAAAGATTATTAGTGTTTTATAACTTATTTAAATTATATAATAAGCGGTAATAATATTAAATAAATCCCTTAAAATGAAGTAAAAAAACTCATTAATTAAACTATTAATAAATTTAAAATTAATTTTAATAATAAAAATTCCGTTTTACTTAAACTATATTAAATTATAAATATAATACTTAATCTTTAATTCCTTTTATATATGAAAATTTAATCATTATTTATTCTTTTTTTAAATATTATGATTATGTTAATTATTTTTTAACATTATCCTTATATAGTTATATTAAATAATAATTATAACTTTAATAAAACTTATATCACGTTTAAAATTATATTTTAACTTTATTAAAACTAAATTACGTTATATAATATATAAAATAAAAATATCTTTAATAATAAATATATTTAATTTTATTTTTATTTATATTTTTACTTAATAATGTTAATTTATAATATCTTTATAAAATATGTTACTTTTTATTTAAATTTCTTTATACTTAAAATTTATTATAAGAAACCTTATAATAATTAATTATAATTATTAATGTAATTTACTATAATTTTAGTTAAAAAGCTTAATTAATTTTTTAAATCATTAAGTTTTAATGATTTAAAAGTAAGTTTTATTTTAATAATATTTATATGTTTTATATTTAGGTTATTTTAAAGTTAATTTAATAATATTACTGTTATTTAATAAATTATAACTGCCTTCTTTTTATATTTATTAACTCGTTTTTTATCTTTTATACATTAATATAATTTCTTATTAACTTTATATTTAATTCTCTTTTTTTATATTATTTTCCCCCTTTATTAATATTTTTTATTTTTAAATTAATGAGGTTATTATTATTTTATTTTATGTTATTTTTAAGTAATATATTATAAAATTTATCTATAAATTACTTAATAAATTTACCATTAAAAAATATATCTTTTATAATTTTTATTTTATTAATTCTCTTATAAATAAAAACATAGGCGTTAATTATATAAAAGTGGAATTCCTTGTAAATAACGTTTTAAATAAGCATAAATTTAATTATATACGAAATTACATAAAAATATTAATTAAGGTTTAAAAAAATACAAATTTATATTTATTAAAAGAACTTATTAAAACGAAGGTTAAGCTTAAAGAAGTTATTAATAATGATAAAGATAATAATAATAATTATAAAAAGTTTAATAATGAAGATAATAATATTAACGTAAAAATTAATATTATGTTAAAATATTAATTAAATAATAAATTAGGGAGCGATAATCATTTATAATATAAAAGTGATAAAGTTAAATATATATAGAAAAAAAAAAGAAAAATCCTTAACTTTAATAGCTTTACTTTATAAAGTAAGTAACTTTAATTATATATTATTTTAACCTTTAATTTTAATTAAAAATTTAATGTCGTTATTATTAATAAATGTTATATTATTAAAAATAAAAACTTATATTTTTATAAAATTATTAAAACTTTTACGTAAGAATATTTAATTATTTATTTAATTATATTAATTATAAACTATATTATTAATATTTTAACTTATTTTCTTTTTATAATATTAAAGGTTAAAATAAACTTAATACTTTATAACTTTTTATATTATAATTTTTATAGTTTAAGTAATATTATTATAAACTATATTTATTTTAATAACCCTTATTAATGATTTTTTTTTATTATTAATATTCGAGATTTAAAGGTAAAAAAACTTTTTTATAATTTAAGTGAAAATGTTATGTTACTTAATTACTATCTTAGTTTATTATTAAATATATTAATTAATTATTCTTTAATTAATTTAATTATATATTAAGATAATTATGTTAATATAATTAAAGTAATAAAAATAAAGTAATTACCTTAAATCGTAAACTTTTATAATATATATTAAGTATATAAAAAGTTTAATAATAATTTTAATATGTTTTATATATTTATTTAACCTTTTTTAAAATAGTTATTAATGAAACGTAGCATATATATAAAGTTTTAATTATTAAATAATCACTTTATTTTACTTAATAATAAAATTAAATCTATTAAATTTTCGGTTTAACTTATCCATTTCTCGCTTAATTTATAAATTAAATTTAATAAACTTTATAAAAAATAATAATTTAAATTATATAAAGTTAAAGTAATATTTATTAATCGTAATAAATGTTAAAGTTAAAATTTAAATATATCATTACTTTAATTAACTTAATTAAGTCAAATTAACATAAATGTTTTTAAGTAATTACTTTTATTAACATTTAACTTTAAAAATCATTTTTTAATAACTTTTATTAAAAAAGTTATTAACTTTACCACCGTTATAAATATTAATTAAAATTATTAGTAAACTTAAAGTTTAATTATTTTAAATGGATTTATATTTACTATTAAATTTTATGGTAAATTGGTTTAAAATGCTATAATAAACATTAATTAAACATGAAAATTAACCATTAAATAAGTAAATAATAATACTTTATAACTTTTTAAAACCTTAAAATATTTTAATAAATATAACTTTTTAACTTTTAAATTTACATTTATAAAATAATTATATTATATATCCCTCATTTTATTTTAATTAATTATTTAAATTTATAAGTGGATATAAATTAAATAAAGCTTAAATAACTTGTTAAATAAAGTTATTATAATAATAATAATACCTTAAGCTTAATAATAAATTTTTTATTTTATCGTTTTATTTATTATTACGTTTATAATTAATATAATGACTTATTTAATTATAAAATTAATATTAATACTTTTTTAACATACTTTATTAACTTTTTTATTTAAAAATATCTATTTATATTTAAAAATATTTAAATAACATATTTAAAACATTTATATTAACCATAAAATAAGCTTATAAAACTATATAATATAAGATTTTAACAATTTATATATTAATATTAACATCTTAATTACTTTAATAAAGTTATTTATATTTAAGCTTAATTTATATAAGGTTTATTACAAAAAAATTATAATATAATAATTATAATTTAATAATCATTTTTTATAAATATTAAGTTACCTTTTATATATTAAGTAATAAAAGTAAATTAAATAAGTTATTCTTAATATTTTAAGCATTATATATAATAAAATGTAAGGTATTATGTAATCAAAATATATACACTAATTAAATATTAAATCACATATTTTAAACCACGTTAAAAAGCTTTTAATTAAAATTATTACGTATTTTATTTTATATAATATTTTCCAAATGTTATATTATCGCTATTTTTAAAATCAATACATGTTTAACATTAACTTTTAAAATAATATAAATTATAAATAATATATTTAATATTTATCGATTTTTTATTATAAACTTAAATAAAAAATCCTTAATAAAATTAAGTTTAAACGCTTAATAAAAAAAAATAATGCCATATTTAAACGCTTAAATAATAAAAGTAAATAAGACTTTTTAATTAGCATTATTTATTATATTTACTATTATATAAATTTTAGTTAATATTTTAATATAATATGATTATAATTAAAATAAAATTATTTATTTTTAAAATTTCATTTTAAAAAAAAATTTAATTAAATTTAAGATATAATACTTTTAAACATTATTATATTAATTAATAATGAATAATATAATCTCTTATTAATTACTTTAAAAAAGGAATCTTTTAAGGAATTATTTATATAATTAATGGAAAGTTAAATTTATATATTTAATAATATAAATAATAATAGTAATAATAACATTCTCATCTTAAATAAACCTTAATTTTCTTTCCTTTACCTTTTAAATAAAAACCATAAAAATATATATCTAATTATTTTATAACATTTATTTAATAACATTCATTATTTTATTAAAATTTTTAATATTAATTATTAAATCTCCTTTTTTTAATTAACATTTTATTAATTTAAGCGATAATAATATTATAAAAGCGTTAAAAGAAAAAATAATTAATAATAACTTATGATAATGTTTTTTTAAATTACCAAAAAATTTTAAAGATATTTTAAAATAAAAAGACTTAACTATACTTAAATATATATATATATTTAATTTTACTTAATTATATACTTATTTATATTTAAATTGTTTATATTTTAATTTTTCTTATTTTATTATTCTTTAAAAACTTTAATAAAGGAAATTAACTTTTATTACCTTTATATTATAATTATATCTTTATATATAATTATATTTAATATAACCTTTATTTTTAATATTTATTTATTTTTCGCTTTTCTTTATACTATAAATTTAACAATTAAATTTAAAAAGAAAAGCTTTTTAAAAATATATTTATAAAAAGTATATATGTAATATCCTTATTTAATTAATTATTAACTTTTATATATTATTAAATTAATATTTATTATTTAAATTTTAATAATAAAACTAATAACTATCTTAAATTAACCTTATATAATTTTTATATTAAGTGGTAAAAGTTAATTAAACCTTTATAAAAACCATAAAAAATATAAACTTTTATATATTTATAAAAAACTTAATATTAGTTTTACTTTTACTTTTTAAATATATTTACATAAAAATATAAAGCTTTACTATCTTATATACCTTTAAAAATTCTTTATATATATATACCTTTATTTTTAATATAGCTTTATTATTATATTTAATATTTAATTAAATAATCTTTATATATAACTTTATACCTTTACTTTTACATTTATATCCACTCTTTTATATTAAGTATATATTTTAAATTAATATATAACTTTAAATAAATAAAATATTACCTTTTATTTAAAATTATAATATATTAAAACTTAAGTATTTTAAATAATAAAAGATTTATTTAAATAAATACTTACATATTTTAATTTTTACTTTTTATTTAATGCTTTTATTTTAATATAATACTTTAATTTTTATTTAATTATATCTTTTCCCTTTTTTAAAATTATCTTTACTTATATTATTTTATTTTATCATTTTAAAATTAACTTATTAATTAATTTATTATATTTACATCCATTATATTTAATTTATATATATAACAATTATATCATTTCCATAAATATTTAAACACATTATTTCTTAAACACTAATATTTTATATTATATCTTATTATTTAATTACTTATTTATAAATATTTTACATATAAATAATTATAAAATATTCGATATTTATTAACCACTTTACCACCTTTTTTAAGCATTAACATTTCACATCACATCTCATTACTTAATTATTTATCTATAAATACCTTATATATATATAACCGTAAGTGATTAAACTTTTATTAACCATTTTATCACATTTATCCCTTTTTTTTCCATTTTCTTTTAAATTTTTTATCTTTCTTTCATTACTTTTTATTAAAATTAATTACCATTTATCTCATTATATCCACACATCATTTTTCATATAAAAATACATTATTAAACATAATTTACATTTTATATAAATATCACTTTATTTTAACTATTTTAAAGTTATTTTTAATTTATATAAAATTTTATTAATAATATTAAACTTCATTATTATTATTACATAATTATATACTTACATTATCATTTTTTTATATTATTATTATCATTAATTATTTACATTAATCATTAAATTTCTTATAAATTATAATAAAATATAAATTAAAATTCTTTATTTATATATATAAATAAGTAAAATATATTATATTATTTTACTTTTTTTATTATAACCTTATATTAAATTTTAAACTTTATATATAAAAACATTTAAAAAATTACTTTTTTAATATAATTATCAATTTCACTTTATTATATTTTAAAAATTAAAACCTTTTTCAAAATAATTTAATTAAAGATTTTGTTAAATTTTTTAATAATTTAAAATTTAACACTTTTATTAAATTAATATTATTTCTTTTAATCATTTCTGGTTTAATTTATAACTATTATTATTATAATTAAATGGTTATTGTTATAAATAAAATATAAAAATATATTAAAAATAATTATCTTAATAAATTTATCTTTAAATTATTTATTACTAATATTTAATTTTTTAAATAACATAAACATAAATAATACATTTAAATAATTAAACTTAACCTTATATTAACTTATTTTATTAAAGTTAAATTATTAATAAATTTTAACAAAAAAAGCGTTAAGTTAAATATAATAATTTTAAATGTAACTTTAAATAAAAAACTTAATATATAATTTAAATAATAAAACTTCTTAATATATTTTAAAAATTGTAACTTTTATATTATATATACTTTAATTAATTATAAAAATAAAAATATATTAATATTTAAATTTATTAATTATTTAAAAAATATATATATTAAAACATGCAAGTTATTATAATATAACATTATTATAAATACTTTTATATTAAAATAACTTAATTACTAAAAATATAATAATATTAATTTATAAACATTCCATTATAAAATTATAAATAAAATAATATTTATTTATATTAAAATTTAAAATTATATTACATTATTTATAAATAACGTAAATTTTTAAAGTTAATTAAATAAATTATTATACACTTTAATTAATACATAATAAATTACCTTTAAAAATATTTTAAAGCTTAAATAATTTATTATTTTTAACTAAAATAAAAATATAACTATATTAAATTTTATTTAATCTATTTATAATTATAATTTTTAATATAACCTTTTCATTAATATTATCACATTAACTTATATAATATTAATTATAAATTAAAAAAGTTTTAAATAATATATAAGTAAAATATATTAATTTAATTATTTTACAATTATAATTAAAGTGTTTATATTTATCGTATATATATAAATTATTAACATAATTAATGATTAAAGTTATAAATCACCTCTTTATTTGCTATTTTAAATAAATAAGTTTCTTAACACTTTTTTACTAATAATATTTAAAATAAATTTAATATAATGATATTTATTAAACTTATTATAAAACCCTTAAAATCACTTTTACATATATTTTTCTTTATTTTAAATTTTCTTTCTTTCTTTTTAATTTAAAAAAAAAGAAAATATTATATAATTAATTACTCAATAATAAATTTATAAAATACACTAATCTTATATTATAATAACTTAAATATTATCATTAAAATGATAAATAAAATATCATATATAAGAAAAAAATATAATCATTAAACTTTATTAACTTAAATAATATTAACATAATTAATTTTTAACGCTTTTTATTAAAACAAGTAATATAAGTTATTTATAAAATGGAAGTAAATTAATAATAACTTAACGTTATTTAATAATAACATAATTATAAATATAAAAACTATATTTAATTTATTTTATGTTTTTATTATTTAAATTAAAAAAGCATTTAATAAATTATTATTACATATATTTAAATTATAAGATAAACTTAATATTATATTTAAGATTTTAATGTTTTATATTATAATTATTAAAAATAATAAATATAATAACATTTTAAGTTATTTATTTCTTTCTTATGTATATAATATAAATTAAGTTTTATTAACTTAACGATATTTCATTAATAAAATTAAAAAAAACCTTTAATTTATAAAGAAATAAAGTAATTACAATAATAAAATTAATTTAAATTAAGTTAAAATATATTAAAATTTAATTATTAACTTTTAAAATAAATTAACTCTTATTATTTATTTTATTAATAATTAACTTGTTAAATATATAAAACATTAAATTTTATGTTAATAAAATAATTTAAAAAGCGAGTAACGAAATTTCTTTATAATTAATAAAATCATAATTATTTACTCATTTTAATTTAAATAATGATTTATCTTTACATTAAAAATACTTATTTAACATTTTTTCCTTATTAAACTCATTAACATTTTCATTATTTACATTTTAACAATATTCCCTTTTATTAATTCAATTTCTTAAAAATTTAATTTTAAATTAAAGTTATCATTATTTATTTATTTTAAAAACTTAATATATTAAAATATTAATAAAAATCCTTTAATTAATCCAAATATACTTTTATTTAACCCTTTTAATAAACTTTTAAAAAAAATCATTAAGGATTAAATCACTTATATAAATTATTAACATATTACTATCGCTTATTATCGCAAATTTATATATAAAAAATCCTTTAAATTTATCTTTAAATTTAATTTTGGCAATTAATTTAAGGAAAAGTACCTTATTAAAATTAAAAAAGATAATATTAAAATAATATATATATAAATATTACATTCCTTAAATATTATTAATATGGTATATATTATAAAAAATAATATAATAGAAAGGTATAAATGATTTTTTAAATTATTTTTTTAATAATATATAATATTTAACTTAAATTTATTAAGTTATAATATTAAACAAAATAACTTTAAGTCGTTTAAAAATCTTACCTTAAAAATATAATTATATTATATAAAAAAACTTAAAAAATTTACAATAAATAAAAGTTTTTAATAAATAAAGTTTAACTTAATAATCATTTTCCACTTACATTAATGTAAATTATTTAAAATTATAAACTAATATAAGAAAATAATATATATAATTAATATTAATGGTGGTAAATTAATTACCTTTATATTATTAACATATATTTAATTAAATTTATATATTATTATTATTTAACTTATTAAAGCTTTATAATATAATTATCATTAAAAACTTATAATTATAAATATTAATTTTATTATTTAAAATTTATAATTAATAAACCTTATATTATTTATTATATTAATAATATTAAAAAATATAATTTTAAATAAATAACAATATTTTATAAAGATTTTATAAATATATAACTTAATAAATCATGTTATATTTAATAAAACATATAATATATTATTAATAAATAAAAAGTGATAGTTTTATTTCCTTAAAATATATTAATATATAAATTATATATCATATTATTAAATTTTTTTAATTAATATATTACCATTTAATTTTAAATAAACTTTTAAAAAAAGATTATATTTCATATAATTTTAACTTAATTAATTAAAAATTTTCCATAACTTTATTATATAAGATAACCTTATATATAAATATATAAAATTTAATACATTTTTATATTTATTAACTTTTATCTTTTTAACATTTAATAATATTAAATATTAAAATAATTTTACCATTTTATTTTATAAGTTTATAACTTAATATAAAACTTATAACATTAATTTTAACATATCCATTTATTATAATAAATTATCTCTTATATAATAAAAGGCGGCTTTAAATTAATAAATAACTTAATATAAAACTATTATTAATATAACTACCTTAATAAATAATATTAATTTTTTACTTATTTATCTTGTTATAATTTTCAACTTATTTAATATTTTAAATTATAATTAAATAATTAAACGTAATAACTGTAACAAATTACTTATTATAATCCTCTTTATTATATTATAAAATAACCTTTTACCTAATATTTAAATATTAACTTAATAAAAATGTAAAAGATATATTTTAAATAAATATTTTAATAATAAATTTATTAAATACATTTCTTCTTATAATCGTTATAATTATTACTTATTAACATAAAAAAATAACCTTATAAATCATATTTTTAACACTTATTTACTTTTAATAAATCCTTTATTTTTATTAACAAATCTTATTATATTATAAGGAATTTATTTTAACTTATAAATAAATTTTATTATATTATAAAAGATTTATTTTAACTTATAAATAAATCCTATTATACCATAAAAAAATAACTTATTTTTACCGGTAAATCTTATTATATTACAAAAAAATTACTTTAACTTACCATTAAATCTTATTATATCACCACTTTATATTTTTACCATTAATAATAATTATAATAACACTTTAAATTCATTTTTATTAAACTTTTATAACATTAAAAATCTCTCATTTTTAAATATAATTAACTTAACGTAAATAAATAATTTAATAACTTAATTTTAACAATTAAAAACTTAACACTTTACATATAATAATAAACTTACTATTATTTAAAAAATAAATACTTAAATTAACGCCTATTTTAATATGTTTTAATAAATTTTAAAAAGTTTAAAAAATACTTATACTTATTTACTTTATTATTTAAAAAATAACTTTAATAATATATATTATTTTAAAAATTATTTAATTATTTACTTATAAATTAACTTAAACTTTAATTTTATTAAAAAAGGTATAATATTTATAAAATACTTTTACTATTATATTTATAACTTTCTTTAAAAGTAATATTTTAATTAAAAAAATAATCATTAAAATAAAACTATAAAATATTAATATTAATTATTATTTTAAAATATTATTACCATCTTTTTAACTTATTATATATTGGAATTTTCGAAATGTATTAAAAAGATAAAAAGTTTTCCTAAGTTTAAAAAAGAAAATAAACATATTATCGTAAAAAATAAAACGCTTAAATCAATAAAAGCTTAATTCCCACTTTATTATAAACTTTTAAAATTAAAAATAACACATTTATTATTCCTTATAACACATTATTATTTAAACCTAATTATATAACGCCTATAAATTTAAATATATACTTAACTTTTAATGTTAAATTTGTTAATTAATAATTCTCATAATTTACTTTTTAAATAAGTTAATTAATAAAACATAAACGGTTATATTAATAAAATTATAATATAAAGGAAAAATTCATTTATATATATATTTAATTAAGTAATTTATTAATAACATTATAATATACTTTAATTAATTTTATCATAATTACTTATTTTAATATTATAAATATACATTTTAAATTTCTTTATCTTATTTTAATAATTTTTATATTAGTTTATTAATAAATTAACATTATTTTAAAACCATTTTAAAATAATATCATTAAAAAAATATTAAATATATGAAATATTTAAAACATGCCTTTATTTAATCATATATAACTTTAATATTAAATCATTTTATACATTTAATATTATATCATTTAACATATTATATTATATTACACTATATTATATTATATAATACCATTTAATATTATATGTTACATTATATTAAAAAGATATTTTAAATCTCATAAATTATATTTTAACTTTCACTTATATATATAACTATATATAATTTAAAAACTTATTTATATTTAACTTTAATATATATATATAATATTTATATATATATTTAATAAAATTAATAAAAGCCTTATTTTTACTTTATTTTTATAATTACATTTTATTATTTAATTTTATTTTATTATTATAATCGTTATAATATAATTCCTTTTATACTTTTTATTACATTTATTTACTATATAATCCATATATATACATTATATATAATCTTTTTATATATTTTAAACTTTTCATTTTTAACTTTTTTACCTTATATATATATCTTAATTATTAAACCTTTTATTTACTTTACTTTTTATATTCCATTATTAACTTAAACTTATAAATAAAAGCTTTTATATTTATTAATATATCCTTATTTTATAACTTATTAAATATCCTTATTTTATATAAATATTATATATAATTAACCATAAATTTAT
>JYCQ01000312.1:0-16443 GCA_000931505.1 Hypoxylon sp. E7406B | reverse complement strand
TTAAATAAAAAGTTATAAAAATATAATTAAAATATATAATTTAATTAAAAGTAATTATTTATATAAGTTATTTTTAATAAATATAAATGTTAATATATATATTATTAACGATATAAGAAATTTTATCGAAAAAATTATAATAAAACTTTTTAAAAATTATATTATTAATATAAAAAGTAAACTTATTAAAATTATAATAATAAATATAATAAAATATAAATTAATTAATAAAGGTGGATAATATAATATAATTATATTATTATATTATTTATATATAAAAAACTTTTTTTTAAAAATCTTTTTAAAAAAAATATTTTATAAAGTTAAAAAATATTTTTAAAATAATAAAATATATAAATAAAATAATATTATATTAATTATAATTAACGTTTAAAAGTAAGGCTTTTTTTATAATAATATAAAATATTAAAACTTTAAATTAAATTAAAATAATAAAAATATATATTAAAAATAATATTAAAAAAAATCGTAAAAATTAAATTAATTTTATAAAAATTATTTATATTATTATTTAAAAAATTAATAAATATAATAAAGAATAAGCTAATTTTTTAATATAAACGACTTTATTATTTTAATTTTAAAAAATTAAAATAAATTATATAAAAAATTATAAATATAAATTTAAAAAAGTCCTTTATTATTAACTTTTTTTATTTTATATATAATTATATAAAAATTAAAAGAATTCTTTTAAAAAATCTTTAAAAATAAAAATAATATATAAAAAATATTATATAATATAATCTTAAAAAACTTAAACTTATATTAATAAAGAATTATTAATACTTTAATTTAATAATTAATAATAATAATAAATATTAAAATTTTAAAAGTTATAAATTTAAAGATAAAATATTAATCGCTTTAATTACATATATAATTTATATTTATAAAATTTATTAAGCTTTATTTAATTAATTTAATAACTTATAAAAATAATTAAAAAAAAATTTAATTAAATAAAAATTATAAGTTTAAAATAAGTAAAATAAAGGTAATATATAAAAAAAAGGTATAAAATTAATCATTTTTATATTATATAATTAATATTAAAATAAAGTTTTTTAAAAAAGAATTTAACTTTTTAAATATAAAAATAAAATTATATAAATAGATATAAAAATATTTATATATTTTTAAAATAATATATTAAAAAATATATTAAATATAATTAATTAAATAAACACTTTTATTATAAAAGAAATATTATTATATAAATATTATTAAAATAATTTTAAATTAAAATAAAATTATAAATTAAATAATAAATATTTATATATTTTAAATAATTAATATAATACTTTTATTAAAAAAGTATATAAAATTAAATTTAAAAAACTAAAAATTTATAAAATTAAAGCTTTATTTTTAAATTATATTAATACGTATAATTTCTTTATTTAATTAATAAATAAAAAGCGATTTTTATAAATATCTTATATTATTTTTAAAAAATATTTAAAAAATATAAACGAAGTTTTTAATTTATAAAATATCATTAAATTTTTATTAAAATATATTTAAAAACGTTTACGTTATAAAAAGTTAAAGAAAGAAATAAATATATAAAATAAAAACGATAATATTATTAATAAAAATTTTACTTAAAGTAAAAAAAAAGAGATAAATTAAAAAAGTAAAGCTATTTTAAAAAGAAAAAATTTAATATTAAAAACTTTACTTAAAATAAAAAAGAAAATTAATTAAAAAAGTAAAGTTACTTTAAAAAAAATAAACTTAAAATTTATATATATAAAATTTTAAACGAATTAAATAATATATATTAAACATTAATATTTATTATTTAAAAAAGCATAAAGTTAAAAAATATAAAAAATAAAAATTTTAATATTAAATTTATAAATAACTTACTTATTAAATTAAAATTAATAAAAAAACGAATATTTTTAATAACTTAAAATATATTTATATAAAATAAATATAAATAAATTAACGTTAAAAAAGCATTAATTAATTTTAAATATAATAAATAATTAAAAATTATTAATAACAAAATTTATATAAACTTAAATTTAAAGTTATATATAATTATTTTATCGATTTAAAATAAGTATTAAAGAAAAAATATTTATTTAATAATATACTCGAAAAATATAAAAGAAAAATCGTTATAAAAATGTTTATTTAATAAGAAAAATTAAATTATAATAAAATTAAGGTTATTATTATAAAAATAATTTTATAATAAATATTAATAATATTAATAATATCGTTAAATTAAAATATAATATAAATAAACTTTATTATTATATACTTAAATAATAATTTAAAAAAAAGAATCTTTATAAAATAATTTTTTATATTAAAAAAGTATTTTTAAACTTATTTAAAAAAACGTATATATTATTAATATAATAAAAAGAAAATTATCGAATTAATATATACTTTATATAATTTAAAATAATTAAAAACGATTTAATAAAAAAAAGTATACATTATTTAAAAAAAACGTGATTTTATATATTTTAAAATAAATAATATTATTACGTTATATATAAATAATTTTATATTATTTAAATAAAGCATAAATAAATTAAAAGCATTTATTAAAAGTATTAAAAAAATATAAAAGTTATAAATTTAAGTAATATATAATTAAATTAAAAATAATATATTAAAAAAATAATAAAAAGTCTTAACTTTAATAAAAGTAAAAAAGCCATCTTTTTATATAACTTAAAAACATTAAAAGTAATATAACCTTATATATTTAATAATAAAACTATAAATTAAAAAATTAAAAAATATATATCTTTTATTAAAAAAACGATATTTTTATCATATATAAATAAATTAAATATTAATTTTATTATATTAATATAAATAAAGTTTATAAATATTTTTATTAAAAAATATTAAATAAGTATTAAATAAATAATATATTATTTAAAAAAAAATAAAGTTTATTAAATATTAAAAATTTATAAAAAAAATATTTATATTGTAAATATAATTCCTTTAAATTATTTAAAGAAATAAATATAAATTATATTAATAATTTAAATATAAAAAAAATAATTATAAAATATATTTTTATTTAATTAATGCGTTAATTTTATAATTAATTAAATTATAAATTATAATAATTTAAAACTTTATAAAAGTAAAATATATTATATTAATATTAATAATTATTAATATAATATAAATTTATAATTTTTTAAAAAGTTAAACTTTATATTAAAAAGCTTATTTATTTTATTAAATAATAACATAATAATTATATAATAAATTAAAAAAATAACTATAAATAAATATAAGCGATATATATAAAAAAATTACCATTATATATAATAAAAAGCCACGAAAAGAAATGTATAAATAACATATATATTAAATATTTAAAATTTAATAAATGATTTAATTAAATTATTAAATAAAATAAATCATAAGTAATTTATAAAATTATTAAAATTAAAAAACTTCGAATAATCATTTTAAAATAAAAAAGTATATAAATAATTAATACTTAATAAATAAATTACTAAAATAATATAAAACGGTATAAATTTTATTATATTAAAAAAATTAACCTTTTTATTAAATTATATATATATTATATATATAATTATAACTTAATAATTATAATACATTTATTATTTATAAGTTTTTAATATTAATTAATTTTTATAATATTTTAATATTATATAATAAAACTTAATTATATTAATTATATTTTTTAATAAATTTAATTATTTACTTAAATAAATAAGTTTAAATAAACTTTAATTTAATAATAACATTTATACAATAAAATCTCCACTTTTTTAATAATAAATAATTAATAATTAACTTTATTTTTTTAACTTTTTTTAATTAAATATATTTTAATTATATTATTTTATTTAATTATTAATTAACTTATTAATTTTTAATAATAAAATTTAATTATTATATTATATTATATTATAACTTATACTTAAAATTTTATATATAAAATATAATATCTTAAAACATTATTATAATAGTTAAAAAATTAACTAACATTTTTTTAGCTATTTTTTAAAAAAAATTTTACAATAAATAATTTCTTAAAATTATGGTATATATTTTAATTATTTACTTTTTTTTTTACTTTAAAGTTACTTTTATAATTTTAAATTTTATTTTTTATTATCTTTATTTTTAACTTTACGATAATCGATAACTTGAAAATTTATTAAATAATTAATATATTATTATTAATTTAACATAATACATTTTTTAATCTTTAAATTTACTTTTAATTATAACTTTAATTAATTAACTTAAAATGATATTAATTATACTATTATAATTAAACAATTAGTTAAATTATTATATAAACTTTATTTAATATTTTATAAAAAAAGAATATTAAAATTAAGTTTTAAAATTATTAAATTAATTTATGGTTAATTAACGTTTAAACTTTTATAAGTAATTAAAAAAGACGTAATTTATATAACTTAATTATATAAATAAAATTAAAATAAATATTATTAAAATCCTTTAAAAATAAAAAAAGTAAATAAAATAGTTTATAACGTTATTTAATTATTAACTTTATTTAAAATATTATAAATTAATAAAGTTAAAAAATTAAAAATAAATATTTATAAAAATGGATTAAATAATCATAATAAATTTCTTTTATTATATTTATAAAATAAATAATATTAATATAAAAAATTCTTTAATAAAATACTTTTATCGATATAAATAATTATATAATAATATTATTAATTATTATATTAATAAAAATAATATATAAAAAATTAATAAAGTAAAATTTTTTAATTTATTAAAACGGTTACCTTTAACTCATTTATTACTATAATAAAATAAAAGATTATTAATTAAACATTTTAAATTATAATTATTAAATATTAATAATAAATTTATATTTAATTTTAATAACTTTTTAATCTTTTAAACATTTAATATCGCTTAAAATTAATAATTATTACCTTTAAAAAAACATTATATATAACTATTAAAATATTATTTAATTTTTAACTATATAAAAATATAACTTATTAAACTTATAAATAATGAAATGGTAAAACTTAATAACGAATTTTTGAAAAAAGTCTTTAAATTTAAAGCAATATAAATAATATTTAATAAAAATAAAATAAATAATAAACCATTTAATTTAAATTTTAAATTACTTAAATAACTTTTATCGATAAAAATAAATAAATATAAATATTTAAAAATATTTTATTATAAAAATATATTAATAATAATAATTTAATACTTATAAATTAAAATAAATACTTTAATAATAATAATTAAATTTACTTATTATAAAAGTATAAATAATAAACTTAAATTATAAGCCACTTTTTTATTTTTTTATCACTTAATTAATAATGTTTTAAAATTATTTTCTTTTTTATTATAACTTAAAAATTAATTTTTTATTTTATTATAATTATTATTAATCTTATATTAATAAATAATATATTTAATATATAAGTTTTAATTAATATTAAAAGCATTTTTTAAGTAAAAAATAAAGACCTTATTAAATATATTTTATTACGTTAAAAAAAATAACTTAAAAAATTTATCTTTTATTAATTCGAAAATTTATATACTTTTTTAAATAAACCTTTCCTATATTTTAAACTTTAAGATAATATAACATAATAAACCTTTAACGTTAACTTTAAACATTACTTTAAACTTAAAACATTTTATAAAAAAACAATTAATATAATAAATAATAAGTTTATTATTTATTACATATAATTATTTTATTTACTTTTATATAAATAAAACATTTAATGTTATTTATAATTAAATGATACGTTATAATTTAAAATAAGTTATATTTAATAATGTTTATATAAATAAGAAAGTTTAATTTAATTTTTAAAATTCCTTTTTAAATAAACTTATTAAAAATAAATTAATAAAATCTTTTATATATATTAACTTTACTTATAACCTTTATATAAAAAAAGATATAATTTTTAATAATATTTAAATTAATATACCATTTAATTTAAAAATTTAAACTTTTAAAACATAAAAAAATTAACTTAAAAATAACTGATATAAGATTAAAAATAATAAATATAAATAAAAGATTTAAAAATTTAATAAAAAAATCTAAACTAAATAAAGTTATTATATAAAAGTTATTAAAAAATAATATAAAAAATATTATTTCCATAACCACTTAATTTAAAACATCGAAAAATAAGTTTATATTAAAGTAAAAAAGGAATACGTTAATTTAATCATTAATCTTTAAATTTTTAAACATATTTAATTAATTTATATATTATATCATTAATTAAAAAACTTAAATCTTTAAACATTTTTAAACTTTTATATTTAAATAATTAACTTTATAATATCTTTATATAATAAATATAAAATAATAAAGTTTATTTATATTTAATAAAAGTAAAAATAAAGATAAAAATAAGGATAAGTGTTAATATAAATGCTAATATAAATATTAATATAAATATAAATATAAATATAAGTATAAATATAAAAGACATAACTTAATATAATAATTTAAGAATTATTTTTAAAAAATATATTTCCTTTTTTAATAAAAACATAATATTTATATTATATAAAAAACATATAATTAATATATAAAGAATAAATATATTTATATTATAAGTTATTTATTATAAATGATTATTTTAATTATAAACATTTAAAGGATATAAAAAAAGAAAAATAAAATAATTAAATATACTATAATTATTTAAAATATAAAAAAGAAAAAATATCTTTTTAAAACTTAAATTATTTTTAAAATTATATATAAACTATTTATAATATTTAGTTAAAACCTTTACGTCATTATATATAAATAAAAACTTTTCTTATCTTTTTTTCTTATTTTATAAGATTAAAATAATATAATCATTAAATTTTCTTGAATATTATATTAATATAATATTAATTTTCCTTTATATAACCTATTTTTTTATAATAATAAACTTTTTTAATATTTAATTAAACTTAATTAATAATTTAACACTTATTTAAATAAAATAATATTTATTTTATATCCTTATATTTTATTTAAAACTTTTATCTTAAAATTAAATTTATACTTATAAAAAATTTATAATTATTTAATTATTTAAATATAATATTATATCTTTCATTATTAACTTATATATATATAAATAACATAAAAAAATATTATTTAAATAAAACTTTTTTAAATAAAGTAATTTATTAACTTTAATTAAATTTTTTAAAGTTATTAAATTATTATCTTTATATTTTTAAATAATTACTTATTTATTTTAACATAAATTATAAAAACTTCCTTTTTTAAAAAACATATTAACATTTTTAATTTATAAATTTAACTTTAAATTATAACATAAGTAAATGTATTTCTTTATATTTAAAAAGTTAAAAAGTTAACATTACTTTTTATACGTAATTAATATTAAGTTATTTTTATTAAAATTAACTTTAAAATTAACTTTAAAACTAATAAAATTAATCACATTTATTAATATAATTAACATAATTAACATATTACTTTTAATAAATTTTTTAAAAATAATAAACTTATATAATATAATAAGTTTATTTTTATTATTTTCATTATTAAAATTAACTATATCTTAAATATTACTATTTAAAATAACATTAAATTATACATTATTCTTAAATATAAACTTTATTAATAAATTAATATATATATTTTTAATTAAAATAACTAAAAAGTTATTAACATATTTAATAAATATGTTAAAAAATTAACTTTTAAAATTATTATAAAAAGCTTAATTATAAAAAACATAAAATTAATTAAAGCTTAATAAATTAAAAAACGCCTTTAATAAAGGTTAAATAAGTAATAAATTTATGTTAAAAATTTTTAAAGTAAATAAAATAATTATAAAGAAAAAAAAAAGGTTAAATTTAATTTAAAGAAAATAAAAAGTAAAAATTTTAATATTTAATATATAACCTTTTTAATTTTCTCGCTAAATACATTACTTTATTTCTTTACTTTATATATAATTAAACTATTTTAATAAAAACATATAATAATTTATAATATATATAAAAACATTAATTAACTTATTTTTATTAATTTTATTTAAAAAAAAAGGAATTATTTATTAAATACTTATATAAATAACTTAATTTAATATTTATAAATATAATAAATAAAAAAATAAATATAATAAAAATAATATTTATTATTTATAATTTTATTTATATTATAAGTTAAATATTGGTTAAAATATAATTAATAAAAAGCTTTACATAAGTATTTCCTTTTATTTTTTCTCTTTTTTTTCCCTTTTTTTCCCCTTTTTTTCCATTACTTCTTTTTTCCATTTCCTTTTTTTTAAAAAAAAATATAATTTTTTAATTTTTTTATATTAATAATATAATAATAATTTATTTATCCATTAAAATTATTTTATTTTAAAATATATAAAGTTAAATAATTATATAAATTTTTAAAATAAATATTTTTATAAAATTATTTATATAAAAAAACTTTTTTAATAAATATTTATATAATATTATAAAAAAACATTTCTTAAATAAATATACTTATATAAAATATTTTTTAATAAAAATATTTAATCTTTTAAAAAAGCACGTAAAGTTATTTCTTAATAAAAATAATTTATATAATTATATTAAATATTTTATTAATAAAAATACCTTATTTAAATATATATAAAAATATTTCTTAATAAAAATATTTAATTTTTTAAAAAAAACCTATTAATATTTTTTAATAAAAACATTTATATAATCTTTTTTAAAAAAGTATTTTTTTAATAAATGTAACTTTTTTAATAAATATAAAATTTCTTAATGCGATTTTTTTAATAAATTTATATAATTTAAGGAACTTTTTTTAATAAATATGTTTTTTTAATAAATATTTACATAAAATATATTTAAAGATTATTTTTTTAACATTTTTTTAATAAATATATATAAATTTAAAGATTTTTTTAATAAAAATGTTTAATAAATATATATTAAACTTATTTAAAAAATATTTCTTAATAAATATATTTATAATTAACCTTAATAATTATTATTTTTACGAATTTATTAATAAAAATTTTATAAAAAAAAACCACTTATTTTTAAAAAAAACTTTTATTAAATAACCACGTTAAAATAACATTAATTATAAATTAATATAACTAATATTTTATATTATTTCGTAAAGTTAATTATATATAAGATAAATTAAAATATTTAAAAATACTTTTTAATTTTATAAATAAATTTCTTAACCTTTTTATTTAAATAAATAATAACTTTTAATTTTTTTAATAAAAATTATATTTAATAAAGCCACTTTTTTAAAAATTAAATTACTTATTATTATTTTAATAAATGACTTTTCTTTAATAATAAAGTTTTTTAATTAAAAGCTTTTTAAATATAATAATAAAAAAAAGTAAAAAAAGCTTAAATTTAAATTTATAATTAAATTAATAATAAAACTTAAATTTAAATATATTAAATTATTAAATTTTATAAAATATTATAATATATTTTATAAACATATTTAATTTATAAATAAGGTTTAAATTTTTAAAAAAGTTAAGTTTTATATAATTATATATTTATTAAATATATATAATTAAAACTTTTTATATATATATAATGTTTAAATTATCGATTATAAATTTAATAAGTTAATTACATAATTAAAAATGTAATTTATAATTTCATTAAACGTTAAAAAAATTTATATATTATTTTTAAAAATGAAAAACTTTAAATTATTAAATAATACTTAACTTTATAATCGAAATTTTTCGATAATTACAATATAAAGATTTAAAAATAAATTTAATATATCTTTTATAATTTAAATATTTAATATATAAATTTAAATTTATTTTTAAAAAAAAAAGTTTAATAATTTTAAAAAGCTTTTATAATAAAAATATTACTTAAATAAGCTATATTATTAAATTAAAGTAAACATAAGTATTTTTTATAAAAAAATAACAAATAAATCTTTTATTTATAATAAAAATATATAAGTTACTTTTTATAATAAATAATTAACTTCTTTATAAATTTAATAAAAATAATCTTTAAAAAATTATAAAACTTTATTAAACTTAAAATTATATTTATTATAAAAAAATAATAAATTAATATAAAAAAAGTAATTAACATATAATATTAATTAATAAATTATAATTAATAAAGATTTTTTAAAAATATTATAATAATTATCTTAATTATTATTTTAATTAATAACATATTTATTATTAATTAACCTTAAAACTAAATTATAAAATATAAAAAAAAATATAATATATTTATATATTTAAGTTATTCGTTTTATATTAAACTTAACATTATAATTAAACCTTTTAAAAATATAAGCTAAAAAATTTTAAAAATAAAAATTATAAATAAAGAAATAAAATATAAAAAATTAAAAAACTTATTATATAAATTATAAAACTCCTTATATTATTTAACGTAAATTTTAACTTATTTTTCTATTTATAACGATTATAATAATTAAACTTATTAAAGAAAAAGCTTATATTAAAACGGTAACTTATTAAAAAAGTTATATTAAATACATTTATTTTATTAAAAAAACATATAAATATAAAAAAGATTATAATAAAAAAGTTTACCTTATTATATTTAAAAATAACCACTTTTATACATATATTTTTATAAAAAATAAATTTTAACCCTTTTTAATATCTTAAATTATACTTCCTTTTTTTTTTAATATTAAATATATATATTCTTAATTTTATTTTAAACATAAACATATCTTTTTTTATAATTATATACTTTTAATAACTTCTTTAATAAAGTTATAAAAAATAAATAAATAAATAATAATACGATTAATTATAAAGCTTTAAAATTATAATAAGATTTTCCATTAAATTTATAAAGCTTAAAAAATAATTAACTAAACTTTTTTATATATTAATAATTTTTACTTAATAATAATAATTATTTATTACATTATATACATTATAAAATTAAATTTACTTTTAATTTAAATCTTAAAAACTTAATTTTTAATTTAAGTTTATTACATTTAATATTAAACTTTTTAAAAAGTTAATAAAAATTTAAAATACATTTTTATATATATTTATTATTAATTTAATATTAAGTTTTACTTAATAATGTTTTATACCACTTTATTTAAAGTAAAAAAAAATAAATAAAACTTACTTAAAGATTAAAACAAAAATTTATTAAAGTTAAAAGTAAAGTTATTAAAGTAAAAATCACTTAAAATATTAATAACATATAATAATTTTCTTAAAAAAAATTATATTACTTTTAAAAATAAATTTACATAAATTAAATCGCCTTTATAAATTATATAAATAAAAGGAATTTAATATTAAAATAATTTTAATAAATAAAATAAATATAATAAATTATATTAAATAATTAAATAATTTTTATTAATTTATAACATTACATTTAATTAAAAGCTTTAAAAATAAAATAATAAATAACTAAAATAATTAATATAAAACATAAAATTTAATATATATAAAACTTAAATAAATCTTAATTAATTAATTATTAATATAACTTTATATAATTAAAAATAATAATTTATTAAACATTAAAAAGTTTAATATAAAACATCACTTTAATTATTATAATAATTGTTAAAGTAATAACCGTTATAATAAAATTAATAAAAGTTATAACGCTTAAAATTAAAAACATGTTATTATTATTTATAAATAAAGCTATTTTTAAGTTATTAATTAATGTCGTTATAAAATTAAAATTTATACTTATAACACTTATAAAAATAAAAAAAGATTTTATTATTAATTAATTAAAACTTAAAAATATAATTATTAATAATAAGATTTTAATTAAATATATAAGTAAAAAATCTATAAAAACTTTATTAAAAGGTAAAAATTTAATAAATAAAGTAATTAAAAAAACCTTATTAAACTTATTAAATAAAAAAAAAGCTATAAAATCTTAACTATTAATTAAAACGCTTAAAATTATAATAAAGTTAATTAAACTTAATATTAATATCGATATAATAATAATAAATATAATTAAACTTAAACTTAACATAATAATTAAAATCATTAATAATAATAATAAATTCCTTAATTTTAATAAACTATCTTTTATAAATAAAGTTTAACTTATTAAAAAAGCCGATATAATTTTTATTAATTTACCTTTTAATTTAAGAAATTTTATAAAACTTAAAATTAAAAAATCACTTTATAAAACTTATAATTTAAAGTTAAGCAAAAATAATAAATTAATAATAAATACAATAATTATCGTAAAGATAATATTAATAATAATAACATTATTTAAAATTATGTAAATTATAAACGTTAATATTATTTAACAAAAATTTATTATACACTTAAACATTTTAACACTTTTAAACTTATTTAAAGTTTTTAATTTTTTAAAAATATTAACATAAATATATAATTAAATAAGTTAATTAACACATTATTTAAAAATATTTAATTAATATATATATAAAAAATAATCACGGTAAAATAACTTTATTAAAAAACGTAAACGTTTTTATTTAATAAAGAAAAAAGTATAATAAAATATAAAAATTATATCTTTATATAATTAAAAAAGTTAAAATAAAAGATAATTAAAAAGAAATTAAAATTAATAAATTTTAATATAACTTAATAACATTTATTTTAAAAATTATTAACTTTAAATTAAGTTAATTATTAATTACTTATTTATATACTTTTTAACCTTTATTATATTATTAAAAAATTCCTTATATTAATTAAAATGATAAAGTTTTAAATGTATAAAATTAAGAAATTATTAAATATATAAAAAGGCATAATAAAACTTATTAAAAAATTTATTTTAAATAAGATTATTTTTATAATTAAAAATTTAAATAAAATAAATTATAAAGAATTAATAAAAAACTTAACTTATTTAAATATAATCTTAATAAAGTAAATTAAATTCAAAAATTAAAAAGTAAATTATTAAAAAAAAAAATTAAATTTTCACGTTTATAACATTTAATTATTTATTTTTTTATATATTATAAATGTTATTATTTAACTTTTTTATTAATAATAAGAAATATTTCCATAAAAAGATTTTACATTTATCTTTTATCATATATATAATACCTATTTTTGTAAAATAAAACTTATAAAATACTTTATTTATAACTTTTAATAACCACTTTATTTTTAATTTATATTAAATATAATTTAACTTATACTTAAATATAAGATTATTTAAATTATCACTTTTATAATTTATTTTAAGTTAATTACATTATTAAAATAATTATAATATATATATATTTTATAATTTCGGCGTTATATATTTTAATATATTAATTACTTATTAAATGTAAATAAATTATTTATTAATTTATTTTAACGGTTTTAATTATAAGCTTAAAATATAATAATAAATACTTAAATATATGTTATATAATAATAAATAACTAATATTTTTATAACATATAACTTACGTTTTAAAAATTAAAAAAAATGGAATAAAATATATTAATAATTAATAACTTTATAAAAAAAATTAATAACTTAAAAAAAGAAATTAACAATTTTATAAAAAAATTAAAAAACTTTAAAATTAAAATAAATACGTTAAATAATATAATAAAAGAATATAAAAAAAAATCACTAAATTTAAAAAAAAGTTAAAAATAATTAAAGTTGGTTTTAATAATTTTACTATAAATATTATTACTTAAATACATTTTATTAATAAAAACAATTAAAGTAAAGTAATAAAAAATGGAAAAAACTATTAATAAATTAAAAACGTTAATATATTTAACTTAAATATATTAAAAGTAAATCCGCTTTAATTTTTTAATAATTACTTAATAAGCTTTAACTTTAATTAATTTAACTTTAATGTTAATTCCTCTTTTTTAAGCTAAATAAAAAGGTTATAAAAATCGTTTATTTTAATTAATTAATTATATTTTTTTATTACATTTATTAACTTATATATTACTTAAATAACTTATTTTAATAATTTAATTACAATTATATTAAAGTTTTAACATTAACTTTAATAAATAATAATATAACATTAGTTTTATATTTACTTTTCTTTTTTTTATTTTAAATTTTTATAATATAATTATTAACATTTTAATTTATATATACTTTCTTAAATTATATACTTAAAATTTTATATAAAATATATATTTATTAAAATAAGTAATTTTTACTTATATTATTATCATTAATAATTATTTTAATTACTTTAACTTTATTATATATATATTAATAAAAAAATAAAACTTAACTTATTTAAAATAATTATTATATATAATAAATAACTTTTTACTTTTTTTAAAGTTAATCTTTTTTATGTTACACCACGTTTATTTACGTTTTAAAATGCTTATTTATTTTTATCTTTATCGCTTTAATTATTTATAATATTTTATTTATTATTTTTATTATATAATTTAATTTATAAAAACATATTATATATAAATATTTAATAACTTAAATATAATAATAAACTTTTATAATAAAAAGTTAAAAAATTTAAAAAGATATTTAATATTTTATAAAAAAAACACATTATTAAATTAACTATAAAAATAAGTTTACTTTAAAAATAAAACAATTAATATAATAAGTAAATTAATTATTAACATAAGCTTTTTATTAACTTTATTAATATAATTTATATAACATTTATAAATTATAAAGAAAAAATAAAATTATTATAATAATTATTTAAAAATAAAAATATAAATAAGTTAAGCATTAATAAAATTTATATATATAATAACATAAATAATAAAACGTAAATTTAAAATTTAAAAAATTAAATTTTAAAAATAAACTACTTAAAATAAACTTTATATATAACTTATCTTTTTTTTATATTTTAAACTTTTATATTTATATATATATACCTTTTTTTTAAAAAAAAAATCACAATATTTTTAAATTTATTACTATTATTATCATTATTATTATTATCGTTATTATTACTATTATCGTTATTATTATTAAAAATTAATCTTATTAAATTAACTTATTTTAATTATTATAAATTTCTTAAAAATAATGACATTTATTATTAAATTATATTTTATTATAAAATTTTTATAAAATAACGGCTTTAATAAATTAATAATATATTAATAAAAAATTTTAACCTTGATAAAAAAGATAAATAAAAGTTTCGTTTAATAACACTTTTAAACATTTATCACTTTTTAAAGTTTAAATTTATTAAAAAAGTAAAATTATATCGTAATTAATGATATAATTATTATAATTAAACATTAACATAAAATTTATAAATAATTAATTTATTTATTATTTATTTAAATTAAAAATAAATAATATTTAAATTAAAATTATTAAAATATACATTAATATATTAATTTAATCTTTATAAAGTTATTTTATAATATATATATTAATTAATAATAATAACATTTTAAAAAGCTTATTTAATTAATTATATAATTTTTAAAATCTTTATTTTTAATAAATATTAATATATATCCTTTTAATTAACATATACACATATATATATACCTTTTATTTATCATTTATTATTATTTACTTTTTAATATTATAAATTAATTTTATTTTTACGCTTTTTTTTAATAAGTTTATAATATTTAATGTGTTTTACTTTTATTAAGAAATTTTAACTTAAATTTACCCTTTAATAACATTATTTATATCTTTAATTTATAACTTATATTAATAATATATTTAAACATTCACCTTTTAATAATATTTATTTAAGTAATAAACACATTTAAAAACATTCTTTAATTATTTTTATTTAATAATTTATTTATTTAACAAATTATTAATAAAATCATTTAAAAATATAAAAATAAATATAATATTAATATATTTATTATATTAAAGAATTTTATTATTAAAACTTTTAATTAATATTAACTTAACATTATTTTAATTAAAAATATTAATTAAATAATTAATTATATTATAATATATATATTTTCCATTTATAAATATTATATAAAACATAGTTAAATATTAATAATAAATATTTAATTAACATAATATAATATTTATTTAATATATTTTATTAATTAATATAAACCTTTTAATTAACACTTTTAAAAATAAAATTAATAAAAATAATATAAATTTATTAATAAACTTTAACTTAATATAACTTATAAAATTATTTAATAATATATTTATAAACATATTATTCCCTTTTTTTATTAATAATTTTAAAAATAACTTTAACATATTATTATCACTTTTTATTTTAAAGTAAACATATAATATTCGTAATAATAATAAATACTTTAAATATATTTATATTAATTTCTTATTAAAGTATATTCGGTTATAATAACATTAAAAACATAATTAACTTTATAAGTAAATATGAAAAGATTAAATA
>JYCQ01000311.1:0-17741 GCA_000931505.1 Hypoxylon sp. E7406B | reverse complement strand
AAAAAAAATTATATTAACGCTAAAAAAAAGGTTATAAAGTGTTTTATTTATTAAAACAAATATTATTTCGTTAATAAGTGCCTTAATAAAAGATAATTTTCACTTTAAATTAACGATAATAAAAATATTTAAAATAATAAAAAAGATAAAATAAAACTTTAATAAAAATAAAAATAACTAAAAAATAACTAAAAAAGTTAACTCCATAAATATAATCTTTATATTTATAAAATATAAACCGATAATAAAAGTAACCACTCATTTTTACATTAATATTATAATTTATTTATCGATAATTAACATTAATATATATAATAATATAAATATATATATTAAAGTAAATTATATAAACATTTAATTTATTTAATAAGTAAAATTAAATTAAGTAAAATTTACCACTTTTATTATATACGTAATTAAAAATATAAAATACTTTACTTATAACGTTTACCACGTTTTAATAATAATTATAAATAATTATAACATTATATATTTTTTTAAACACTTTTATATCGTTATTAATTATAACTTACACATTAATAATAACCTTATGCTACTTTTTATAATAACTTTTAAAAATAAACACATCTTTTTTAATTTAAATAAAAACCATTAATAATTTAAAATTTTAACTTTAAATTATAAAATTTTTAAACTTTATAAATTTATTAAAACTTATTTTAAATAAAAAGTATATATATTTATTATTATAATAATAAAAAAGGAAATACCTTTACTTAATAAAAATAAAAAACTTAATATTATTTATAAAAAAAACCTTTTTATAAAATTATAAAACTTCTTAAATATATTTAAATATAAAAAAGTAAAAAGTTTTCCACTTTATAAATATATTAATTATATTATTAACATCTTTCTTAATATAATATTTTTATATAATTTAATTTATCTTTTAATAAAAAATAAATTTAAATTATTTCGTAAATATATTAATAAAAATATAAAAAATGGTTATATTCGCTTTTTTAAAAACCCCACGAATACATTAATTTTATTTATACTTAAAAAAAATAACAAGCTTAAATTATACATAAATTATCATAACTTAAATAAAATAATTATTAAAAATAAATATCCTTTACTTTTCATATTTAAAATTCTTAATAAAATCTTTAAAGTAAAGATTTTTTTTAAAATTAACCTTAAAAAAGCTTATTATTAAATTCGAATTAAAAAAAAACAATAAATAAAAAATAACTTTCCACACTCGTTATAACTATTATAAATATCTTATAATGCTTTTTAAGTTAATTAATACTTTAATTATATTTTAAAATTACATATATTAAATCTTTTATAAATATATTAATTGTTTTTATATTATATATTTAAATAATATTTTAATTTTTTTTAATAATTACAAATCTTATATTTAACATTTACATAATATTTTACAAAAATTACTAAAATATAAACTTTATATAAAATTAATAAAATATAAATTTTATTAATTTTAAGTTAAATTTCTTAATTTCATTATTTTATAAAAAAATGTTTTAATAAACTTTAACTAAATTAATATTATTAAAAATTAATTAAAGTTAAAAACATATCATTATATATAATAATTTCTTAAATTTTATAACTTTTATAAAAAATTTATTAAAGGTTATTTTAAAATAACGTAACCTTTATATAATTTTTTAAAAGGTAATATTAATAATAAAAAATTTAAGAAAGTTAATTTATAAAATAAAGTAATAAATATTTTTTATTAATTACATAAAGTATTTATTAAAACTTTTTTATTACGTTATTTTAATTTAAAATTATTAATATAAATTAAAATAAATATATTAACTTAAGCAATATTAAAAATATTATCTTAATTTAATAAGTAAAAGGTATATCATTTTATTACATTTTAATTAAAGAAATTTAAAAGTATTAAGTTACGTTATAATATATTTAATTAAAAGATAATAATAATTGTTAAATCATTTTAACATTAAAGATAATATTTATAAAGTAATAAATATATTATTAAAGTTTTATTAAATTATTAAAACTTATAATTTTTTATAAAATAATTAAAACTTAATAATTAATAAACTTAATAATATATATATTTAACTTTTTATAATTTCATAATTATATATTAAAATAGTAATAAAAATTTTATAAATGTATTATTTAAAAAACCTAATTATATTAAAAGGAAAAAGGATATATTAAATTAATAAATCCTTTTTTTTGTTATAAAATAACCATGTTATAAACAATAAATGTTAAAATATTAATAAAAGTTAAAGAAATTTTACCTTTTTATTAAGAGATAAATATTTTAAATAATAAGTTTAATAATAAAAATAACAAATATTCATTTATACTTTAAATAATATTTAAAAATATAGTTAAAAAAGTAATTATATAAGAAGCCGTTTATTTGAAAAAAAAACTTAAAAAATATAAAAACTTTATTAAAATAAGTATAAATCTTTAACTTAAAATTAAATTAAAAAAAGGATAAATTATAAACGATAAAAACTAAAGTTAATAACTTATTTTAATTATTAAAAAATAATAATTTCATAAAATTTTAATCTTATATTTATATATCACCGAAATAAAACATTTAATATAAATTAATATTATAATATTATAATAATCCTTTTATAAGTTATTTTAGTTAAAAATATATAAAAGAATTATTAATAAAAAATATTATTAAAAAATATATCATTTAATATTAATAAATAAATAAAAGGTTATAAAATTTACCATAAAGTAAAGTTACTTAAACATAACCTTTATAATAAGTTATAATTATTTCTTTTCTTTATAAACCTTTAAAAAAAATTAATAATAAACTTTATTATTAAATTACTTAACGTTTAATTTAAAAGATATAAAATTAATATAATTTTAATTATTATAAACTATTATATAAGAATAATAAAATTTTTCGTTATAATTATAAAAATTATAATAATTAATTTTATTAAGTTTTTATATAAAAATATCTTCTTTAAATATAAAACATTTAATAACATTATTTTAAATAAAAGATTTATTTTTATTAATAACTTTTAATTAAATTTATATTATTATTTAAAGATTAAAAAATGATTTTTAATAACTTACCACCTTTAAATAAATAAATAAATTAAATAAGTTAATTAAATCTTAAAAACTTACCTTCGTTACTTTATAAATAAAAAATAAACACATTAAACGTTAATTTTCGAAAAAGCTTAATTTATTTATAATAACATTTATAACGTAACAATAAAAATATTACCATTTATAACTTTTATAAGTTATTATTCTATAATCGAAATAAATATTAAAAATAATATCTTAAAACGTAAAATCTTTAATACATTAACGTAACTATAATAACTCGATAAAATCCATAAAAAAGTAAAACATTATTAAACATATATAATTAAATTATAAATTAAATATTATAATAAATATCATTAACTATTAAAGCTTAAAAAAATAACTTAATGGGTTTATTTATAAAAAAATCTTAAATTAAAAAATACCTTTTTAAAACTTAATCTTTAATTTATAAATCCTTTTAAAATATTTAAACTTATTAATAACTTTATATACCATATTACACTTTTTAATAAATATTTAAAATTACATAATATATTTCCTATTTCTTTATTAAAGTTATAACTTTTTAAATTAGGCATAAAATTAAATAATTTCTTATAAATACTTAATTTAAAAAACGAAAAAAAAGAATAAAAAAGTTAAAAAAATCATTAAAAAACGCACTTATAAAAATAACACTTTATATTTAATTAAATAAACAAGGTAACCATTAAAATATAATTAATAAATATATAAAAAAGACATAAATAATATAAAAAAACAAATAAAATAATATAAAAAAAAAATAAGAAAATTAAAAAAAAAGGTAAAAAATCTTAAAGTTAACTTCACTTATCATTAACATTTAAAACAACCACTTTTTAAAAAAAAGATAATTATAAAGCTTAAAAGTACTTAAAAAATTACATATAACTTTCTTAAGGTTTTCATTAAAATATTAAGCATTTATACATATAAATAATACCTTTTAATTTTTTTAAACTTTAATTTTAATTTTAATAAACATATTAACTATACATTATTACTTAATCTTTATCTCTTTTATAAAAAACCTTAAATATTTTAATAATTAAAGTTAATATATTATATAATATTATATTTATAAATTATTTAAAATTAATAATTATAACGTTTAAATATTATTATTAAATATATAAAATATTTTAAATTAAAAGTAATAATTAATTTATAATATAATTATAAATTATTATATAAAAAAATAAAAAACGTTTAAATATCGTTACTTTTTTATATTTAAGTTAATAAAAGTAAATATATTAATAAACTTTATATAATAAAAGGTTTACTTTTATACTTTTAAATTATTATAATAAGTTAAAAATCTTTTATAATTAAATTACCTTTTATTAAAATTATTAATAATTAAATAATAATTATAAGTTATTATTAAAAAGTCCTTTAACTTTAATAACTTTATAACGATAATTTAAAAACATTTATTATTTTATTATTAATTAAAAACATTAAAATTAAAAATACTTAAATAAATTAATAAATAATTATAAAAGATCTTTTTTAATTATTATAATAAACATTTTAATAATATTTATATAATTATAATTAAAGATTTTTATACCTTTTTTTAACGTTAAATAAACCTTTATATATTAATAATAATAATAAAAGTTACGATAATTTAATAAATAAATAATAAATAACTTTATAAAATCTTTAATTATAAAAATTTTATATAATAATTAATAACTTTATTTTTTTACTTATTATAAAATAATTTATATAATATTTATTTTTAAAAAGTAATTATTAAATTTACTTTTTTAATTTTTTTAATGTTTACTTACGTTTCTTTTTTATTAAAATAATATTAAAGCGATTTAATGTTTAAAACATAATAAATAAAAGAATTGTTATTTTAATAATATTACATTTTAATAATACCCCATTTTTTTAAACCGGTAAATAATAACTTTTCATTATTATATATTATATTAATTAATAATTAATGTTATTTATAATTAAATTAAAAGTTAATAAATTAACTTTTAATTAATAATAAAAAGTTACCGTTTATTAATTTTAAAAAAGCGAGGTATTATTAAAATGTAATATTATTAAAATAACAATTTTTGTAAATAAATTTAAAATAAAGCTTATTATTTATATTTATATTTATATTTATATTTAACCTTTAATAATTTATTTAGTTTTTTTATATATATTTTATAATATTTTTATTTTATATTTTAAAAAGTGGAAAATAATTACTTTATATTTTAAAGTTTAATTTATATTTTAACGTTTTTAAAATTAACGATAAAAATTATATTTAAATAGTTATAATTATATTATAATTAAATTAATAAATTTAATAATATAAATTCAATGTTTTAAGTTTATTAAAAATTAATAAAGTTTTTTATTTTTTTTTTATTATTAATTTTTTAATTAATATTAAATTAAGATTTAAGTATTATTATTAATTAATTAGTAATTTATTATTACGCGTTTATTATTATATCTTTATTATCATTTATATTATTAGAAAAAGAATTTTTATTAAAATTATTAATTTTATTAATATAAATTTTAAAGTTAAATATTTTTAAAAATATAAATAAATTAATATTAAAGAAAATTTAATTTATATTAATATTTTAAAATAAATAAAGTTTTAAATGTCATTAATAATAAATTTAATTTAATATATTAATTATTTATTAAAAAGTAAGTTTATTTATAATATTATATAAGTAATTAATAATTAAAGGTTTTTAAAGATTTTTAAATTTATTGTTAAATTTTTAAATTTAATATAATTAAAAGTAAAGTAATTAATTTCTTAAATTAATTATTAGTTAAATAATTTATTTATTTATATTAATAATTAAAATATAAAATAATATAATATTATAAATATTATTAAAGTTTTTTATTTTATTTTCTAAGTTATTATTAATGAAATTAATATTATTAATAATAAAAAACTTTTTATTAATTATAAAAATATTTATTAAATAAATATATTTATTATTTAAATAAGTATAAATGAAAAGTTTATAAGTTAAATAATTAAAAATAAAATTATTGATTTTAAATTAATTATTAAAGGTATATCGATAAGAAGATTTTTATTAAAATTAATTATAAAGTTTTTTATAATTTAAGTTTTAATATTAATGTTATAAATATTTAAATTAAGAATTTTATAATATTAAATAAAGTTAAAGTTATTTTAAATATAACTTATTATTAAATTTTTAAATCTATTAATAAAGTTTATTATTATATTATAATTATTAAATTTAATTTTTATTTAAACATTAATATTAAATATAAAATATTAAAATAATATAATTATTAATTTAAATATTAAGATTAATATTATATTAAAAGAATCATAATAATTATATAATAATAATAATGTTAATAAGTAAAATGGTTAAAATGGTAATAATTTTAATAATAATTTAAAAAAATTATTATTTTAATAATATTTCATTATTTTCGATTAATAAAATAATAACCTTTTATTATTAATTATATACCTTCGTTAACCTTTTTTAAACTTCTTTTATAAAAGTTAAAATAACTTAATATTTATATATTAATTTAATTAATAATTAATATCATTTAAAAGCTTTAATTAAAGCAATTTTAATATTTAAGTTATATGTTAATACACTTTATTTTAATAAAGTAATTTAACGTTAAAATATATAATAACTTAAAAACTTTTAAGTTAAATCATTTTTAAAGTTACGTAACGTTTAATTTTAACTTTTAAAATTTAAAGTTAAATAACTTTATTAAAATAACATACGTTAAAATGTAACTTAAATTATTAAAATAACTTTAATTTAAGTATTAAAATGATATAAATTATTAATTAATATAATATTTAAATATATAATTATTTAAAATTAATAATAAAAAGTTATTATATTTTAAATTAAAAATGATAAAATATTATTAAAATAATAAAAATTGAAATTAAAATTAAAAATATATTAAAATAAAAGTTTTATAATAAAACTATTATTTAATATAACATTTATATTTTCATTAATTATTTATAATATAATAAAAGCTTTAATTTATGTTAAAACTATTTATATTAAATCATTATAATTATATTATAATAATATTAATGTTTAATAAATAATATAATTAATTAATTAAAGTAAAAAATATATAATAATTTTAAATTTAACGTTTAAATTAATTTAAATAATATAAGGTTTTAAAGGTAAAAGTAATGAAAGCTTTTATAAAAGATAAATAAATATATAAAATATATTAAAAATATTAAACTTTTAATTTTAAATATTAAAGATTATTTATAATTATTATTTATTATAAATAAATAATTAAATTTAATATATTAATTAAATTTATTATAAGTTTAATTTAATATTTTAAATTTTAATAATATCTTTAATTTATAATATAAAATTTAGTAATTATATTTTTTATTTTTAAAAATATAATTTTATTAAACATTAATACCTTTTTTTATTAAAAGTAAAGATTTAATATAAGCTTTTAAATTTATTAATGATTATATTATTAAAGGTTTAAATTAAGAGTATTATTATTTTAATAATACTTAATTTTAATAATACCTTACTTTTTTAAAAGCTTTTTCTTTAATTAATCCATTACGAGGTAAGTTTTAAAAAGCTTTTTTCTTTTTATTATAATCGCTTTATTATAATTATATTAATTTATAGCTATTATTAATTAAAATTTAAGTTATTTAAGTTAATTTATCGAATAAATTATCACTTATTAAGTTAATATTTAATTTATTACTTATAATATCTTTAATATTAAAGAATTTATCTTTTTAAAAAAGATTTTCTTTTTATTAATTAATAATTATTATAGCTTATTACATCTTTAATATAACTTTAATTATATCGTAAATAAATAAGCCTTTTATAAAGTTTCTTTTACTTTTTTTATTATATTTTATAATATACGTTAACTTTTTTTTAACTTTTCCTTTAATTATATATGTTAAAACTTTAACCACGCTTTTTAACTTTTAATAAGTTACATATATAATAATTATATAAAGATAAATAGATTATATAAAAAGTAAAAAAGTTATAAAATTAATTATTACCATAATAAATTTAATTAAAAAAGTAAAAAGAGATTATAATAAAAAGAAAAAAGCTTTTTAAAATTTACTTTATAACGAATTAATTAAGGAAAAAGCTTTTAAAAAAGTGGGGTATTATTAAAATTAAATATTATTAAAATAATAATACTTTAAATTAAAAATAATACCTAAAATTTTTATTAAATTATATTAAAAAAAGTTAATAAAAATAAAAACATTAATAAAATAAAGATAATAAATAATAAATTAATTATTAAAATAATAAACCTTAATATATATATAATAAATATAAAGGTAAATAATTTTATAATAATAATAATAATAATAATTATTGTTTTATAAACATTATTAACGTTAATAAGTTAAAAAAAAGTAAAAGTAATAATTGTTTAAATAATAAAGTATTTATTAAATTTAACGATTGAAAAAAAATGAAAAAAAAATAAAGTTAATTAATAAAGGTTATTTTATAATAAATAAATATAAATTAAAGTTAAAATAAATAAAACATAATTTTACTTATTTTAACATTTTATTATAAAATGTAAAATAATAAATTTTAATAATAATAAAAATAATAAAAACGAAAAGATTTATTAAAAATATGTTAAAATATTTAATGTTTATTTAAATTACTTTAAATATATATATGTTAATAAATATATAAAGTTAAAATATTTTAAAATTAACTTAATAATAAGAAAAGTAATTAAGTTTAATACGTTAAATAAAATGTTAATTATAACGTAATATTAAATTATTTAAATAATAATAATAGTAATTATTTTTATTATTATATTTAAAATTTAAAATTTATATTAATTTTATAAAAGTAAAAAAATTAATATAATAAAAGGTATTATATATAAATTATAAAATTGTTTTTTATATTATATTATTAATAATTAAAATTTTTAAGCTTTTTTTTTTTATAAAAAAAAGCTTAAAAATTTTTACGTAACATATATATTATTATTAATTAAAGATATTTAAATATATAATAAAAAAGTAATAAAAAAAGGTAATATCTTATTTAAATAATAAATATTAAAGGTAAAAGTTAATGTTTTTTTTAAATAATTTTTATTATATTTTTTTTTAAAAAAAACTTATTTAAAAATTAATTCTTTCTTTTAATAATTATAATTATAGCTTTCTTTTTTAAATAAGTGTAATTTTAATAGTTTAAATTAATAAATTTAAAAAATGATTTTTTAAAGTAAAGTTTTTTAAAGAAAAACTTTAAAAAGTTTTAAAAACTTTTAAAGAAATTTTAAAAAAAATCTAAAAAATCTAAAAAAAAACCCTTAAACCATTAAACCTTTAAGTATATTAAAAGAAAAAACATATACTTAAATAAAAGGCTTTTACCACTTTTTAAACCTTTAAAATTAACTTTAACCTTTACCTCTTTTATTTATCTTATTTAATTTTAAAAGCTTAATTAAACTTACTTCGCTTTTAAGGAAAAATGATTTTATTTAATAATAATTTATAATTTTAAAACTATTTATTTTTATAATTTTTATTTAATTAAATATTAATTTTTAAATTTTAAAAGTTTAAATTTTAATAATTACCTTATAAAAATTTCTTTTATAACTTTAATAGTTATAATAATTTTAATAATGTTAATAATTATAATAGCTTTAATAATTATAATCGTTATAAAGTAACTTTTTTAAAGTAATTTCGTAAAATCTTAAAAAAATTTTACTTTTTAATTTTTACCTTTAATAATTTATATTATATTTATTATATTATAATATAACTTATATCATTTAAAAGTTAATTTAATATTAATTTTAATAATATAATTTATTTTAAATATTTAATTATATTTGTAAAATTATTAAAGTAATAAAAAGGAAAAAACATAAAATCTTATTTTAAAAAATATAAATAAATATTTAAAAATAAATAAATATTTATTTAAATAAACTTAATTATTAATTTTAAAGTTATATATTTTTATTATATTTATTAAATTAAATATTATTTTTATTTATTTATTTATTTATTTACTTATTTACTTATTTATATATTTATTATTTATTTATTTATTTATTTTTTTATTTTATTTATATATATATATTTATATTATTTTTATTTTTATTTTTATATTAAAATTTTTTTTACTTTACGTARRATTCGAACTTATAACTTATATTATTAARTTACGAATTTTACTATTACATTATTACGTTTTATATTATTAAAATCTAAATATTTATTTTATTTTAAAAAGGTATTTTAGTTAAGATTTTTCCTTTAACCTTTTTATTTATTATTTTACGAAAAGATATTATAAAAATATATAATTTATATTATTATAATCGTCTTTAAATTCTTTATTTAATAACTGTTTCTTTATAATTATAATTAAAGTATTTATTTAATTATATTTAATTTAATATAATATCATTTTTTTATAAAGTAACAATTTTTAAATTATTAAAATAACCTTTTATCTTTAGCTTTAAATATTTTAACTAATATTAATCACATGAAGGTATAACTTAAATTAAAATGTCTAAAATTAAATAACTTTTTAATTAACATAATTTTTATTTTTAAATGAAATTTATTCATAAAAATATCCCATTATAAAGTAAAAAATAAAATGCGATTAAATCGCTTTAAATTTTAACTAATCGTTAATTAAAAAAAAGCTTATTAATTACTTTATTAATTTCCAATAGTTTCTTATAATTTCGTATAATAATGTCTTAAAGTTTTAACGTATAATGTCTTTTAAATAAGATAAAATGTGTTAATTTTTATTTAAAAAAAGATTTTTAAGTTTATATAAATCTTTTAAAAATATTATAAAATATTTATAATATATTAATATTTAAAAAATAACATTTTTAAATAATATTAATAACGAAATAATTATTAATTAACAATAAAAATAAGTTTTATTAATGAAGTTAAAGTTTAAAATTATTTTATAATAATATAAAAAAAGGTTAATATAATTTATAATACGTTTTTAATTATAAAATTTAATATAAATATCGTTATTAATAAAGCTTTAAAATTAAGTAATAAAATGTTTAAAAATATATAAAAAAATCTTTTTATAAAAAAACCTTTTACAATTTTTTTATAGATTTTTAACTTTTATATTAAAAATAATAAAGTTTATTAATATATTAAAATTATTATTAAAAGATAAAGTATATCATTATATTATAAACTTAAAATTTAATAAAGACTTTATTAAAATAATTAAAAAAATAAGAATTATTATTTTAATATTATTACATTTTAATACCTCGTTTTCTTTAAATTAATAAATGATAACTTTTTATTATTAATTGTAAATAATTTTATATTTACGTATTATATTAATTAATAATTAATATTATTTAAAAGTTTAAAAGGATTTTAATAATTTAAGTTACATTTTAATGCATTTTCTTTTAATAAAATTATTTAACTTTAAGATATATAACGTTTAATTTTAACTTTTAAAATTTAAGGTTTAATAACTTTATTAAAATATAATTTAAATCATTAAAATCGGTTTTATTACAACTTTTAAATAATATTAATTATTAATTTTTATAATATAATTATAAAGTTATTTATAATTAAATTAAAAGTTAATATGTTAACTTTTAATTAATAATAAAAAGCCATTATTTACCATTTAAAAAAATGAAGTATTATTAAAATATAATATTATTAAAATAATAATTTTTTAAAAAAATAAAAACACTATTTAAATGTTAAAATTAAAAAAATAATTATAAAATTATATAAAGCTTAAAAGTATTAAAAAGGTTACACGTAACCTTTTTAAAGTCTTTATTAAAGTGTTAAACGTTTATATATATAAATGATGTTTTTTAATTTTTTTAAGCTTTAGTTTTAATTTTAATAAACGTGTTAATTATACGTTATTACTTAATTTTTATCTCTTTTACATATTTACTTTTATTATTTTTATTTTTATTTTTATATTAAATTTTTTCTTATTTTATAAAAAATTTAAATTTATAATTTATATTATTAAGTTAAAAACTAAAAAATAAACGTTAAATAAAATAATAAAAAAGATTTAATAATTTAAGCTTACTTTTTAACATTATAACTATTTAAACCTTTAAAAAAAACTTTATATTATTTAATAAACTTTAATTTAATTTAAATACTTTAACTTTAATTATAAAAGTTTATATATAAACGATTAAATTTATTTAAATGTAACTTAAATATTTAATAAAACATTTATATAATTATAAAATTAAAAACTTTAAACTTATTTTAAAAGCTTTTTTTATAAAGTTATTAAATTTTATATATATATTTAATTAAAACTTTTTTAATTAATTTAATATTTATAAAAAGTTTCAATGTTAATTTTATTATAATATAAAATATAAATTTTATAATTATTTATTTTAAATAATTTTAAATAAAAAAGATATTATATATTATAATAAAAAGTATAAATAATACTTTTTAAAAAGTATTAATTATTATAACAAAGTTATATAAAGTTTAATAATAATTTTATAATTTAAAATTATATATATTTATTATACTTATTTAAATTTAATTAATTAATTATATTTATAAAAATAATTTTATAAAGTAAAATTATTTTTATAAATAATTATTTTTATTATTAATTAATTTTTACGAAAAGATTATTTTATAAATAAGGAATTATTTAATATTTTAAAATTAATTATAAAGTAAAATTATTTTATTAAATAATATAAATTTAAAAGTTAAACATAATTTTTTAACTTTATCGTTAATATATATTAAAAGTATTTTAAAACTTACATTTATATACTTTATAAAAATATGAAAATTATGTATTATTTCGGATATATTAAAGAAATAAAAAAAGTATATATTTTAATATAAATTTATTTAATTTATAAATTTTTGTTAAGCTTTTAAGTTATAATAATTTTATAATTATTAAAAAGTAAACTTACTTTTATTATGTTATAATAATCATATAATATAAAAAGTAAACTTTTTATTAAAATTTATAAATAAATAAACTTTACCGGTTTTATTAATGTTAATAAAGTAAATGTTAAAAGGTTTAATAAATTAATTAATAAATTATAAAAATTATATATTTAATGAAATGTTTTAATAATATATCTTTAATTAAATATTTATTAAAATCATAATATTTTTAAATAACTTATTAATTAATATTAAATGTATTAAAATATAAATAACTTATATTTATATTTTATAAAATTTTAAAATGTTTTATTTTTTATATATTATTAATATAATTATTTTTAAAAAGCTTAAAGCGTTTTATTATTAATTACTTATTATATTATTATAAAACGTTTAATAATAAATATAAAAAGTATTTACTTTTTATATAATTAATTTTATATATAAAATTTATATATAAACCATTATTTTAATATAAAATATTTTATAGTTAATTTATTATTATATAATATTAAAGTGTTAATATATTTATATATGTAATAAAATTTATGTATAAAATCGATATTTTAACGTAAAGCGTTTTATAATTAATTTATTATTATATAATATTTAAATGTTAACGTATTTATTTATAAAGTAAAGTTTATAATTATTAAATGAAGTAATTTACGTATATTATTTAAACGTTTTTAATTATAATTAAATATAACTTTATTAATTTAATTATTAAAATTTTAATGATAATAAGTTTATTATTTAATTTATTTATAACTTTTAAATTTAAAAGCTTATTATAACAATTAATACATTATAAAAGTGTAATAATATAAAAGATATAACGTTTATTAAAAACGTTAAATATAAAGATTTTATTTAAGTAATTAAAGTTATTTAAATTATAATATTAAATATAATTATTTTTATTAAATATAAATTAATTTTAAGTGATATTATAATTATATAAAATGGTTAATTATATTTTAATCATTATTAAATAATTATAATATAATAATAAAAAGATAATTTATATATTTTAATTATTAAATATCTTTAATTTAAATAAAATTAATTATAAATTAAATAATATATACTTATCATTAAATTTAAGTTTATAAGTTTATTTAATTTTAATATTATTATTTTAATTAAATAAAAAGATATTTATTTTAAAAATCGTAATTTTAAATATATATTAATTTAAAATAAGCGTTAAACTTATTACGTTTTAACTTAATAACTTAAATAAATAAAAGCTTATTAAAATATATATAATAAATAATGTATTAAACTTTTTTCGGTAAAATATAATTAATTAACGATGTATTTATATATGTATTAATAAATAATTATTTAACTTTTACTTTAAAACTTTTTAATTTAATTATATTTATTAACTTATTTTTATTAAAATAAATAAACACTTATTTAAATAAATTAAGATATTTTTATTATAATCCTTTAATTTTAGTTATTAATTTAATAGTATTTAATATAAACGTATTATATAATAAAAAGTAAATAATTAAATGTGTGTTTAATTTTATAAAAACGATATATTTAATTTTTAAAAAGTTAATTTTATATATATAAACTTTAAAATAATTATAATATGTAATTAATTATAAAATATTAAATGTGTTAAATACGTTAAATGTATTAAATATAAATAAAAGTGGATAAGTTAATATTAAATAAGTATAAATATAAAGATAAATAATTAACTAATATTCGTTTTTTTATTAACGTATTATAATTAATAATTAACTTATATTTTTTTATAAAATTAAAATAATAGATTTTTATATAAATGTTTAAACGTATTATATTATTTTTATATTATATTAATTAAGTTTTCTCTTTAATAACGTTTATATTATTTAATTTTAATAAATTTATCTTAAATAAAAAAACTTTAAAATAAATATATAAAATTAATTAAAAAGCCTTTTTCTTTTTTTATTATAATTATTATATTATTATAATTAAATTTAATAATTTTAAACTTTAAAAACATTATATTACCTTTTATAATTATAATGTATATATTAATAATAAGGTTAATTAAATTACCGATTTTAATAACTTTTTTATAAAAGCTTAACTTTATATATTTATATTTTAATTAATGATAAAAAAATGTAAAAGTAATAATAAATTATATAATATAAGTTAATATATTATAACTTTTAAAATAATGTTATAATAATATTAATTAATATATATTAAAAAGGAATAATTAAATATATAATTTAAAAGTATATAATATTATTTTTATAAATGTAAAAATATTATTATAAAGTAAAAAATATATTAAATTAAAAAAGTTATTATATTTAAAATATGTAAAGTTAAAAGGTTATAATAAAATTAAGTTTAATATTAAAGATATTATTTTAATGGTAATTTAAAGTTTATTATACTTTATTATATATTATAAACATTTTTAATGCTTTTAATAATATATATATTAACTATAATATTTTATATTATTTTTATTTAATAATAGAATTTATTATAATAAGATATATTAAAGTTAAATATAATAATATATTATTTATTAAACTTTTTATCCTTTTTTAACGTAATAATATCGATAAAACCTTTTAATATATAAATCTTTAAAATTATTATTTTCGGCTTATTATAACATATCTTTAAAGTAAAATAAAGTAAAAATGTAAACCATCATTTCTTTATTATTAATAATTATTTTAATATTTTTATTAAAGTCATTAAATATTTTAAATGCTTTTATTATATCTTAAAATTTAAAATCATGGGAATTAAGTATTAATAAATATATATTACTTAATTAAAAATGATTTAATATTAAAAGTCTTATTAAAGTAATATAATACCTTATTAATAATTAATATAAGTTTAAATATAAATTAAATTTATTAATAAAATTAATAAATGATAATAATTTAATAAAAGTTATATTAAGTTTTATTTAATTTTATTTAAATTTAAACTTATATTAATTATATATATTAATTTTAAATTTAACTTAAATTAAATAAATATAATGAAAAGGGGTAATTATTATTATCTTTTATAATTTAAATTACTTATTAATTTTTAAGTTAAATATAATAATATTTATTTTCGAAGTTTTTTTTTAAATTTTAACCTTTTTATATTTTAATTAATATATATTATTTTTAATTATATATTTCTTATTTAACTTAAGTTTAATTAAGAATAAATTATTTAAATTTTCTTTAAATTAATAATTATAATATATATTTAAAAGTAAATATATATATGTTTTAAATATATATATTATTATTAAAATTAATATTAATTTATTAAGTTTATATAAGGTATTATATTTTATATTATTTATATAAATTAATATATATATTTTAATTAAAGTTATAAATATATTTAATGTAAAAGTTTATAACATTATTTAATTTATTATTTATATTATAATAATTATAAAATGATTTAATATAATAATAATATATAAAATTTCTTAAAAATATAATACTTTTAAACTTTATAATAATATATTATTTAAATATATATATTTTTTAATAATAATAATATAAATAAAAACTTTACTTAAAATATAAATATTAATTATTAAATATATATATTAAATTAAATTAATAATATATATAAAATAATTAATAAAGATAATTAATTTAAAATAAGTATTATTAATAAAATTAAAAGAAAAGTAAATTTTAAATAATATAAAAAGATTAAATATTAAATGTTTTATTATTAATAATAATTTTTTATTTTCCTTTTTTATTTTAAGCTTTTTTATTAAACTTTTATTTTTAATTATTACTTTAAATTTTTGATTTATTAAATTAAGCTTTTAACATTTTTAAAATTTTAAATATAAGTTTTAATAAATATCTTTTTTATATTTAATAAAGTTTCGGTAAAAAAGACTTTTAAAAAGTGCGTTAAAAAATGTAAATTATAATATTATTTTTAAGTTTAAAAAAATCTCGAATTTACTTAAAGTATATATATAAACCACTTTTAATGGTTTATATTATTCGGCTTTACATATATTAAAAAATAATAAATATTTATAAAGTTAATTAATTAATATTAATAATTATTTTAAGAAATTTAAAATTTCGTTAATTTAATTTTTATTATTATTATAAAAAATAATATTTTATATATAATTATTTAATTTTTATAATTAAAATTTATTAAATTAATGAAAATAATAAATGTTTTTTTAATTTTTAATATTTTAATATATTTATTTTAATAATATTATATAAAACATAAAATATTAAAAATATTATAATTAAAGTTTAAACGATAATTAATATTTATATTTTTATTAAAGTTTTTATTTATATTATTATTATTAAAAAATATATATATTTAAATAATATATTATTATAAAGTTTAAAAGTATTAAAAAAGTTACACGTGACTTTTTTAAGGTTTTTATTAAAATATTAAACGTTTATATATATAAACGATATTTTTTAATTTTTTTAAACTTTAGTTTTAATTTTAATAAACGTGTTAATTATACGTTATTACTTAATTTTTATCTTTTTTACAATTATTATTAATAAAATTTTTATATATTATAATATTAATTATATTA
>JYCQ01000032.1:0-61098 GCA_000931505.1 Hypoxylon sp. E7406B | reverse complement strand
CCCCACGCCAACCCCGAGCCACTTCTACGGTCTCTACGGTCGACGACACAGCATCTCACATCTCTCGGGCAAAGTCCTACGCCAGCACAGCAGCCACCAGTGTGAGCATTGCGGGCCACATCTCGAGCCAGCTCCACAGTGGTTACCATCATCCTCTTGCGCGGTCATGGCAGGCTGAGCGACAATTGACCAAGGKGGGCTGACCCATTTGGACGGAATGATAAGCTTAGTGCGCTAACAATTGAGACATAGTCAATGCTGATTTACCCTCTCTTTATTTCGGATATTGAGAATGACGAGACTCTCATCCCTTCTCTACCCGGCCAGTACCGTAGAGGCCTCAACAAGCTAGTCCCGTTTTTGGAGCCATTGGTGCGAAAGGGTCTCCGTTCAGTTATTCTTTTCGGAGTCCCTCTCAAACCCGGTACCAAGGATGCTTTGGGAACGGCAGCTGACGATCCGAACGGCCCGGTCATTCAAGCCATCCGCTTGCTGCGACAGAGATTCCCTCAATTGTACATCTGTGTCGATGTCTGTCTCTGCGAATACACCTCCCACGGTCACTGCGGTATCCTCAAGGATGATTCGACTCTCAACAACCAACTATCGGTCGACCGAATCTCTGACGTCGCCATCGCCTACGCTCTAGCTGGCGCTCATTGCGTTGCMCCCTCTGATATGAATGATGGTCGCATTCAAGCCATTAAGGCAAAGTTGATTGAGGAAGGAATCGCGCACAAGACAACTCTAATGTCGTACGCTGCCAAGTTTTCTGGCTGTCTCTATGGCCCTTTCAGGGACGCTGCTGGTTCAGCGCCTTCGTTCGGTGATCGAAAATGCTACCAGCTGCCTCCTGGAGGACGTGGCCTTGCACGACGAGCCATTATTAGAGACATTGAAGAGGGAGCCGATATTATCATGGTGAAGCCTGCCGCTCAATATCTCGACATTATTAGTGACGCGAAGGAGCGAAGCGAGGGCCGTCCTATCGCTGCCTACCATGTGAGCGGAGAGTACGCAATGGTTCACGCTGCCGCAAAGGCCGGAGTATTCGATCTCAAGACGATGGCATTCGAAGTCACCGAAGGAATCCTCCGAGCTGGCGCTACTATCATTGTCAGTTACTTCACGCCTGACTTCCTTGACTGGCTAGAATGCTAGTTGTCTTCACTAGATGGGTGGGAGCGACATGGCGTTTGCGTTGGAGTTACTGGCGTTCATAGGAATAAGGGTTACTCATGGCATGAGGACGAAAACGACATTACGTATAGACTTGCATGTGCAGTTTTCTTAGGCCTATTATACCGGAAAATATCCTGATATACCGACAATCAATTCAAAGAAGACCCATGTGACTAGTAAACAAAGCAGATTGAGGCTGTATGATTTGATAATAGCCCGACTAAGGTAGGCCCCCGTGGGTTCATAGTAGGCAGGTATCTACCTCGAATAAGTGACTACGTAGTTACTCGGTAATGTTCATATTCCTTATCCCAGACTAACCAGGATACCGAAATGCCTATGAGAATCCGAACTAGTGTCGCAATTCCATATCAAGCTCGCATCATATATCATTACACTGGTGCTATCATCAGCGACTTGGCAGTCCAGCAAACGAGATTACGAAATCCTACCTTGCACTTTCAATCCAGTTGCCGACAGACAGACTACCTATTCTGAATTTTCGGTGTGTGTGCCGCCGTGCCGGTAACGCTATCTACATGGAGGTACTAATTATAGTAGTAGTATTCGCTCTGCCAGGACTGCAGTAGACTTAACTTATACTACACACCTATACTATAACGCCTATCCATAGATGGATAGCTCTACGTTGCCACCATTATGCATATACCACCCGAAGACGTAAGCAGTCGGAGTAGGGAAGACGGATATCTCTCCTATTCGATGCTGCCGTAGCAAGCCAAACACCATAAACTTATCCAAGGAATCCAGCGTTCATAATCTCATGTAGACCCGAGCTGCTCACCCCGCATGGCTACGCTTGGCAACCCTGGATGAGGAAGGTAATCGAACCGCCAATGCGTTATCTAATGCTACGCCTTGGCGGAAGTGAAGCCATATCGCTTCTAGATATAGTAACCATGGTCTTGGGAATATCCTGCTGCATGTTATCGTGGAAAGGAAAGGTCTAGAGCCAATGACGCGAGTGTGGATGGGGGTCTTGACTTGCATGGCAGGAATGAAAATGAATATATATGGGTTTCTTCTGTTTGTTCACTCCAAACTCGTCGCTGCTATTTGTTCGAACGTGGGATTATCTGTTTCTCTCCTTTAGCTATCTTACCTTGTGTTAAGGAGCCATGAGAACTATACGCTCTACGGCGACTCTTGCTGTCGCAAGCCTGCTGGCCTTTACTGGTAGCGCAGAGCCGATCAAGCGTAGTGACAAGGACGAGTTGCCGTTGGTCCAAGATGTGAGGAAATACGAAACCTACAAATGACAAGCCAAGCGATATTATACTAATTAGGGAGTATAGAAAGCACTAGTAGACTCCGTTCTCGTAGAAGACCTACTTGGCTGTGCGCAAGACTTGGAGGACATAGCCTATTCGACCTCGCGTAGGAACAGGGTATGCTCTGCAATTAGCTGGAGAAAGAAAGTTTTACTCACATACCGGGTGATATTAGGTCCACGGCACGGACGGCCATCTAAATAGTGTCAAGTACTTCGTCGACCAGCTTAACTCGCTAGGCGATTACTACGATGTTCAACTGCAAGACTTCACGACCGAAGTGACTCTTGAATCACATGCTGAGCTGTCGATCAACGGCGAGGCGTTGGAAGCAGGAGGCTTCTCGTTCGGAAACAATGGAACCTGGACGGACACGCCGTTGGTTACCGTAGCCAACCTTGGCTGTAACGCCGTGAGCATCCCCTTACCCATCTAGATAAGCCGGGATCTAACCATGTAATCAGGAGGACCACCCGGACTCCCTCAGCGGAGCCATTGCTCTCATCGCGCGAGGCAATTGCACGTTTATCGAGAAAATCACACTCGCCGGCGACAAGGGTGCCATCGCCGCTATCATCTACAACAACGCGGACGCCGGACTCGCAGCGGGCACGCTCGGGGGCGTGAATAATGAGGTAGGGATCCAAACCCAGAACCAGTCCCCAATACATTGCACATCAATACCTTTGAGAAACTGCCATATCAAGGCTAACACAATCACACCGTAGATCCCAGTCGCCGGCATCTCGCGCGCCGACGGCCTGCGCCTCGTCTCGCAGCTCTCCAACGGCACGACCGTGACCTCGTCAGGCGAGTTCTGGCAGTATATCGCAAACACAACATCGTACAACGTGATCGCAAGCAGCAAGCGCGGCGACGCCAACAACGTGCTCTTCCTGGGCGCGCACAGCGACTCGGTGGAAGCAGGGCCGGGCATCAACGACAACGGCAGCGGGTCGTGCGGGCTGCTCACCATCGCGAAGCAGCTCGCTAAATGGACGACCAACAACCAAGTGCGGTTCGCGTGGTGGACGGCCGAGGAGGAGGGGCTGCTGGGGTCCGAGCACTACGTCGCGATCGCGGCGCCGTCGGACCTGGATAAGGTGCGGCTGTATCTCAACTTCGACATGATCGCGTCGCCCAACTACGTGCTGGGGATCTACGACGGCGACGGCAGCTCCTTCAACCTATCGGGGCCGGCGGGCTCGGCGGAAGTCGAGGCGCTGTTCGAGGCCTGGTACGAGGCGCAGGACCTGCCGTTCGTGGGCACCGAGTTCAGCGGGCGCAGCGACTACGGGCCGTTCCTGGACGTCGGGATTCCGTGCGGTGGGTTGGAGACCGGGGCGGACGGTGTCAAGACTGAGGAGGAGGTTGGGATGTTTGGCGGCACGGCGGGGATCTGGTACGATCCGAATTACCACTCGGCGAAGGACAATGTGACGAACTTGAACCTCGAGGCTTTCGAGGCTACAAGTAGAGGTATTGCGCATGCCGTGGCGACTTATGGGAAGAGCTGGGAAGGCTTCCCGGCGCGGAATGTCACATCTCTGAGTAGGAGGTTATTAGGGTCTTCGAAGAAGTATAGCTCTCTTATGAAGAAGTCGAGGCGTGGTAAGAAGATGTATTAAAAGCGAGGTACCATTTTCAAGGAAGATAATTGGATGATTTAATTGTTATACCTACACCTCACCAAAATAAGCATAATACGCCAACGTAGCACAATGGCGTTAATGATCCAATATAAGGCTTACGGCCGGAAAACTCAGTTCATCTTAATTACGCTCTCGATCCCAACTCAATTACATCCCACGTAGTCTGAAGACGAGCACTTCTCGCTGAAGAGTATTGCGAATCCTTCTATGCGGCTTCACTCGGTAACGAACGATCCCGAACGAACGGTCGAGCACGCGATCCAGAGCAGAATGTGCGATGGTGTTGTCCCTTGCATGGCACGCGGGTCGACGCCAATCATATCCTATCCGGGCCGCGGGTTTATCTCGCGTAGGTGGGAACGAGATTGGGGAAATTGGAGTTTAACAGGGGTGCCAATATCTGTCCAACGTCAGCGCCCAGGTTTCCCGCATCATCCCACCTTTGCCGAATGAAGAGTCATCGAAGAAGCAAGCCTCGCTTGCTTATTGGAGCAAATCTTCTGGCTGAACAGAAGACTCCAATGACGACTTGCGATCCCGAGCGAACGAATCGACACGAGCGCCAAGTCTCACCTGCCTCTTTCATATCAAGAGACCCGAGTTCATTTTACGGCGCAGCCCCGGTTCGTACGACGGAATGCTGGAATCCCCAGCTTCTAGAGCCTGACCTGGATTCTTGCAGCATGGCGCAATACCAAGAGATAGCGATGTAATGTGAATGCATGATGTTGATATGTTAGCTGATATACCCCGCCGAAGCTTCCAGCCCCAGCTCCAGGTAGGTAGCTATTTGATGGTGCCTTGAGCCTCCCCTTGTAGATCATCTGTTGTTTACTCCCCTCCATCTGGGCCAAAACACATAGGTCGGCTTTCAAGACTTTGTGGTCATTGTGCCAGCGTGAAGATGAGGTTTCAATATCCGGCGCAGGTAGCTTTAGCTACCTTGCCCGCCGCCCTAGGCATTACGCCCGAGCTCATGCTTGCCGCAAATCGCTATGGAGTCGCGGCACCGAATCCCAGTGGTGTCCGTATATGATGTCTCACTAATGCTCCACGCGTACACTGACCTGGCATTAGGATTTCGCCCTTTATACAGTTTCGAACTACACCTTCGAGACGCGGGAACATGCGTCGCAGTGGAATAGGCTCGATTTGAAGACTGGAGAGATCTCTGTGTGGTACGCCGGCTCCGATATTTCGGAGGTCGTGTTTGTCGGACCCACGCCGACGAGCATCATTTATATCAATGGCACAAATGCTGAAGGGGACGGTGGTATAAGTTTATACTCCGCAGATGCCAATGCTTTGGAGAGCGCCAAATTGATTGCTTCGTTACCCGCACCTTATTCCGGACTCAAGGCCGTTCAGACCGAGTCTGGCGATATTCACTTCCTTGTGTATACCAAGGCGTACCCCAACGGCACCGCGTACAACGAGGCTCTGGCTAGCGCACCCGCCAGCACGGCGCGGATTTACACGCAAACCTATGTCCGACATTGGGTCAGTACCTGTTCGCAAATTAGTAGGCATTGGTAACTAACAAATCGTTAGGACACATGGCTCAACAAGGAAAAGAACGCTGTCTTTGGCGGTGTGCTAACGGGAAGCAATGGCTCATATTCCTTCTCCGGTGAACTCACCAACTATGTCACCGGAATTTGCAACGTGACCTGCGCCGAAAGTCCTTACGACCAGAGCGATCAGAGTGACTATGATATCTCACCCGACGGCAGCAGTGTTGTTTTCTTGACTAAGGATACGTCGCTCCCCTTGGCCAACTACACCACTGATGTAATCTACCATGTGCCATTCACTGGCACTGCTGAGGACGCAGTCGCGATCAATGCTCGGGGTACTACTAAATATCTCGAGGCCCAGGGCGCGGCTACAAGCCCTAGATTTTCCCCTTCGGGTGAGCATATTGCGTATTTCCAGATGAACGGCATCGCCTACGAGTCGGACCGTAACATACTTTATGTTGCCAATGCAGACCCAGAAAACTTCAATGTGACAGCCCTCGCGCATGACTGGGACAGGTCCCCAGATACTCTGGCTTGGTCAAAGGACTCAGAGACCATCTTCGTTTCAGCACCTGATTTGGGCCGAGAGCGTATCTTCCCTGTTCCTCTTGGCGCTGATGACTCGTACGAGCCCAAGAACATCACGAACGAAGGAGTACCCTCCGGGTTCTACGTCCTACCCGATAACACTCTCCTAGTATCTGACTCCAAGATCTGGACTAGCCGAGATATATTCACCGTAACACCAGAGGGTGACGTTGTAAAGACTTATTTCCAGGCCAACAAAGTAGATCCTGCGCTTGCCGGCCTTGGGCCAGAGGATGTGTCTGAATTCTACTACTCGACTAACACTTCCGAAATCCAGCAGCAGGCCTGGATTATCTACCCAGAAGGCTTCGATGAGAGCAAGACTTACCCGCTAGCGTTCATCTCGCACGGCGGACCTCAAGGTGCGCATTTCAACAGCTGGTCGACTCGATGGAACTTCAAAGTTTGGGCAGACCAGGGTTACGTCGTCATTGCACCGAACCCGACAGCCAGCTCTGGCTGGGGCCAGAACTTGACAGATGCCATTCAAGGCCGATGGGGACAATATCCGTATTGGGATTTGGTCCACGCCTGGGATTACGTCAACGACAACCTCAAATATGTCGATACGGAGAACGGTATCGAAGCTGGCGCGTCCTTTGGCGGATACATGACCAACTGGTAAGTGATCCCTTTTGACTTTTGTGAGATCAAACAACGGCGCGGATACTGACGAAGCCCCCCTCTAGGATTCAAGGACACGAACTTGGAAGAAGATTCAAGGCCCTCGTGACCCACGACGGTAGCACATCGACATTGAACCAATACGCCTCCGAGGAACTTTGGTTCATGAACCATGATTTCAGTGGCCAATTCAACCAGACCGGATTCGTAGCCGGGTCGCCATACTATGACTGGAACCCGTTGTTGTACGTGGAAAACTGGGCAACGCCTCACTTCGTAGTTCACAATTCGCTCGACTTCAGGCTGCCTGTCAGCGAAGGCATCCTCCTCTTCAACATGCTCCAGACCAGAGGCGTACCGAGCAAGCTACTCAGCTTCCCCGACGAGAACCACTGGGTCTTGAACCCGGAGAACAGTCTCGTATGGCATACTGAGATCTTCAAGTGGATTAATTACTATAGTGGAATTAGTAACGCTTCGAGCCCTTATTAGTTATTTGGGCCGAATGCTGTCGATTTGGGGTTCAGAGACCATTCTCAAAAACCGGTAATACCTAATTGATAATCCAATTAGACATGATTGTCTGATCAAGCGACTTTGTGCTCGGTGCCATAGACATAAGTGACTCGTGACAATGTACAGTGGGATACGGACAACGGAGAAGGAAAAAAGAATAGTTGTAATAGTTGTATTTCATAAGGTTTGTGTGAATTGGAAAGAAGGCAGAAGCAGAAGGTTTGCCTTTGATGACAGGTGCGAATAAAGTGGATTATGTAAGCCTGCATAGCGACATAACATTTTTAACTTCCGTTTCATAGCCAACGTCATTTCTCAGCTTCCTCCACGACCAAGACGTTAGCTGTTTCAACCTCGCAATCGAACCTTGGAAACCCCCCCACGCTGGCCATGTTGCTCGAAGATCCGAGCAGTGAACTTGTCCCCATGTGGGAGGATGCGGGAGGGTCACCAAGCTTTCGTCCCTGCCGATCATACAACGGAGCACTCCACTGCGGCCACAGTAAATCTCATCGCCAAGAGACGGTCGACAAAGCAGGGCCAGGGGCGGAGATGGCCTTGATGGCGTTAATCCAAACCACAGCTGTCGCATTTCCACAATGCGTGACAACGATCGTCATATTTGGCCCAGAATTCGAGAGCCCGTAATCTTTCTAAATCATATGGGTATGACGATTCTCTCTTCGACTGGACCACTAAAAACACCAGATTCTGCCACCAATTGGCTGGGAGCACCGGAGCCGATACAACACTATACAACGCTTTCACCCTGGATTTCCGCACATCCACATGTTATTTCAAGCCTCCGACCCGTACTTGGAATCTTGGAGGTTTTCGTTGTGACCTATTTCGTTCCACCGTCTACGCATTTGACCACGTACGGTCCAACATAGCCTACCCAGTTCCAGGTTTGGCTTTTCGAAGTAGAACATGAAATACGGGCCGCCCTAACTCTCCAGTGGCGGCCGAGAGACACGCCATACTTCTGCCAGCATATCGCCATCAGGATCATGTCTAGGTTGGTCGCTTCACGTATGTATACGGTATAATCCGCGAGCTAGTGCTAGCGATCATCTTATACATTACAAATTTGCTAAATTTATTCTTCCTCCTCTTCCACGTCAAGTGACATTACGGAGGATCTGTTTCGGATGCTCGCAATCAGCATGGGCAAGGTGCCAGAGCACAGGAAAAGGCTGAGAGACATATGTACATATGCAGCCTCAACCCTCGACGATCGGTATCCTGTGAAGACAGGGTATACAACATGATCTTCAACGGACCCGGTCCGTGACCGCCATAGCTTCAGATGGCCAAGCGGGAACAATTCGGAGTACTTGTCACTCTTTGTTACCTACCGCTTGCTCAGGGGCTTGGTCACTTGTCGAAAATCACTACTTCGTGGTCGTAAGTAGTACTTCCAAACAAACATCTTCATTTCTTTTGCTACATTGCCGGACAATGAATGGTTATGCGGTGTCAAGGGCCTCGCTCTCCCACGAGGAGAAGCTGTCTCTTATCGAGGATAGATCTTTATCAGATGTAGAAAGTGAGAGCGCTCGCATAGACCTTGACGGTCGCTTCTCGACTATACAATGGGCTTCCACAGCAAAAAGCTACTGCAGTGGGATACGGTTATCGTCCTGGAGCTCGACAATGCTGAGAGCAGGCAATTTCTTATTGCCTAGTTTTATTCAGCACCGATGTGCTCGCGAACGGTTTCGGACTGAGAGGCTTCACCCGACTGCTTACCTCGATGGAATGCGAGGCCTGGCCGCATTATTTGTTTTCTTTTGCCATTACTACTACTCGGCCTTCAAGATATCTGAAGGCTGGGGTCACGACAATGTCAACTACGAAATATGGAGGCTTCCATTCATCAGACTACTCTACAGCGGACCTTCCATGGTCTGCATCTTTTTTGTCATCTCGGGGTACGCCTTGTCCCTTAAACCATTAAAACAAGCCCGGAGTCGTTCGTTCGATGGTTTCTCGAAAACCATGACTTCATTCGTCTTTCGTCGGTTCTTTCGTTTATMCCTCCCGCCGCTCATTTCGACTTTCGGCGTGCTGATATTGCTTCGATTTGGCGTATACGAGATGACAAGGAACTTCGCCAACGATCGGAAATACATGCACAACATTATAGAACATCATCCTATCTTGGAAGAAACTCTACGGAAACAACTGCGGCATTGGATGAAGGAGATGTATGAATTCGTCCACATATGGGGTTGGGAGAAATTCGGTGGCGCAACAGGCTATGATGTTCACCTATGGACGATACCGGTGGAATTCCGGTGTTCCATGATGCTGTTCCTAGTAATGTTCGGTACAGCCAGACTACGAACTGGCGCACGGTTTCTTTGCCTTGCCGTCGTTATGTGGTTTGTCCTTCGCAGCGATAAATGGGAAATGTTTTTATTCCTATGGGGCATGACGCTCGCTGAACTAGACCTCATCCGGGGCGCACACGAGCCGAACGCGCCACAGCCGTCGTCTACGCCCGCAACACTACTCCCACTCGAAAAGACACCGGAAAATCCTCCTGAGAAACGGGGTCCATGCAACTTATTATGGACTGCGCTCTCCATCCCAGCTCTGTACCTAATGTCCGAGCCGGACGCCGGAACCGTCGGGAACCCCGGTTGGGAGTATCTGGGGACCTACATCCCCGAGTGGTTCTCGGACAAGTACCGGTACTACCAGATGATCGGGTCGATCATCTTCGTGTTCTGCACGGCGCGCTCGACGTCGTGGCAGCGCTTCTTCAACTCGGCCGTCGTCCAGTACTTCGGCCGCATCAGCTACGCCCTCTACCTCATGCACGGCCCCGTCATGCACACGCTCGGCTACATGGTCGAGAAGCGCGCCTGGGACTTCAGCGGCACCGAGGGATCCCAGTATAACTGGGGCATGGCGCTCGCCAGCGTCATTAATATCCCCCTCGTTATCTGGGCCGCCGATATCTTCTGGCGCGCCGTCGACGCGCCCACTGTGAGGTTTACGAAGTGGTTGGAGACTAAGCTGTCTGTGGAAGATTGAGGCTTGACGGTGGTGTGATAGGGGTAGGGGATGAGAGGGCCGCGGGCGCGGTTACATTCTGGATAGGGGGTTTAATGTAAATGTTGCTGGTTGCGTAGGTACTTAATAAAATGCATAGTAGTTACTGCGTGTGCCCCCAGATAATGCCTGGTGAATGATTTATTGAGGTCTTGCTACTCTGAAGAGCTTAAGTATTCACAGTATTGAAGTGGACTGGTTAGATCGATATATTTGAGTCCCTACTTCCGGCGAAATCCAACAATCAGCCAGATCCCAGTCGATTTGGATGAATATGCCGTTCAGATGCTACGGGTGAAGCCCGGAATATCCCCTTTCAAGGGGAAGTGACATCGCTGAGCTCATTGTGAGGCTGGACATAGAACGCTCTTAATGAACCAGGTGTAAATCACAGTGTTATCGAATTACAAATCGCGGACGAACTTAGATGTACTGTCTACCTTGGATCTGCGCCTAGTATGAATCTCTCACCCGAGCAGCCCGAGGAAATGTCAGATATAGTAACGCAGAMAAGCCGATGTGCAACCTATCTTGGAGATTTACCCAAGGTAGCTAGATCATCAATTCCAACCCTTTACGGGACAGAAGCGAGACCTGACAATCATTTAAGGTTTATGCTAAGAGTGGGAGCCAGGAACACACTACGAGGTGGTGATGGCGGCAGCGTGGACCTCAGAGTCAAGTCGTCAACGGGCCGCAGTATAAAGTTTAAGCTCCTGTCAAAGCGCCATTGAGTTCGAGATATTCTCGCGTAAGCGCTGATAGGACGCGTTTGCGTGAACACGGATTTCCCCATTGCTGATCTGGTGGGATACGGGCTGCTGCTGGCAGGGCAGGTGGGAGAGATCTCGGGCTTGAGAACTGCTTGTTGTGATGGTGGAGAGGGATATGTTGATGCCTAGCTGATATTATAAAACTTGGATCGAGGGACTAGCAGACGCGTGCGGTTCCCTAAGGGTCCATATTTACGAGATTCTACGACATCAAGACCGAAAATGCGATGGGATGGAAGTTCACACTGTTTGTTTAGCACATCACGTAGGTAACGACCCGTAGGTCTGGGGACATCGCTATTGCGATGAAAGTACTGCATCCATTGTGATTGTATGTACAATAACTCAGACTAGAATTCCCTATGTCCCTTATGTGAAGTTGTGAGCGGGTACGCCACCGTGGTAGATTGGTTACCAGTGCGACATGTGACTCAAACAGCCAGTTGGGGGGCTGGCGGTATTCATCTTCGTCTATAGGAAAGCAAGTAGTAGCAAAAAAAAAAATTCCCCTCCCCGGACGCCCCCCTCGGGATAGCAATGAACCGTATGTGAAAGTAATTCAACGCCTCAAAATGCTAGCCGGTGCTGCCATGCAATGTCCTGTCCCAATAGTACCTCCCCCTTTCTTCAATTCGTTATACGTCGTAATTAGTTGTACTCTCGTCCACAATCTCCGCCTGAGCTAGCGAGCTGAAGGGTTGATGAGCCAAAGGAGTTATCCGCTCAACGGCGCGATATTATGGATTTGAGCGACGGTCGATTTTCCGATCATGTATGTCGACTCCGCTTCCCTTCTCTGCCGAACACGTCTTTTCCAAATGCGACGCCCCCTACATCGAACAATTCAGCGAAATTGATGGAGCGTTTCTGGCCGGCACCCCTGCCGAGATGATTTGTGGGCTTTGGTCTAGGTCCTCGTTGTTTAGTGCGCAGGCGTGCTGGATGAGCTATTGGGACAGCCGAAGAGCCTTGGATAGCGCCGTCGTTCGTTCTTATCGAGTCCGAAAGGTCTAGGTTTTCCAGGTTCGGGTACGGCTCTGGTGCCTGCGGGTACGGGTGAGATGACCGAAAGGTGAAGGTATCCTGAGTCGGAACGGTAATCATTGGATGTTCGTCTGTTGGGGTAACGTTGGCGGAGAGGTGAGCTGACATTTGTACAGGATCCTGCTGCATGGAGGCTTCGTTCCGCATCGTGGACAGCTGCGCTTGACTACCGGAGCGATGGATTTCCGGCGATGACGCAGGTTCCGCCTTCTCGACTTCGTCTTCGCTCTCCTGCGTCGTGTCCCGCCCGTCCAGTCGCTCGGTCGCCCACTTCCGGATCTGCCATCCTTCCCCGTCACCAAGCCCGATATTGTTCTTGTCGAGGAAGGATAGGAGATCGTCCAGGCAATCCTGGTAGCCGTCTACCCTGGCCTTTGCCTGCGCGGCGGCCGAGGTCTTATACAGCTTTGTTACAGATAATGCCGCGGCCTTGAAGGCATCGAGTAACTGCTCCGGCGACTCGCCACCGGTAGCGTTCTTTGACGGCGAGGAACCTCTCAAGGCTTCCATAATGGTCTTGGGGACTATGTTCGCTCGACGGTTGACGTAGATACGGACAAACAAAAAGCAGTGAGGTGGGTTTTTGCGAGGATATGGCGGTCAAAGGACCCGGAGCGTTGAAGATTAGATCCTTCTCTTTTTCTTCGTTGGGTTTGGTGGGGGTGTGGATTGGCTGGTGGGCCGAAGCCAGTAGCAAATGGAAGATGCAGCTTACGTTGTATCCTCGCCCTGGGACAGCTCGGACAACTTGTGATGAGTTTATTAGAGCCCTCGAGGAGCAAGACAGGCGACTAGGTCCTCTAGCAAAGGGAGATGATCTTCTACAGTCTCTTGGTCGAAGCCAATTCGTGAGCTTGGAGATGCTACGTGGTGTTGTGGGTGTTGTTGGCTCCTTGCTCCTTGGGAGTCAGATGATTCCGAATTGATGACGAACCGGTCCGAGTGGCTAATTGCACACCCTCGTGATTATATCAAGTCTTGGCGGACTCATGTGCACTTTAAGGTTGTTAAGCGGACCTGAAGTGAAACATGCTTGATAAAAAGCAGATTTCTTGCAGCCAAGTCGTTTAGGCCGCAAGCGGAAACCCTGCGCGCCTGCCAGGAACACCGATGCTTGCTTCTGATATGTGAAAAAAAATGATAGATGCTTACATAAAGTACCTAGGTACATATGAGTTATCACAATGCGGGTGACTTTTGAGGCTGGTATTTTCGCCACATCAGTCTTTTCCACACTATAGGGCGATATACACAGTAAAGGAGAAGCCTCATTCATACCAGGTAGATGTGTATTATCTTCATCGTGCCTTAACAATACATATTTTCGAACTTATTGGCATCCACTTTGTTACGCAAACCCTGGCGCATCGTACACTATCGCGCTATGACCTACTGAAATAGAACGGACTCGGTGTTGCTAGAATTTCGGTAACTTGACAACGTATTTTAGTCACTTCACATGTGGACTATAGACCTTAAAATATATACATACTATGCGTGTGTGTGCAGGATTTCACTTACGTATGTGTAGCTCATAGTACTGCAATTGCACGGTATATGAGATTCTATTCTGCATGGATCGGGTTCGGCTTATCGTAGCCTACATAAGTTAGGTACCTACAGGTAAGTCTGTGCAGTTCGGACGTAAAAATACCTATCCTTTCAGCCGCATGCTTCCAAGATTTTGGTTCGCTACCTTTTTAGGTTAACAGGTACCTAATTTCTATGTATAAGCCGGCTGTCATCGCGGGTAGACGCATACGTAGTACAGAGATATATGTAATGATAGGGTCAACAGTACATACATAACGTAAGCGGCTGCTTGAGTTCATGTACATACCCACTGTGCAGGCAAAGTACCTTGGTAGTTACCTATTGGCTGGTACTGCTAGTTCGGCAAAAGACTATACATTATATATATTAACATACAGCCCTGGAGCGTTCATATTAGATGTGCGAAGGCATACAGAACACGGGTAATGCAACTTTACAAGACTCCTTAGTTTGATGTACCGTGCGTCACAGTACTATCCGCACGTGGGGGACTTAATCTGGCGCTATTCTGACTGGCTGCAGGCAATAGGAAAATTCAAGACGACTGCACTGCCTGAGATTTAATTGGCTATTCTGTATTACATAATAGAGTTTAGTGTGGTGGTAGGTGTTCATGAAGTCTTGGGCTTAGGGGGCATCAAGGATTTAGGTAAGGTATGTGTGTGTATTAGGCAGTTCACCTCCTAAATTGATTATATAACATGGGCTTGGTCTGGAATGAAGTTTCTGACTGCTTCTTCAGATGAACAACTTCGACCAAACATTCTCAAATTCTGTTCATTGCAACTACCAGATTAAAAGCGATTCCAGGTTCTCGCACGTACAGAGAGAACGCTACTGCTGCGTTGGAATACCATCCGAACGGATAGCGCACGGACCATAATATAGCTTTGCCCATCGCGGTAAGCGGCTATCCACTCTTGCCCCATTTTTCGTTGATATCTCCTTCCACTTCATCGTACTCTATTTTCTATTAAACTTTCATCTCGACACAACTCTTTCACAATCTTCGCACTCGGCACAGCTTCAAGCACATTGATTCCTGACTTGTGCGGTGTCCTCACAACTCTCTACCTCGTCTTTAAATCTGCACGCATTTGTCAAGTCCGGATATCTTGTATTGGAACGCGGGTTGATTAGCTTCAATTCAGATACCAATTTGGTTTTGTCGCGTCGCAGTCGCGTAAAGCGTCTGTCGCAACACACCTATTACCATGGCTCCGCCTCGACAGAAGGTCAGCGCTGTCGACACCGATGCGTCTATGTCAGATGCGCAAGAGCCTACAACTACTCATCCTGACGAAATGGTAAGTCTGACATGGAACCATTTGACTAACTATCCAAGTTACCCTATTGGGTTACCACTCATCAAGTAATAGCCTATTCTGACTGACTTGCCTGCAGGACGTCGATGATTCCCCCGACCAGACGGATACAGATACCAACCCCAATACCACAGCTAGCAGCGTTGCAGGTGACCACGTTACCGATGGACGTAAGAAGCGATCGGAGGCCAACCAGCTGCGACGAAGTATCTTTGGCAAGAAGCATGACTTGCTAGGCGAATCGAAGGTATGAAACAAGCCAAGCAGACGCATAACTATATTCCTACAGCTTGAGCTGGTCGCTGATAATAATATAATAGGAGGATGATACCATTCGAAGATTTCGATATCTGCTGGGATTGACCGATCTCTTCCGACACTTCATTGAGACGAATCCTAACCCGAAAATACGAGAGGTCATGCGTGAGATTGATCGCCAGAATGAACAATCTGCAAAGTCAACGAAGAAAGGCGTTCGTCAGGGTGGTGCGGAGACAAGTAGGACTCGCCGCACAGAAGCTGAAGAGGATGCCGAGTTACTTAAGGACGAGAGACAGGGTGGATCCGCCGAGACAGTATTTCGTGAATCGCCGCCCTTCATCCATGGTACTATGAGAGATTATCAGATTGCCGGTCTAAACTGGCTCATATCACTGCATGAGAATGGTATCTCCGGCATCCTTGCAGACGAGATGGGTCTAGGAAAGACGCTCCAGACCATCTCCTTCTTAGGGTACCTTCGACACATTATGGAGATCAAGGGGCCTCACTTGATTATAGTTCCGAAGTCTACTCTCGACAATTGGCGACGAGAGTTCGCTAAGTGGACGCCAGAAGTTGATGTCCTTGTCCTGCAAGGTGCTAAAGACGAACGACACGCTTTGATCAATGAGCGTTTGGTCGACGAGAAGTTTGATGTGTGCATCACTAGCTACGAGATGATCCTCAGGGAGAAGGCGCATTTGAAGAAGTTCGCCTGGGAGTATATCATCATCGACGAAGCGCACCGCATCAAGAACGAAGAATCCTCTCTGTCACAAGTCATCCGCTTGTTCAATTCGCGAAACCGACTTCTGATTACCGGAACTCCCTTGCAAAACAACCTTCATGAGTTGTGGGCTCTCTTGAATTTCTTGTTGCCCGATGTCTTCGGTGACAGCGAAGCATTTGATCAATGGTTCTCTGGTCAAGACTCGGACTCTGATACAGTTGTCCAGCAACTCCACCGTGTTCTTCGACCATTTTTGCTACGTCGTGTCAAGGCCGATGTCGAAAAGAGCTTGTTGCCGAAGAAGGAGGTTAACCTTTACATTGGCATGTCCGAAATGCAGGTTAAGTGGTACCAGAAGATTCTGGAGAAGGATATCGATGCCGTCAACGGTGCCGGTGGCAAGCGAGAGTCGAAGACTCGTCTGCTGAACATTGTCATGCAACTGAGAAAGTGCTGCAACCACCCTTACCTGTTTGATGGAGCTGAGGAAGGACCACCTTACACGTTAGACGAGCATCTAGTGTATAACTCCGGGAAGATGGCCCTGCTCGACAAGCTCCTACGACGACTGCAGAAGCAAGGCAGTCGAGTCTTGATCTTCTCCCAGATGAGTCGTGTTTTGGATATTCTGGAGGATTACTGCGTGCTCCGCGATTACAAATATTGCCGTATTGATGGAACTACTCAACATGAAAATCGTATTGAGGCGATCGATGAGTACAACAAGCCCGACTCCGACAAGTTCCTCTTCCTTCTCACGACTCGAGCTGGTGGTCTAGGCATCAACTTAACGAGTGCCGACATCGTTATTCTCTACGATAGCGATTGGAACCCTCAAGCAGATTTGCAAGCCATGGACCGAGCCCACAGAATTGGCCAGAAGAAGCAGGTGGTTGTGTACAGATTCGTGACGGAAAATGCTATCGAAGAGAAGGTTCTTGAACGAGCTGCACAAAAGCTCCGTCTCGACCAGTTAGTCATCCAACAAGGACGAGCTCATCCCGGAGCCAAAGGGCCGGCGGCCAAAGAAGAGCTTCTCGATATGATTCAGCACGGCGCAGAGAAGGTTTTCCAGACAAAAGGGCCTACCGGAATGGCTGCCAAGGGCACGGATCTAAACGATGATGACATTGACGAGATTCTGTCCAAGGGCGAAAACCGAACAAAGGAACTGAATGCCAAATATGAAAAGCTCGGCATTGATGACCTGCAGAAGTTCTCTTCGGAGTCTGCCTATGAATGGAATGGAGAGGTGTTCGGCAAAAAGAAAGATGTCGGCATTAACTGGATCAATCCTGCGAAGCGTGAACGTAAGGACACGTCATATTCTGTCGACAAATTCTACAGGCAGGCCATTTATGGCACCAGCAAGGCAGAAGCCAAACCTAAGGCACCCCGGGCACCTAAACAAGTCCCAGTTCACGACTACCAGTTCTATCCTCCACGTCTACGCGAGCTCCAGGACCGAGAGACCGCGTTTTACCGGAAGGAAATTGGTTACAAGGTTCCTCTACCCGATGGCGACGAGGATACCTTGGAAGAGCGTGAGGCTCAGCGCGCTGCAGATCAACAAGAAATTGACAATGCTACCGCACTTACCGAAGAGGAACAAGAGGAGAAGCAGAGACTATCTCTTCAAGGTTTCGGCGACTGGAACAAGAGAGACTTCCAGCAATTCATCAACGGTTCAGCACGCTACGGTCGTCATGATTACGAGAGGATTGCTGACGAAGTCGACAACAAGACTACTGCAGAGGTCAAGGCATACGCCAAGGTCTTCTGGCAGCGGTATACCGAAATCGCGGACTACAATAAGTATCTGCAGGCGATCGAGGCAGGAGAGGAGCGTATGCGCAAGACCGAACATCAAAGGAAGATGCTTCGGAAGAAGATGCAACAATACCGAGTCCCCCTGCAACAGATGAAGATCAATTATTCCGTTTCTACGACGAATAAGAAGGTCTACACTGAAGAGGAGGACAGATTTCTCCTCGTGATGCTGGACCGATATGGCATCGACTCGGAGGGCGTCTACGACCGAATCCGTGACGAGATTCGTGAAAGCCCTCTGTTCCGTTTCGATTGGTTCTTCCTTAGCAGGACGCCTATTGAAATCAGCCGTCGTTGTACTACCCTTCTCACTACTATTGTGAAGGAGTTCGAGGACACGCATCCATCAAAGGCGAACGGAGTCAACGGCAAGGGAAAGAGGGAACCGGACGACGAGGAGAATGACGAGGACAGTATCCTTGGAATGGCGCCGGCCAAGAAGAAGTCCAAAACCGGTGTCAAGGTACGTTCATAATTGATTTTCAACTTCAGCGACGACGGACTAGTGCTAACAGAGAACAGAACAAGGCCTTGGACAATGTCAAGGGTAGCGGTAGCAAGACTACGTCAGCTACGCCCTCTTCTCGCGCTTCTAGCGTTGCCTCTACAAACTCTGCGCCTGCGGCCAAGTCGAAGGCTAAGGGCAAAAAGAAATGATTGGTCCCTGCAGGCTTGACAGGGCAACGAAGGCCAATTTCATTTTGCTAGACGGTTCTCTACGGTTGAGTTGCCACCTCCTTTGGGGCTCAGCTCACCTTTAGAACCAACAACATCATCGGACAGGGAACGGTAAAGGGACGGAAGAAAATGGCGTTTTACAGGTTGCTTTTGCTTTGCTTGGACGGCAGAGTCCATGATGAAATTTCCCGGCAGACAGACAGCCCAGTTGTGCCTGATTTGTAGGCAAGAACGTCATGAAGAGAATATGATTAGTATCAGCCATGTCTGCAACAATTTTGGCAGCACCTTGGAGACAGACGCAACGATGTCTTTAGTGTGGAAATGACTGATACATTGCTATGCGCATGATCTTCGAGCTGCTTGTGGTGTGCCCAGATTGTTCTACGTGGCTGTACGTGACTCGATTTCATGGCCTGCTTTTACTGTTATTGTGATTTTGTTTTTTTCGTCCTCGTCGGGTGGTCTTGACAGTTCCTACCTACATGTAGGTTAGGTAGAATTGACATTGTTTCTTCATTTGATTATAAAACTTTCTAATTCTACGTTTCTTACCCATGAATCCAGGTATGATTAGGCACCAGAAAGGGTTGTGCATATCGCAGCCACCCCTTGCCTTTCATCTTCAGGGATAATTACCACGTCACTACTCCTCGGAATTTCACGTTAAGACGAGTACGGTAGTTGCATCTCAAAATTAGGTAAATTGATTACGAGCAAGCAGAGCTGCTCTCTCTTTCTCTACCTAACCGCGAGTTCTCTCCCTTTAAGTCTTTTTTCTTATCCTTTCCTACATGTATGTCGTTCCTCTCCCTCCTAATGAACAACGACAACAGCAACAACAACAAAAGTGTGTCGATGGATAACAACCCTCAAAACGCCGAAGCCTTTCCCGGATGCAAATTTAGCTGCGAGAAACGGAACAAATCGAAAACGCCGGAATCTTTCTTTCTTTTCTACCGAGATATCCGCCACTATGCTGTGACGGTAGCTTCTACGCCACGACGGAATCTCGGGAGCGGTTGATTGGGAAGGAAGAGGTGGAGGTGGTGACGGCGGATAGATTGTACTATAGCCGGTTCTCACGCTCGCGCTCGCGCTCTACTTCGTACTTGAACTCGAAGTATCCCTTGTCGAAATGGTGGATTCGTACGTAGCCGTCTTCTCCGCCGCTTGCGTAGCCCTTGCCGGTAGGGTCTGCTGCTACCGTGTTCTGTCGTACTGTTAGTTTTATGTGAGTGAGCATAAAGGGCGAGGCAAAGCGTACCAAAGGACCGAAGTGACCCCTCACACGACCAATCTCGTCCTCGAAGATCTTGTGGTAGAAACGCGCCTCGAACTTTCCTTGGCGGGCTGCGGTTGTGGTGACATCCATGGCAGCCTGGCCACCACCCAGAATCACGTAGTCCTTCTTCGGGGTAATGCATGCGCTGTTGAGCGGCGTATCGGTTACATATGTCTTCAGGGGCTCGAGGTCGCGCGCGGCCAGTAGTCGGGCGGTCTTGTCCTTGGAAGCTGTGATGAAGTAGGTGCGGTCGGGGGACCATTGCAGGTCCGTCACCTGCATGTTGAGCTCGTGAACGGGGACGTTGTCTAGTAATTCTCCAGTCTGTACCCATCACGCTGATTAGGCTTTCTTATCTTCACGATTACGATATCTAGATCCTCGGCTTACCTTGGCGTCGTATTGCGAGACGGAACCGTCCTCGTGTCCAGCAATAATGTACTTGTCGAAGTAACTCCAGCCAGCAACGGTGGCCTTGCTCTCGTCGCACACGATGGTTAGAGCGCGCTCGTCGCTTTGCTGCGCATCGACGTCGGGTATGATATCCAACACAACGATGGTACCGAGGTGGCCCATACGCTTCTCCGTCACACCCAACAGCTGGCGGCCATCGGTGCTGAACTCGACACGCTTGACGGCGGTGGGGAAGTCCCAGGACTTCAGGCAGCGGCCGGTCTTAATCTCCCACAAGCGTATTGTGTTGTCAGCGCTACCGCTCGCGATGAAGGTCGACGTCGGGTCTACATCCACGGTCCAGATGGCGCCCTGGTGGCCCTTGTACGTGCCTAGACGCTCGCCATTGTGCGAGAACCACACGCAGATCTGTTGGTCCTTGGATACGGAGAAGAGGAGGTCGCCGTCGGGGTTGTATCTGAGGTCTGGTTAATTTGACGAGCCCGTCGCGGGGKATTCGTGCTAATCCTGTACATACTTGATTTGGGTCAAGGCACGTTCCTGCGATATTGTTAGCATACAGCATCCTAAAATAAGGAGAGGGCGATCCTTACGTGACCTGACAAGAGAATGGGCCTCATCGTTGCGGTGTGTTGTCTGGTCTCTTGTCGCCAAATCTTGGGGGCACGGCGATGTTGTATGGAGTTTTTGAATGATTTGTGCGTGGGGCAAGATTTGTTCGGATTTTCGATAACCTATCAGCATTTGGACCCCACTATGTTACTCATAGCCACGTGACTCGGTATAGCATGGGTGTATACTACAGTACGTACTATGTATGTAGATGTGAAGAAGGCGCGGCAGCCAATTACGCCCCTCTAAAATTTCTCAGCTGGAAAGCGCCAACACCAGGGCCTCAAGTAACTGTACTTCATCCTTGTCAATTGAGAGTGCCCACAGGCCGATTTCCATCAATGTCACAGTGGATGAAATAAATGAATAGAATGTCTATTATGGAGTATTGCTTCCGCTTGAGAAAATGGTTAGACTATGCGATCCAAACAGCCCTTTGACTCATCTCTGCTCGAGAGAATTTTTTCTATTTGGGGATTCTCACAGCAAGAAGGTTGATCTTCTTACTCAATAATGCAACTTATGACGACAAGCAAGGGATTCAGTAAGAATGAAGCTACTAATAGTCTAACAGAACTGTTAGAAGTTGGCAACTCTCTGCGATGACCCTTGACTTCTTATTCCGCCTCAAGTTGTTATATCATCTATCTGGCTGCTGCATATTGAGCCGTTGCTTCATCTATCTTATTCTACAAGCCTCAAGTTTTTAGACGAAATTATCGTGCTCGATGTCGTGGGCCTCTATTTTATTAGCTATCAACTGTTCCTCAAGCCATTCCTTCAGTTGGCATTGCTGTTGTACAGTACCGGTACCTTGAGGCAAACTCAATTCTATAGCGCCACGACTAGGCGAGACTTGGATAAGCCTTGGTTGAGTCATTATACGGAAAGTGACGGCACAGGTTCGGGCCAGCGCGCCTAAGGAAGCCCTGACAATGGCAATTGGAAGGATCAACCAGCGCCAGTGCTATGGCTTTTGTCCCTCTGCAAGTCCAAAAGCAGCGGTGCGAACTGCACACAGCAACAGCAAACGGTTCATGCTTCGGCCACTCACAGCCGTAATTCGGTCGACCAAAACTCCGCTTTGCGGATCCCGAAAAGCCTGCACTCTGTTTGCCAGTAAACCTGCACTTCCGGTCCAGGAGAATTATTTCCCTTTCACCGCTCGGGCTCCAGCTTACTCACGACAACGTGCTCGATCCCCTCGAGGGTTGGATCAATCGGGTTGTACAAGCTTATTCAGTCGCGTCTCATCAGAAGCTACGCAGCAGCAGCATAGCCTATTTGCATCACTGTCGCGTGCGCCTTGTAGAGCTTTTTCTACAAGCTACCCCAACCCCACCATGGCTGCTACCAGGTTGGACGGTACAGCTATTGCGAAGAAAATACGCGAGCGACTCGGTTCTGAGATACTTGAGAAGCAGAAGACCAACCCCAAGTACCAGCCATGCCTTAAGATCATCCAAGGTTGGTGCTYCCCTGCCATAATCTTACTCCTAGTCAAATATAACTAACCCTGCTGGCCTCTAGTTGGTGATCGCTCTGATTCATGTGCGTCGTGACTCAACCCAACCCCCGTAAGCTGTGCCGCAACTAATTGTCTCACAGCGACCTATGTTCGCATGAAGCTCAAGGCCGCTCAAGAGGTAGGGACTCGCAATTTAATATCGTAACCCACGTATAATGGTCCGTAATCTAACCTTTGTGACTCATGAAAGGCCAATATTACCTGTGAACTCCTTCATTTTCCCGAGGATGTCACCGAGGCAGAGCTCCTGGCCCAGCTCCAGGTCCTAAATAATGACGCTGCGGTGCACGGCATCCTAGTCCAGCTGCCGCTCCCCAAGCATATCGATGAGTATGTCGTTACTTCCGCGGTCGCTGATGAGAAGGATGTCGATGGTTTCGGCACTACCAACATCGGCGAGCTCGCCAAGAAGGGGGGTCACCCCTTCTTCGTCCCCTGCACCCCCAAGGGAGTCATGGTCCTCTTGGAGGAAGCAGGTGTTGACCTGAAGGGCAAGGATGCTGTAGTCCTCGGCCGCAGTGACATCGTTGGAAGTCCGGTCAGCTACTTGCTGAAGAATGCCGATGCAACTGTCACTGTCTGCCATTCCAAGACTCAGGGGCTTGAGGAGAAACTGAAGAAGGCAGATATTGTCGTTGCCGCTATTGGCCAGCCTGCCTTCGTAAAGGGAGAATGGCTCAAGCCGGGTGCTGTGGTTATCGATGTTGGTACCAATTACATTCCCGATGCATCTAAGAAGTCGGGCCAAAGACTGGTGGGCGATGTCGAGTTTGAGTCGGCTTCTCAGGTCGCTTCTTATATCACACCGGTTCCTGGTGGTGTCGGTCCTATGACAGTAGCTATGTTACTGCAAAATGTCGTCGATGCTACCACTATGTATTTTGAGCAGCAAAAGAAGAGGCGCATTGTCCCTCTTCCCCTCAACCTACGTACTCCAGTTCCCTCGGATATTGAAGTTTCAAGATCGCAGCCGCCTAAGCCTGTTACACGAGTCGCACAAGAAGTCGGCATTGCACACCATGAGTTGGAGCCTTACGGAGCATATAAAGCTAAGGTTGATCTCAGCTTGCTGAAGAGACTAGAGCACCGTCGGAATGGCCGTTACGTCGTCGTCACTGGCATTACCCCTACACCGCTTGGTGAAGGAAAATCCACCACAACCATGGGGTTAGCGCAGGCACTAGGAGCCCATCTAGGTCGGATAACATTCGCGAACGTGCGACAACCTAGTCAAGGTCCTACATTTGGTATCAAGGGAGGTGCAGCTGGAGGCGGGTACAGCCAGGTTATCCCTATGGACGAATTCAATTTGCACTTAACTGGTGATATACACGCTATTACCGCGGCTAACAACCTTCTCGCCGCCGCCATTGAAACTCGAATTTTTCACGAGAACACACAAAAGGACGGTCCCCTCTACCGAAGATTAGTGCCGACGAAGAACGGGAAGAGAGCTTTTGCACCAGTTATGTTCAGACGACTAAAGAAGTTGGGTATCGACAAAACTGACCCCAACGAGCTTACTGAGGACGAGATCCACCGATTCGCCAGACTGGATATCGACCCTGAAACCATTACATGGAGGCGTGTCCTAGACGTCAACGATCGCCACTTGCGCGGTGTTACCGTTGGCACCGCACCAACCGAGAAGGGCCAGACCCGAGAAACCGGGTTTGATATCTCTGTCGCTAGCGAGTGCATGGCTATTCTTGCAATGAGCACGAGCCTTGCAGACATGCGAGAAAGACTGGGTCGTATGGTTGTCGCCACGTCGAGATCAGGAGATCCAGTCACGTGCGATGACATTGGAGCTGGAGGTGCTTTGACGGCTCTCATGAAGGATGCCATCAAGCCCAACTTGATGCAGACCCTGGAGGGTACGCCTGTCTTTGTACATGCTGGTCCTTTTGCCAACATTAGCATTGGCAACAGCTCCATCCTTGCTGACAAGATGGCACTCAAGTTAGCGGGTACAGAGCCTGATGAGGATCATGAAACTAAGGCCGGTTTTGCTGTCACTGAAGCTGGTTTTGATTTCACCATGGGAGGCGAGCGATTTTTCAACATCAAGTGTCGTACCTCCGGTCTAGTACCTGATGTGGTCGTTATCGTCGCCACTGTCCGCGCCTTGAAGGTGCACGGCGGTGGCCCGCCCATCGCCCCTGGTGCGCCCTTGGACCCCGTATACAAGCAGGAGAATGTCGAAATTCTTCGAAACGGCTGCGTGAATCTCAAGAAGCACATCGCAAATGCCAAGTCCTACGGATGCCCAGTCGTAGTTGCCATCAACAAGTTCGCCACCGACACTGATGCAGAGATCGCCGTTGTGCGGGAAGAGGCCATTGCTGCCGGTGCTGAGGATGCCATTTTGGCGAATCACTGGGCCGAAGGTGGAAAGGGTGCTATTGACCTTGCAAAGGGTGTTATCGCCGCTTCTGAGAAGCCGAAGGACTTTAAGCTGCTATATGATGTGACCGAAGGTACCATTCAACAGCGCATGGAAATCATCTGCCAGAAGATGTACGGCGCCTCTGCTGTCGAGTTCAGCGAACTCGCCCAGAAGAAGATCGACACGTACACGAAGCAGGGCTTTGGAAATCTCCCGATCTGCATCGCAAAGACGCAGTACTCCCTCTCTCATGATCCGGATCTAAAGGGCGCACCCACTGGCTTCACGGTCCCGATTAGGGACGTGAGAATGGCTGCCGGTGCAGGTTATTTGTAAGTGCATTAATGCAATCATGTGACCCAGACGAATAAGTGACTAAACTTAAACAGGTACGCTCTTGCAGCCGATATCCAGACAATTCCTGGCTTGCCCACCGCTCCGGGATACCTTAACGTTGACGTCGATACCGAAACGGGCGAAATTGACGGCCTCTTCTAGGCGCCAACTGTCTGTGAATGTTCTACACGTATACGTTAGACCGATATAGATATTATAGACCTCTTACTGTCTAAAATTGTTGCGTTAGGCTTTAACGGATTCAACAGATCTACGGGATAGGTACGGCGACCTGACTGTGGGTCAGCATCGGCGTTTATTATACATGATACCTTCAACAGCAATGTATATCACAAGGCTACATACAGGCGTTGTAGGAGCCCCGAGAAAGAAAGAAATTTACGAAAAATTATTGGTCAAATTTGGTTGCTTGCATTTTTCGCTTTAGTCACACCTGCACCTACCGCTCTTAAGTCGAATGCGACCGCAGGACATGGTTGATCTACCGGTGAATCCTTCCGGCTACGTACGTCTTCAATGTGGAAGGCACTAGGCATCATCATAAGTCTTACGGTGTCGAATATGTTGACAATATTCAACGAAAAGTCTGTATAATATGATTTTCACAAATACGAGATATCCTTACATTTCCGGCGCCATTAAAATACACTCTAAGCAGCTTAGAGGGTATGTAGCCGGTGGGCAGAACGAGGCTCCGTGGCTATATAACTCCCGCCAACCTGAGCTGATGACTTGCTTTTTTTTCAAGCGGGCTGTGCCTAATGTTGTACAGCACGATTAGCGCCTGCAATGAGCAGGACTAAGTGAGGCCTATTCACTATTATTTGTCCAGTATTTCTCTCCATCCGCCCAGTCCTAGCTTCCTACAACATCCAAATGCGTTTCTTTGTTATCATCTGTTGTGTCCATCACGATATTGTCATCCTCGTACCTTCATTCCCCGCTCGGGGCAGAGCGTGTCTAATCAACACTGTTTTCGGCTGACCTACTACCTCGTGCGTAAATGAACTATCGGCGCTTACATGGACTCCACGGAAGTCAAGGTGCATCGGATCGGTTTCACCCAACTCTCCGCCAATCATGCTCGCGACAACCCGTACAAGGTCAAGTATGTCCAATGTGATAGTGTTCGCTTTTCTACAGCCACGTAGCTGACATGTAACAGCATTGTATTCGTCCATGGGTTGAGAGGGCATCCCGAACGCACATGGACCAGCGGCAACGAAGCGGATAGCGAGCATCAATTCTCGAAGTCTAAGAGACGGCAACTTTCGGATATTTTCAAAAAGAAGGAACCAAAGTCTTCTCCCAGCACTGAGAGTAGTGGTGGAACCTCGGCAGATCAAATATTTTGGCCGCGAGATTTCCTTACACGGGATTTGCCTGATGCGAGGGTGTGGACATATGGGTATAATGCAGATGTCATAGGTGGTTTGTTCCAGTCCAATAATCAAAATAGCATATCGCAACATGGCCGGGACTTGGCTACGAAGATTGAGCGGGATATTGAACACAAGGTGAATGTGTCTTGCAGGAAGCTATGCCCTCTCACTGACACCTCTTTCAGGAACCAATCGTGTTTGTGGCCCATAGTTTGGGTGGGCTACTTGTTAAAGATGTGAGTACAGACTGAGTTAGTTGCAGATTGACTAGGCCGAGCATTAATATGTTAATTTAGGCGTTAAGCAGGTCTGATGACCTTCGCTTGCGGACCAACTCTATCCTGTTCCTCGGAACACCGCATCGCGGTAGCTCCTACGCAGAATGGGGTCAAATCGCGATGAATCTTGCCTCTCTAGCCTTACAGGATTCAAACAAAAAGATTCTAATGTCATTAGAAGTGAATAACGAAGTGCTAGACAATATCCATGAGAGGTTCACGGATATAGCGGCTGGGKCAAAAATCAAAATCTATTCTTTTCAGGAGGCTCATGGAATCTCGGGTATGAAGGGGTTGCACAATAAGGTATGATTCTCTGCTCGCTTTTGATGAATTACCGATTCAGATAATCTGATTAACTATGAGTAGGTAGTAGATGATTACTCTTCGAAACTTGGTCTGCCATCGGAGCTTGAGACAGTCCAGAGTGTCGATGCAAACCACAAAGACATGGCAAAATGCAAAAGCCGTAATGATCCGCAATACCGGGATATCTTGAGTGTCCTTAGATATATCGCTCGCCATATACCATTGGAAACGTTTAAGCTGACTTCCGAAGTTACATCTCCGAGTTCACCCCCTCTACATATTTCGGCACAGGAGATGGTGCATGAACCAACAAAAGCCTCAAATACCTGTTAGTATGAAGCCTTGCCAGTATATATTATTTTAGATTGAACGAATTTGCTTGTCAAAACTACCCCAACTGACGTAGATATAGCGAGCGAGATACAGCTCCACAGAGGCAGATCTAATGACCTTCTCAAACGTCTTTACACTTTACCATATGAAGACCGCAAGGATATAAACCCTAAGCGTATAAAAGGAACCTGTGAATGGTTCACAAGTCATCCTCTCTTCCAAGGTTGGCAAGAGAAGCAAAGCTCAGCACTCCTTTGGGTATCCGCAGACCCAGGGTGTGGGAAATCAGTTTTGGCAAGGTACCTGGTAGACGAGGTGCTCCAACCTTTCAATACGGGCTCGACCGCTGTTTGCTACTTCTTTTTCAAAGATGATTTCGAGGACCAAAAGCACCCGGAAAATGCCATATGCTGTATCTTGCATCAAATCTTCACCCAACGGCCGGCTCTTCTTTCTGACGATATTCTTGACGAGTTCGATAGAAAAGGTGATCTGATCTTCACTTCGTTTTCTAGCCTGTGGGATATTCTCATCAAGCTAGTCTGCAATACGCACGCCGGGGGCATTGTCTGCGTCCTAGATGCCCTAGATGAATCCGAAGAACAGGGGCGCCGCCGACTCACTGAAGCCATATGTGAACTATATGAAACGGAAGCCGGCGCACTTTCTCCGTTTATAAAGTTCCTTTTGATGAGCCGGCCGTATGCCCGCATTCAACGCGATTTTCAGATCCTAGAGGATCGCGTTCCCACCGTCCACTTGAGTGGAGAAAATGAGGCAGAGGTTAACAAAATCAGCCAGGAAATCGACGTTGTCATTATGAATAAGGTCAGCAATCTCAGCAGACAGCTCCAGCTGTCCCAAGATGAACAACAATTATTAGAAGACGAAATGACTCGGATCCCTCATCGCACATATCTATGGGTCTATCTCGTCTTGAATGTAATGAAAGACGGTGTTTATATTACGGAAGATGACTTACGAATATCCATCCGCACACTACCTAAAACAGTCGAGGAGGTCTATGATAAAATTTTATGCCGAAGCCAAAACCGTGAACAGGCTAAACGACTTCTACATATTGTAGTTGCATCTCAGAGACCTCTGTCGTTGAAGGAGATGGCATTAGCATTAGCCATTACCGAGGACCACTGGGCATTCGCTAGTTTAAAACTTCAGAGTGAAGCCCAATTTCGGAGGACCGTCAGGGAGCTCTGCGGCCTTTTCGTTACGATCGTTGATTCAAAGATCTACCTCCTCCATCAGACGGCAAAAGAGTTCCTAGTCAAAGGAAACCCCCTACCTTTAACCGAGTCCAAGCCTAAGCCACGCACTCTGCAATGGCGATTTTCCCTCGACCCCTTTGAATCACACCACATTCTCGCAGAAATATGTATATGGTATCTCCTACTCGAAGACTTCGAAGGCGGCCCTCTTTCATTTCAAGAAGGCAAACCGCATCGTGTGTTCCTTGATTACTCAGTTGCGTTTTGGGTTACACATTGGCGACTTGCCCAAATCAACGATGATGCACCGATACAGCACTCGCTATTCCGGCTCTTCCGCCCGACTTCGAGCCCCCTGGCACCGCGGCGCATGATCCAGGAGACTAGTGATGCGTTATTTCCGAGGTCTAGGAACTCCTGGGCCCTCGGGTGGGCGTCACATCTCGGGCTTAGCGGAACAGTGCGACTGCTACTCAAGGATGGCGCCGACGTCAACATGAACGTAACCTCTTCCCTGAGGATCGATTCCGAGTGCAAGCCGTCGGCTTTATTTTGGGCTATCGACGGAAATAAAGCGACGATGCAGCAGCTACTGGATAACGGCGCTGATATTGAGAATAAGAATTACTATGGCCAGACGCCGCTGCTTTTCGCGCTTGAGCAGGGAAGAGAAAGTATGTCCAAAATGTTGATAAATTACGGCGCCGATGTTGAGGCAAAAGATGACTACGGCAGGACCACATTGCATCATGCTATTGGGTTCTGTAACAAAGGTATCCTAAGGTTATTATTAAATCACGGCGTTGATATCGAGGCTAAGAGTCCTTACGGCGAGACTTCGTTATTTATCGCTATTAGGCGGAAAGAAGAAAATATCGTAAGGATGTTATTGGATCGTGGTGCGGATATCGAGGCCAAAGATCTTTGCGGCGACACTTCGTTATTTGTCGCTGTTCGATCGAAAGATACAGGAATCACAAATTTACTATTAGACCGCGGCGCTAATATCGACGCTAGGAATGGTTATGGTTGCACGCCGTTATTCTACGCTACTCGAGCAGGGAGTGAGCATATTATACTGCTACTGTTGGGGAACGGTGCTGATGTCGGTACCAAGGATTACATCGGCCGAACTGCGCTCTGGACGGCCGTGGACGGAAGATGCGAGAGCATAATAGACCTGTTACTCCAAAAAGGCGCCGACCTTGAGAGTAGGGAAGATTGTGGCTGGACATTATTGCTATGGGCTGTCCGTGCAAAACGCGAGGATCTGGTACTACTGGTACTCAAGAAAGGCGCCAACATCGATGCAAGAGACGATTGGGGGCACACAGCCTTACATTTAGCCGGCTTCTTCGGGTTTAAAGATATAGTGCGGCTACTACTACAGAAGGGAGCGGATGTTGGTGCGATGGACAAAAAGGGGTATACAGCCCTGTGGCCCTCTTGCGGGATAGCATCTGGCGCCCCTGCTGTACAAGTGGACATGGTTCACTTGCTTCACTCACACGGGGCCAACATTGACGTAGAAGATACATTCGGACGAACGGCGCTCTGGCACGTTGTTCGAGGCTGCAACATGAGCATTGCTCAAGCTCTTCTCTCAAGAGGCGCTAACATAGAGGCGAGGGATAGAAATGGTTGCACACCACTTTGGAGTGCGGTGATGTCGGGGCGCGTGGCTATGATACAGCTACTGCTGGAAGAAGGGGCTGATATCAACGCAAGAGATAATTACGGCAAGACGGTGCTGTACTCGGCGACATATCTAGAGGGGACCCCAGAGCTCCAATGGCAGAGAATCAATATAGTGGAGCTTTTGGAACAGAATGGCGCTGTCATGTATTGATTGGGCTTCCTGTAATTACTATTGAGTGCTCGCCTTGTGAGCCTTCAACTAGAAGTATATAGATGAAAATGTAGTGGGCTACTGGATCGCTTGTAAGCCATTACCTTCGCGTAAACGAAAACAAAGAGTATGAACCCTAAAGCCTCATACCCTCTTAGAGTGGGCACAACGAGGTTCATGTCTGATCGAACGGCCAAGGCCTAGTCGAACCTCGATAGCTGCGCAACGCCAACTACGATTTCAAAGCAGCAGATTGAACGGAGAAAAAGTCGCAATATATTCCTATCATGCCAGTGTATCGACCATGTCCGCTCCCCTATCCAGGTCTCATCTCCCCATGTCCATCCATCCGTCGTCAATGCCTTACTCCGCCTCTCCAACCTTCATATCCCAGGACTGCTGTCAAGAGGCAACCAGTTCAGATAATGAGGAGAGAAAAAGAAAGACCAGACCTGCCACCTTCCCCTCCTCCATCCCTTCCCTTTCCTCATCTCCCTTTTGCCGCTTCGAAAAGACCAAACGCAATATAAACAAGAACAGAGCTACGAACCCTCCCCCCACGCCTCCCCCGAGTCTCTCTCATGAGCCCCGTTTCGGGAGAGAAAATGGAAAGGAATCGTTCGTCCCCCAAACATGCCGCTAGAAAAGAGGAATGATTAATCAACGTATAAAAGCCGCAATTCGATTCAATTCAATTCAAAGCAATCCATATAAGTAAGCAAGCAAGCATCATCGTGCCATTTGGAAAAAAATTCAAGAATCTACTTCGAACGAACCAGGGAGCACCGCAAAGCGCGGGTACTCCCCGTCCCGACGCAATGGCTAGAACCAAGCCTTGGACTGCAGATCCTCGACCGCCGGGAACGGGGGAAGTAGCATCGATAAGACTTCAAAGTAAAGGCCGGAAATCGGCTGGATATCAGGGGGCGCAAAAAAGAGGAGCCGGACGCCACGAAAAACGCCGCCAACGCCATTGAACGCCATCTTCAGGGTTTCCGCACGAGAAAAATAATGGCCGGGTGAGGGCGGTAATTTGACGGGTAGTAAGCAAGTATGTGAGGGGGTGTGTGTATAGTAAGTCATGGGGAGCGTAGGAAATGGGGATTATGGTCAAGACGGCCCCCATTTCCCGTTTAGTGGTGGTCGGATCGCACGCTCCTCTATTTCTTGAGCACCGCGTCGTAGATGCTGAGAATACCCGTGATGGCGGTGCCCGTCAGGATGCCCTTGTAGCCGCCGTATATGGCGGTGTTGATGCGCGCGATGGACGTGTCGTCTATCCAGCCGCCGAACGTGATGCCCTCGCCGTAGACCACGTACGAGATCAGAGCCTTAGCGATGCTGAAGGCTAGCGGATCGACGACGGGGTCCGACGTCGCGTGGAAACTGCTGCGGCGAGTTACGCGTCCATGGTGAGGCGAGTTGACACTTAGGTTCACGAAGTAGCCGGCGATGCTGGGCAGGATGGCGCTCGTGAAAGCCCAGAGCAGTGCGGGGGACCAGAAGGACGAAGTCAGAAGCAGGAACATGTCCGGGACGAAGACGGGGAAGTCCTTGGTGCCGAGGAACGAGATAGCCGGGATGGTGAACGCGTATCGGTCGGCGAGGATCTCAGGGCGGAGGAAGTAGAGCTCGAACGCGGAGATGGCGAAGAGAACCGAAGCCACAGTAGACAGGCTCTCGCGCGTCGCGTGAGTTGCTTCCGTAATCCCTGACTCCCTGTACAAAGACACGACGCGTGTTCTCACAGCTACCGTGGAGCGGTCGACGGCCTCAGCGACATCCGCGGGAGTGGCAGGAAGCGGGATGCGGCTTGCTAGTGATAGTGCACGGCCGGGAGTACGCGCGACGGCAGTGGAGGTACTAGTGGGCTCATCGTCAGACCTTCGCAGCAAAGTTAGTAGACGTAAACAGTTGTCGCAAAATCGCGACGCGACTTACTCGACCGGAGCAACAATCTCTTCAACAGCTTTAGTCGCTCGTCGCTTAGCCACCTTGAGCTTCTCTACGGCACCGTCGACGGCATCTCTCTTTACGGGAGACCCGACGGTGCGGGCGCGACTCGAGTAGTAATTGGCGAGCTTGGGATCGGACGAGAATGTGTTGGCGTTCTCAGCCAAGTACTCGTCGAGGGCGAGTTCAAGCTCGGGCTTCTTTAAAGATTCGTAACTGTTTGCGCAAACAAAGAAAAAAAGTCAGCCAAGCGATTCGTGTCTCGGAGTGGCGCGTGGGATTCGCAATGGGATTGTCTCGCCCGTTCCGCATTCCAGACGGGAGATAGTGATGTAATAATCCCATCTTTAGGGCGTATGGGCGGCCGGGCCACGGACAACTTGGGGAACAAATAGCACGACGCAACGGGATTGAAATTCAAGACAATTGGATATTTGGCACTGTGGGTTAATTTGCACATACTTCTTGAGACCGGTGTGCTGAGCAAGCTCAGTCAGGTCGGTCTTTCGCTGCCGCTGCAGCCAACTGTTCGCACCGGACATTATTCTGGGTTGCTTGCGTTGCAGGCGTGGAGATTCAATGAGAATTGGTATCAGCGGAGTCGCGCAGGGCGGGCGACCAAGATGCAATGATTTTCAGGAGATTGTCGGCTAGTGGTCCGTGAGGTTACTGGGGGGGGTCTTGTAAAATTATATGTTGATGGCTGTGGTTGATGATAATGATAATGATGGGATATGGCACGGTGTTGCAGAGGGGCGCGCGTGTAGTGGCTCTGGATGTGTAGTGCGGAAAGCGGACTGCGGAATGCGGTGTGGTTGAGGGAAAGAGGCTTGGGGTGTGTCCCGCGGCGGTGCGCTTTCTTGGGCTTGTTTATGTTTTCTTATTCTGTTGACGTGCAGGTACGGGAGTCGAGGAAGGCGGCAGGCTCACTTTCAAGGTTTACGGCAGGGTCTTAGCTGGGATTTAGCTGGGATTCTGCTGGGGTTCGCTCTAACCCTGCTGACCCCACGGCGTCCACTACTACACGTTATGCAGCATGTACTTCCCGAACGTACCTTCATTTAGGGCGCGGTGGACAGGTGGGCAGCTTTGAAGCGGGCAGGTGGACATGGTCATACGTCAATATTGGGACAGCGGGAGGCTGGCGCACGGCGCACCGATTGGGAAAGCCCAAGTCGTGATTTGCTCTGTCAATGTGTCATCGTCCCATTTAATTCCGTGTCGTGGTGGAGACGACAAAAATTCAGCTCAACTCGAGCTTTGTCAATTGAAACCACGTCTCTACGAAAAATTCGGGAGGCTGGGGGATTCAAGTCGTCTCAGTAATCCAACGTAGGCGTTCGGCAGGGAGAGGGGCTCGAATGACATAGGTGTCTCTTGGAGGGGKTTTCTGTATAGTCTGAATATTTATTTTCTCATTTCAATGCCATTGTGAGGACTTTTAATCCCTATAAGGCCTACCTAATGTGCCTCTTATGCAACGCGTGTACCCCGATGATGCTTCCTATATCATATCCGTAAACGTACCAAGTATATAGTAATCCCTCTGCTATGTCCCGCGTTACGAATCGACCCAATCGACAAATCTCTCATCGCCTCTCCTCACTAATCTCACAGGGACGTACTTATCCCCGTGTAGCTTTAGCGTAATCAAGCTTGTAGCCCCCTTAACCGTTTCCCTCGACTTCTGCTGTGCCTGCTTATACAATTTTGCCTTTTCGTCCCTGCTCATTTCCGCGACCTTCTCATCGCTCGCCCACTCGTCCACCGCAAGCTCGATGCTGTATTTCTGGAATATGACCGCTAGCACTGATACTAGCTCCACAATTGCCATCCGTCGGCCTAAACAAGCTCTCGCGCCGTCTGAAAATGGGATGAAGGCGCCCCGTGGGGGATGGTATAGTTGCACGCTGGTGTCAGACCCGGCATAGCCACCGAAATCTTCCGTGTCCGCACCCTCAACTTTAGCGCCGTTGCTCCCGCTCGATTCCGTCTGGAACCACCGCTCGGGCACAAAATCTTCAATGTCCGTCTCGGCGTCGCTGATCTTGCTGGGCTTGGTTGGCCAGTACCTTGGGTTGAGCTGAGAGGCTATAGCCACCATGCCGATGTTCGTCTTGCGTGGGAGCAAGTACCGTACTCCGTCAATAGTGATAGCTTGGTCTTGAGTGGGAGACACCTTCTTGGGTATATCGACTACGGGCGGAAATAGGCGGAGAGTTTCGTTGATGGAAGCGCCAACCATTGAGCCGAGCAGAGGATTCATGATTGCATCGTAATCCCATGTCGCCGGGTCTGCGTTGCCTACAATATTATCTAGATCTCGCTGTAACCGTCTCTGTGAAGCGGGATTAGTAGCTAGTTCGATAAGAGAAAAGTGGACGATGTTGGCCGTAGATTCGTGGCCCGCGACGATGTTGATAAAAGCGTTCCCTATGATTTCTGAATCGGTCAACCGCGCGACCTGGGTACCCTTTTTGCCTGATTCGTTCGCCGGTTTGTCGCCGTAGCTCGTGCGAACTAATGCACCCATTATATCCAAGCCTTCCCCGGTATCATTTCCGCTTCGCACATCTTCAATCTTCTCCTGTAAGAACTGATTCAAATAACCAATGAAGTTGGTTTCTGCTTCTAGCGCGAGTTTCKCCTGCTTGCTGGGAGCAATCCTGAGCAGCCATTTCGGTGTAATCAGAAGCAAAATCAGATAATCCAGAGTATGCGCCAATGCTTTCACGAAACTCATTGTGTACCCTTCAGGGGGCACCTGAGTTGCATACTTGGCCAACCTCGGGTCGGCGTCAGCCGGGAACTCCTGGCCCGGCCAAAGAATTTTGAGACCAAACCCGATATTTGCGATGATGTTGAGCATGAGCGACGCCGTATCGTGCTCGATAGTTTTGAATGTCTTATTGCCTAATCCGTCCGGGCCGAGCCACATATTGATAAGACCTTGCGCCTGTCTAATTGACTCCTTGAAAACCAAGCTGGCATTCTTCTCATTGAAAGAGGCGGAGGTGATCTTGCGGTGCATGCGCCAAGCAGCGCCCTCCAGTGTTAACACATTCTCGCCGTACTGGCCGAGGATAGCATAGGCTTCCGTCGGTTTTGGGAAAGCCTCACGCTTTGATGTGACTTGGTGAATGGCCTCTGCGTTCTCAGTGTAACACGCGACGCCTCCGGGCGAGACAATCAAGAAAGTATCCCCTATTTTGGCGAATAGTTTATGGTTCTCCCGATACTGCCAGTTTAGATGCAAAGTACTAATTCACCATAGTTAGATTGCTGAGCATTGGTTGCATGAAAACCTCGATTTACCCACGGTTCAATGTCTTGCCAGTACTTGCGCGGGAGGAGTTTGAATATGGGAACCCAAACGTTAATGAAAATCTGTCCTGCTCGGTTCCAGGGGCCAATGGCTACGCAGGAATTAGTCTGTAGAACGGACGAAAGTTGAACTTTAGTTAACTTACGGACGATAAAATAGGGCAGACCAGATCGTTTCGCAGCCGCGATGTTGGCCCTGAGCCCTAATATTATGTTGAGTATCCAGTATGAAGTTGCTGCACCCAGCAGCAATAATATCGTGGACACCATCGTGGCACTCAGCGCTAGTAAGTGCCTTGTGATCGCGACGCTCGAATTTGCGAAACTCGCAAAACAATAGGGTTACTTTTTACTCCCTGCTGACTCAAGATAGATTAAAAAATTGCAAACTACAATGTATTATATATACCAGAACAAAAGCCTGACGATCTTGACTCTGTCAAGTACACCCAGGGCAAGTAAGGGATCCTTCTTGCAGGATCTGAATATAGGTTGAGAAGGAGAGATAGAAAATCGATAAGACCACAAAGAAATTTGTCGCGCAATCCATGGGAATATATCAATTTACGAGGTGGGCAATGGAGGCGTCCAAATGTTGGATCTAACGTTTCGGGTCCCTGACATCCCGTGCGCTATTCGAGATCCAGTCATTGTACACACTAAGCTCCGTCTGATGTTCGCCTTTCCCCCATTCCCAACTAACTCTAGTTCTATTAGAGACACCGAACAAATAGAAGACCTATCCATGGATGGGAATTATTCTTATATTAAACCCAAGTTAAGATGAACGTTCTAACCTATTGAATGCATAGTCTTACGCATCTCATCCCGTTCCTTTTTGATAACGTTGCATTTGTACGATGGTCCCGCGTGGATGCGGCTTCAAATCAGACCTTCCACTTTATTAACCGCTGCCACTCCCTGGTTTGAAACGAGGACTCCCCTGTTTCAACACCTGTGGATGTTTCAAGTACCAAAGCCTCTTGGATAAAGTTGTGCGTATTTGTGCATCTACAGACTTCGTCTTCGTCCTCGAGAATGTATTAAACGCCGTATACGATGATTTTGGACGGAATTAATTGATCTGTAGAGGAGCTGTGGCGTTCAGAGTAAACGGTCGCTTGCCTTATCTGGACGCCTAGGAGCTACAAACGGACCAATAAAGTTGCCGAGGTTAAGATGAAAGTATCTCACGTTTTCTTTAACGGTTTGCTAATGTCTAGTTCACCGAGAAGAGCGCGTCCTTACTTCAACATTTAAATTAAATATCAGCTTTACAGTATGGCATATATCATATCACAAACAATGCTATTTCAAATGCTCATATAATGTCGGTAGATCTTTTAAGCTCTGCCTAATGCTGTGTCACTCTGGCTGTAACATGAAAACTCTGGGCTAGAGGTATCTCGGTTGCATCCGACGGGTTGCAGACCGCGGGGCACTGCGGCCAGTTTCGTCGCTGACGTAGTTGGAGCTGAAACCTCTCCAATTCCGGTTACTCAGGCTGGGCTTACTCTCTGGTAGACAGCTCAACATTGTCTCTGGGACATCAACGCGAAGAGCCAAACTCGAAAATCACCATGGCCTTCCTTTCGAATGTCAAGCGATTTCATCGCAATAATGTCGCAACTCTGCGAAATTCCCCGCTCGCCGAGGTATCGGGCGCGCTCGGTGATTTGGGAACCCTCCTCCCGCTCATGATCACGCTCGCGGTTAACGGCTCCATCTCACTATCCACAACGCTTGTGTTCTCAGGGTTCTACAACCTCGCCACAGGTGTCTTGTTCGGCATCCCCTTGCCCGTGCAGCCGATGAAGGCCATCGCAGCTGCGGCCATAGCTTCGCACGCCTCGGAACGCGAAACCGTGGCCGCAGGCAGTGTGGTGGCCATCATTGTGCTACTGCTCAGTATCACAGGGCTGTTACACTGGGTAACACGAATAATCCCCATCCCGGTAGTGAAGGGCATCCAGTTTGGCGCCGGCCTCTCCCTAATCATTTCCGCGGGCAGCTCTTTGCTGCAGCCTTTCGCGCACCACTGGGATTTCCCCTTAGACAACCTCGTCTGGTCTTTCGCCGCATTCCTGCTGCTCATCCTGACTCAGAGAGCGTCCCGGTTCCCTTACGCGCTGATAATTTTCGTTGTAGGCCTAGTCCTCGCTATCATCTTCGTTGCTACTAGCTCTCACCACCACTTACCGCATTTCCGCTTCTGGCACCCGTATTTCCGACTCCCGTGGTGGAGCGCGGATGCTATCGGCATGGGTATCGCCCAGCTTCCGCTTACAACGCTGAATTCCGTCATTGCAGCTAGTGCTCTTGCCGCGGACCTCCTACCTGACCTGCCGGCTCCTAGTGTTACGGCCCTTGGGGTCAGCGTCGGTGTAATGAATCTCTTAGGGTGTTGGTTTGGCGCTATGCCTGTATGCCACGGCGCTGGTGGGCTCGCTGCGCAGTATCGGTTTGGTGCACGGAGCGGTGCTAGCATTATCTTACTAGGCTTGTTTAAAATGATCCTTGGCATCTTCTTCGGCGAGACGTTGCTAGATCTACTCACCGCGTTCCCAAAGACTCTTCTGGGGATTATGGTGATCGCTGCTGGCTTGGAGCTGGCGAAGGTAGGCCAGAGCTTGAATCATGGTGCTCCAGATCTATGGGAGGCGGCGGTCGACCAACGTCCGCATAAGATACATCGAGACATCTCGGATCAGGAGAGGACTGAGAGATGGACTGTTATGCTGATGACTACGGCGGGGATTCTGGCTTTCAAGAATGATGGCGTTGGTTTCGTGGCCGGAATGCTATGTTATTGGGCCTATAGGGTTGCGGACTGGATTGAGGAGAGACGGAGTCACAGGTCGAGCGAGAGAACGCCGTTGCTGCACACTTGAGGAGGACTACGGCATCATATATGTCTGTGTGTATGTTTAATGAAGGGTAGTGTATTTGATGAGACTATGATTTAATGATACCCATGCGATTAATACTATGCTCATTGCTTAAAAGCTATGGTGATATCTTCATTGGACACAGCTCTTGGTGTCAGGTAGAGTACATCTTGGATTTATTGAAGCAAGTAGATTCACGTCCCAAAGCACCTTTGAATACTAGATACCGTCTTGAGCTAAAGGTTAGTCCAGTTTCTGGCTCTACTTCGAGGCTCCTACGCTCGGCTCCTCAAAATTGAACCAGTTATGGTTTTATACGATCATTTTTCTACAACCCTTTCTTGAGAATACCTATGTCTGATGAGATCTCTTGACTGCTACGATATACGCAGAATGACTTAACCTGTTGTATGTATGACTCAAGGTGATACCATCGTAGGTGTCAAATAGTAGATACCTCTCCTTAGGTATAGATCTGTTGATGCTTGCTTATATGCACTGTAGGAGGTAGTATACCTGAATAAGGTTACACACGACCTCAGACTGAGAGCTGGATTCGCACTTGGCCATAGCGTCAAGCAAGGAACCAAGTCGAGCTAGCTTGGCTAGTAATCGACTAGCTTGGGTCGACTAGCCAATCATAGCTAGCCAGCAAGCTCTATCCGAACTTAAAGAACCATCACCATTGCAGCTTAGTGGCTGCAGGCGTCTTGGCGGGGAGTCTGCTCGGAAGTTTGGCAGTGTCAGGCCACTGGCATTTGCTGTATTTTTTTACGTTGCGGGAAGGCGGTCACCCATCCCAATCCCTCCCCGACTGGGCAGAACTTCCTCCATCACCACCTCTCGATAAACTCAGCCCGGCACGCCGTAGACGAAGGAGCTGTCTCCAATCCAACAGCGATGACTTCGTCCAACGCTGCCGCGACCGAAACTGGTCGCCAGCCACCAAACGGCTCTCCACCGCCAAGCATGCCGCCCGATGCCGATCGAGATCCCGCACCACCTGCTACAAGCAATGCGAATGCGCCGATGCACTTCCTGAATCACCATGATACATACCGAGATGACTCTCATGACGTCCATTCTATGCCCTCACCCCCGACCGTCTCTCCCCTTTCTACTCCGGCGGCGACACAGATAAATGTTGGCGATAATGAAGATGTCCCTGACCTCCCTACCGAACCTGCACGAGCTACGAGTAGCGCCGCTGAACCTTCTTCAGCGGTCCAACGAGCCTCTGTAAATCTAGGCTTAGCTACCGAAACATTTCCCATGAAAATCGATCAGGCTCAAATGCCAGATCAATCTCAACGGGCGCGCAACCAGCTCGAAGCTGTCGCGACCACCGACCCTGAACCCACCAACATGGATTATTCCTCTCGTAACATGACCTCCAACATGCGGCATGGCCAGGGCACTATTGACCCAAATGCCTACATGATGAATATCGCCCAAGCTTCATCATCCCTCTTTCAGAACCCAGGGCCGTCCATCGTAGCTCCCTCTGAGGTTTCTCTACAAGCTTCGTTTACACAAGAGAGCGATGCTTTGACAACAACAGACAACCACACGTCTACTAGCGCAAGTCAAAAACTCGAATCCTTCGCCAGGATAGAGTTCGCCGACAGTGTTTTCCAGATGACCACCTACGCAGTTATTATTGGTCGTGACCAAAGGGCGATGGACCAAGCAAGGCGGGACGAGAAGAGGGAGTTGAACTACAGACGGAAAGTGGAAGAGAACGCAAGAAATGGATTACCCCCTCCGACGCCCCTCAACTTCGACCGAGGAAAATTTAGTAAATCCTATGTTAGTGAGGAGGGTGGTATGCTAGGTCCTGAATCCGATGGGGAGGATAATGTCCGTCCCGTCAAGAAACGCCGCCCGAGTTCCGTAAATAGGTCTCATAACGGCGACGACGATGCTCAAAGCGACCACGTTAAATCGAATAGGCAGTATGTCTCACATACCCCCGGAGCTGCTGCGGTTGATCTAGGAACCTTACAACCATCACCATCGCACATCCCCTTTGTCGGTATCCATTCGCCTGGACCGGATATCGCGAGCAAGACTCGTGGTATTTCAAGACAGCACCTTAAGATTGAATTTAATGAGAAGAAGGGCGTATTCGAGGCCGTTGCCCTACACAAGAACGGATTCTTCTGTGATGATACCCATTACGGCCTCGATGACCCAGTTACACTTAGAAGTGGGGATCGGCTCCAGATCAAAGATGTTGAATTCACTTTCATCGTCAATGGCGTTGAACTGGGCAAAACAGGTGGGGAGGAGTACCACGAAGAGGAGACGTCGAGCAAACGTATGTCTATTGGAGGCAAGGAGATGAGCTTTGACTTTGAGCACTCCGACCATGAGAATTTCCGAGATACAAGCGAGGATTTGTCGGAAATTGAGAACGTACCAACCCCTGCTGTCGGGTCTGATGAAGGCGAAGGCGAGGCTGAGGCTGAAGCCGAAGCCGAAGTTGAAGCCGAAGGAGACCAGGAGGTCATCGAACCGCCATCTGATGGAGGCGATGAGCCAATGGTCGATGTTGACGTTGTTGAATCAGCTGAGGTCCAAGATATGTCCCAGCAGCAGTTTTTGACTCCCGAAATACCCAAGCGTCGTGGTCCAGGACGACCACCCAAGGATGGCATTATGTCGAAGCGAGAGAGGCGACTGCTTAAGAAGCAGATGCAAGAAACTTCGAAGAAAACTCTGCCTCAGAACCCTCAAGACATTCAGGGTGAGAAGATCAAACGACCAGTAGGTCGCCCTAGGAAAAACCCTCTACCTGAGGATGGAGAGAAGCCAGAGAAGAGGAAGTACAACAAACGAAAGCCGAGGGAAGATGGCGAGGAAGGTTCTGATGCCGAGAGGCGTGCAAGAGAAAAGAAGGAGAAGAAAGTTCGACCAAAATCTCCGCCCTTGGAACTTCGGAAGGAAGATTTTACCGAAGAGCAACTGCAGAAGCCTACCAAGAACTATGGTGTTTTGATTGACGAGGCATTAACCAATGGGCCTCCAGATGGCTTAACCCTCAAACAAATTTACAAAAGGATCATGTCAAAATATCCATGGTTCTACTTCTCTGCAGAGACCAAGGGATGGGAGAGCAGTGTTCGCCATAACCTAATCGGAAACGAAGCCTTTAAGAAAGCCGAGGGTACCGGATTATGGTCTCGTGTCCCTGGCGTGGAGCTTGACGCTGGAAAGAAGCGCAAAGCGAGTTCTCCTGATCGACAACTTGGTGCAGCACATCTTCATTCACACCTACCTCCACAGTATTACCAGAATGGATCTTACCTGCCGACGAACAACCTAGGTTATTCGCACAGCTTGCCGAACTACGGAGCGGACACGAAGCAGTTGCAGGCAGGATATCAACCTCCCACTGGCCAGCCTACTCAACCCCTTTTGACACCATCTTCTCAGCCAATGACTCAGCAAGCTTACTCAACACAGACCCCAGCGCCTGCACAACTGCCTCTGGGATATCTCTCTAGACAGCCCAGCAATGGCCAGCAGAGTACTTATAGCTCACCTTACGCGAAACCTCCCCCTCAGGCCAACCCTCCTATCAAATCAGAGGTCCCTGCCACGCCAAATCCACAGGCGTTGCCATCAGTTCCGGTACAACAGCCCACAGCTCAGGCTGCATCTCAATATCAACAACAACCTGTGTCGAATATGTCCGAGAGCACGACACGGCCAGCTCTGTCACCGGAGATTGAGAAAGGCATTGCTAAGTTTAGAGCAAACATGCTGAGCGTCATTTCGAAGCAGACAAACCATGCTGCGCAAATTATTGATTCTGCTATAAGTCGTGCGCGGGGCTTACCAGTCCATAGTAGCGTACCTCCTGCGTTTGAATCGGTCGAGAAGACTCTGATAAATGCTGTGAAGAATATGATTAGCGAAATGCAAGCTAAGCAGCAGCGACAGGCAACCTCTGCCTCGCCCGCTCCGACTATGCCTGCTGCTACGAAATCAACGCCGACTCCAAGTGCGCCAACTCCAACCCCAGCACCTGCAGCTTCAGTAGAGGTTGAAATACAACGAAGAGTAAAGAACTTTAGAGACACCATGGTCATCGCTCTTAGGAAGAAGACGGACCAGGCAGAAGCTATTGTAGATTTAGCTATTAATCGAGCGCAAGGCTTGCCGAATAACGGTCCAATTCAGGGGTGGGAGGAAGCAGATAGATTGATGGTCAAATCTGTCACGCAGATAATCGCGGACGCTCGCAGAGCACATAACCTTCAAGCGCAACCTACAACTCCTGCGCCAGCAGCGGCCAGTCAACAAACTCATTCATCACAGCCTCCGCAGCAAGCTCCGCGACAGGCCCCATCTGCATCACCGGCTCCGGCACAACCTTACACGCCAACAGGGATGACTCAAACTAATTCAGGAGCAGTGCCTAATACTCCTAGTGCCCTGTCCCCTCAGACGCCATTTGCAAATGCTGCGAAGCCAGCACCCCCATCAATACCTCGTCCGGGTGTCTCAATCCAACGCCCAGGTATCGCACGCCCCGGGGTGAACGCAATATCCAGACCCCCTGTCGCACGCAGGGATTCAGCCACGACGCCCACCGTGCCGGGTCCAGGTGTCACAATGCCAACACACAATGTCTCCAGTCCGGCGCCGCCGAGTGCAGGCGTTCTCGACCAAATTACGGGGCAAAAGCGACTCCACGACGATGCGTTTGGTGGTACCAATGGGGCTACCGAAAAGGCCGAGCCAGTCAAAGCACCGACACCTGTAGCGACCCTCAATATGTCCACCCCAGCGCCACCTAGTGCGGGCGTTGTTGATCAGATAGGACATAAGAGGCCGCACGACGACTCAATCAGCAACGGCAACGCAAGCGTTGGGCACGCCGAGCAGGCTGCCAAGGTCGCCACACCCGCGCCAGCACCGACACCTAACATGTACACGCCAGCTCCGCCCAGTGCAGGCGTCGTCGACCAGATCGCTGGCCAGAAGAGACACCTGGACGAAGGACCCGGCAGCGGGAGCGCGGAACAGCCCGAGGCCAAGAAACCCGCCCTTGCTCCGACCTAGATGCTCGTGAGCCAAGTAAGCGGGTAGATGGCCAACGATGTGGTGGTTCGTATGAATCTCGGGGTCGCAGCCGTTCGCCGCAGTAGATTTCGACGGAGTTGAGACCTCCTGGTACAATTCGATATCGAATTTTGGCGTACTTGGGCTGAATCTGCGTTACACCCGCCCACTAGTACGGCGGCGTCCCGACCGCGAGAAACAATGTCTTAGCGGCTAGGTTTCCTTTCCACTACGATTCACGAGATACGACTTCTCTCTTTCTTCTTCTCCTAGGGGGCGACATGGATTGCATGAAAAAAAAAAAGTAGAGCATTTGTAATACCGGCATTCGGGGCTAGGCGGACGGTCTGGTATTGGGATCGAAAGGAAGGGTCTACTAGGATGGTTCCTTTTGGAATTGAGGGGTATCTAGGAAAAGAAGAAGCGAGAAGCGAGAAGTGTGAGGAAGAAAGACGAGGGGGAAGATGAGAGATAGAAGACAGGAGATATAGTATGTCGTCGTCCGCAAAATCGCACAGATACATAGGTAGCGTTGCGTGATGGAACGAGTGCTAAAGGAAATGGATATGGATAGCAGTGAGAGCGAGATGATAGGTATACATAATTCCAAGGAAGTATAATACGTGTGGTGTTGATTGAGATGTTCGGGTGCGTGTTGTCGGATACCTTTGTGTGTGTTGTGTGTAATTAGGTAGTTACCCGTTGAGAGGAAGAGAGGGATAGAGTGCTCTACTACGAACCCGTGGGGTTGGCTGAGGTCGATGTAGCTTAACTACCTGTATTACAGCGAAGCCTTACAATTGAACACATCAAGTATCTCACATCAGAACGTGAATCTGGATGCAGGTGGGTATAGATGAATGCCTTGTATCTCAGTAAGGAGGTGAAGTACGTCAGCGAGTCTCCTTGTGCAGGGTACGGATAAGAGGAAGTCATATATTAGGTACCTATATAGGTCTGAAGAAGCGAGCCCTGCCCTATGAATATCCCATGAAGACCTAGGGGAAGGTAGCCCTACGGCACTAACTCCGAGTAACTACAGTCCCGTCACTCAGATTTTATACACTTCGTTTCCAAAGTTGAACGTCATGATTAGACATTATATATTAAACATTAACAATTAACCCGGCGCATACACCGGTAGACACACAGCGACCTATCACTCTCGCACTCTAGTAAATCTAGCTCTCTAAGGTACATGCACAGGAATCACAGGAAAAGCTCACGAGGCCATCTAGGCATATAGCAAAAAGCTCTTTTCTCTTCTCTTCTCTGATATTACATTATATACATACAGTTGCCCACTGCACATATCCCCGATCATGTCAGACACGCACCTAACTCTGACTCGGCATAGGACTGTCTGACCTCCGTGAAGAGAATAGGTTGCGTTAGGTAGATAGGGGGGCTGGTCATGTTCAGTGTGTCGGCGTCATATGAATGTACAAAAAAGGCGGGCTGCGTGCCAACCCAAAAAAAGGATATTGCAGGTCTTTGCTTCCTCAAACGCGCGCGATGCCAGTGATGAAAAAATTTCGATCTGCAGGTGGTGAAATAGAAGAACCGGACTCCTCATATGCGAACGCCCCTGATATGCCATTGCCTCGTGGTACCCTGTACCGGGCATGATGAATGGTCTCCTCGTTGGTCTTAGTTTCCTGTAATGCCATAATTCCAGTTCCATTCTATGTCTCCGCGTCTGGGGCTTGGTCATTGTCGTGCATCGACAAGTTCCTCTAAAACTTTTGCACAAAAGAAAGTTGACCTCTCGCACATTATTATTAGTTCTATTCCTGCTCGGCAGGGTTTTCCCACTTGATGGGATGGACTAGCATGCTTCGTAAGCATAATCGTCCGGAATTCCTAGGATCTTCTTCCTCCCTCTTGCCGCCCCTCTTGGTGCCTTCGCCGGCCCGGCCGCCATTCTTGCCCCTACCATCCATCTGAGCATAGCCGAGCCAGCGACGCCATAACAAGCCGGCGAACTCGCTGTTGTAGTACCAACTTGTTCCTTTGTGGTTGTGTTCATTTGTTAAGTCGAATGGGGAGCCGTGACCGCCCGAAGTGTGATCTCGGCCGCCATTGAATGCGTTCTCAATCTCTTGCTGCGGCCAATCTCTATCCAGGTATACTGGGTGAGGGGCGTACACAGCTTTCAGACCGTGATGAAGCGCCATGGAAGGTGGGAACATCTCACTGAACATGCTATGATGGAGACGCCACGTTTCCTCGTGCATCACGCGCAACAGACGACGCGAAAGTCGCGAAGCAGTCACAATAGCGCACCGTCGAGGCGGTTTCTCATACTGCTTGTCATAGCCAGTCACATCACCGGCAAACACCCAACCAGACTCATCGGCGTCAAAAAGCGGGTTAAGCGTAATGAGGTCCGCATCCTCGCCAACACCGCATTGCGACATGTCCGATCCACTGGCGCAACTAGATGGCAGGAAGACCTCTCCATCCTCAAGACCGACTTTTCCAGAAAACACCACTGGTCCAAGAATGGGTCGTTTGCCAGATGCCTGAGTCTCATGTTCAACGAGCTCCGTGAAGTTCTCCCAGCTGCCGTGCAGGCCAGGGATGTAGTACTTGCTTGATCGTTCCCACATGCCTTGTCGGCTCTGCTTCGCACCCCACTTTCCGAGTCTGTCGAATAACTCATAATAGGATCCGGTCCAGCGCATATCCATTTCCCAGTTCCAGAAGTGTGCGTATTCCGGATGCATCATCGCAAAGTGCTGGAGAGGCATATGAGCGGATCGGTAAACACCGTGGATGTCACCGTTAGAAGGGTTCTCAAACGTCTCCCCAAAGTTGCCTGGATAGTACAACTTCATTTGAGCTTCAGACCAAAGAGTACATAATCCATGAAACTCGGGGGGAACGTTGGTATCGAGGATATTTTGAACCGTCGCAGGGTCTGCCCAAATGGGCGCGTTATTATCGCGGACATGGAGGAGAAAGTGGACATCATACTCGCCGCCAGATCTTAAGCTGAGCTCATTGATCATTGCTCGGAAATTGAGTAGAGAATGGCTAGTCCACTGGAATCCGACGTAGATTCGAATCACAATGGCGATCCGATCGATTCTTTTGCGACCACTTTGGGACAACTCGAAGTCCCGGGTCTCGTTACCAGTGAAAAATCGTGCCTCATTAGCCTTGTAGCAACGTTCTTGCGCAGCTGCCCAGTCGATGCCCTCGTAGTTGATTTTGCCAGTCTTCTCCCACACTACCTCACTGCCTTCTCGCTCAGTGTCAAGAGCTTCGCCTGTTCCACCAAGCTCCAATTCGTATCCAAGMCCATACGGGCCGTACCGGCCAAAGCGATCAAAACAGACGTCTTCGCGCAAACCTAATGCTTCGTATGATCCGAGCGCTGCTTTAGGCTGGCCTTGCGGAACCCCATTATATGCGTAAAGATCTGGAGCTGGTATCGTATTGTCCTCATCGATATAGCAACGCTTGACAGGGACGTGCGTTTTCTGGTATTCGTCTGAATCATAGTCTGGATGAGGACGATACACACTAGGCCTAGGGAGCTTAGAATTGGTTCCAGGTGAAGGTTTCGGAGTTGACCCAGCACGCGACGTCTTGGGATACTCTGGTTTATACTCTGAAAATGGCACGAGCGCCTTGAGACCGTTGTAGTATCCGTCGAGGCTACAAGATTAAACATCAGCAATCCATTTCATCCAGTTCCTTATTCAAATTTGCTGGTCACTTACTGCTTATATCTCAACCAATGCGGGCCGTTAGCATCCTCTTCCTCGGGTTTCTCTTCCTCTTCCTTTTCTTCTTCCTGCTCTTTCACCTCTTCTTCTGGCTTCTTTTCTTCTGCAGGCAGGTCTGGCATGTGCTCCTCCTCACTGTCTTGTTTCTGCAGACCAGCGGTTTCAGGGATCTGATGAGGCTCCTTAGTCCCACTCTTACTCCCATGTACTAGATCGAATACATCTCGAGATCTTGTCGTGAGTCTCGGATTGAAGAGGGKGACTGATAACAGAACAATGATGACAACAGTCCATATCACAACTCTTCGATAGAGACAATGACCCAATAGGGCCTTGACTCTAAACTTGGGCTTGGGTTTCGTAGAGATTGGTAGGTAAGACTCGCTCTTACGGGCCATTAGGGTGGGATATTGGCCCGATTTTCGGGACACATGTTTGGATAGCCGGTCCATGTTCCGTTGACGAGTCTTCAGAACCGGGATTCTTAAATGAAGAAATCAATGCTCAGCATCGAAATTGCGAAGCTTCCAACTTAGTACATTAGTGGAAGGGTGTCTGTATGGTGTTGGCCCAGCTATATTCAGTTATTGGACAGTGGAAGATGGCGCTTATAGTTGCCAACGTCGGTCAACTCGAATAGGATTTGAGAAAGTCTCTCCTGTTCTTTCTGTTGCGACAAGTATATCAGACGCTCAGTTGGTGGCCTGGGAGGCAGCTCGTTGTAAGAGGATTTTGATATCCGAGCTATATAGCTCTAGTAAGGTCTGGAGGGGTAGCTAAGGGACCGAATGAGGTAAAAACAATTCAAGGTGAATGAATGTGAACGAATGATGGGGGTTGCAGAATTATTATTAGCTGGGAGTAAAAGAGTGATCTTCCCAGACAGCGTGTATTGTATTCCGTAGGTGTAGGAATGGTGAAGCCGGCAAGAGGGTGTTGCGGTCGTCGAGTCTAGTGAAACAAGCCGCTTCACGAGAGTTGGATGGATGGTAGTCTAGGTTGGCAACAGTTAGAAGAAGCTAGAAAAAAGAAAAATGAGGAGAGAATGAGAGGTGGTCGATGTTTGTCGTGAAAGTTTGCTTTGACTCGGTTGTCAGTTCCCAGTGGCGGCTGGCAGCTGCAGGCAGGGAAAGCACGACTCACCCGAGCAAGTACCTGCTGTACCGTTGTACTTGACGAAGAAAAGGAGAAAAAAGAGGAGAAGTGGGATGTCGATCTTCTTGGGTTGCCTTTGGCTCGCCGTTCTGATTGAATTTCAGAAAACGTGGATCGAATGTGGGAATAGCTAGAATAGAATACAGTATAATAAAATACCTGCGCGATACATATCATTTTTCAACGTGCTCAGAACATGACGATACTTGCCCCCCCAAGCTAAATTCCGGGACTCCTAATGCATTGCATCTACCAACCCTCTCGGCATCACCAGGGATCTTACTGCTCGCACATCTAAGCCTTTTTGTTTAAAAAGTGATGTGCAGTGTGGTGGTATGACGAGTCCACAGATGTGTGGCATGTAGGTCCGCATATAAAATAACCATCTTCACAACTGTACAGGGTCCCAAATACCACTAACAGAGACGATGTAAACTTTATGGCTGTGACCTGGTAACCCCTATGAAAAGCGAAGGTGTACCTAACACAAGTACCCAAGGAATTCATTAAGGATAATGTACCTCTTTCGTACGGGCACACCACTGACTTCATGTTTTCTTCGATTCGCATCATTGTAGGATTTTGTTTCGTATAGTTACCTGACAGACTGTTTACAGACCTAAGATACGAATAGCCAAGGTATAGAATTAGAGCTCATGAGGCTCCATATGCCAAGAGCATGATATACAGGGGTACGGGGGAATAGGGGGTTACCCTATGCCAGATGGGGTTCTACATATGCGGGTCAGTGGGGCCTGTCCATGTTCCCCCCATGTTTTATCGACGCCGCTAATGTTACAGAGAGCGCACTTTCATCAAATAACCTTCAGGAACTTCATCATCGGGTACTCAGGGCTAAGTTATCGGAAACGTACATTGAAAGAAGCAACTGCACTGCCCCAAATTAGCATTCCCAGTTCGTTGGCGGATGCCTGCAGCAGGAAACACACCACTTTAGGCAAGCCAATACCCTGAATCTTTTGTTTCACAAGAGATAAGCTACCTACGTCATTGCCACTAAGTGGGCAACCATTTAGTTTTCGCATATTCCCACATTATCTCATGTCTACACTCAATTGTCTAGTGTTGCGTGCCTACATGTAAGTACATGAGGTAATAGTCAGATCTCGAGGTACATACGCGACAAACATTGACTGCCTCGAGTTGCGGAACCATTGTGTGAGCCTCATTTGTGAAAGGAGTGCAACATTGTTACACGGTATTCTCCGTCCTTTGAATGATTTTTCATTAAACTATGTACCTAGACACAAGTAAAGAAGTCGAGGTCCCCAGCAAAATATCCCTGAAGTTGGTGGCGGCATTGACAGCTCTCAGGGCGGAACAGGGTGTAGGTAAGGATCGACATCATCGTGGGGTTCGCTAAAATTGCGCGGTATCCGGTCGAGTACCGACGATCTTGGTTGTTAGAGATTCTCCCGCTGCCGCCAAGGCACAGAACATCTGCCAGGGGTGCCAGGGGAATCAATCGCCAAGGAAGCACAACGTGAGATCGACTTGAGACACACAACGGTTTGGCCGCTAGTGATGCCTAAATCGGACTAGCCGCGTGCGACAATGACATTTTACGGGAGTTGTAGGGTAGCACGAAGGCAGGTACGCCTTACCTTGTGCCACCGGTGCTAACCTGCATCGTCGAAGAGCGAATTGCTTCTAGAAAGTGGCTTCCCCGCGAAGCCGATGAGGCCGAGTTTGTGCTTTTTGTGCTACGTGTGAAAAAGAGATAAGACCCTTAATAAACTTTGACTTTTAACGAACATTCGAAGTCAATCCCGAGGGAATGGAATTGTGCTTCCCAATCGACCCCGAATCAATTAGGATCCGAACACAATTCCTGCAATCGCCAATCGCATCAAGCGAGAGACGAAACGGATCTGTACTTACTCACATTAGCCGGTTAGGATTCGTCTCAACTTTTGCCGAGCAGTTCGGCCTAAATCCCATTGTCTGAGAGGTCTACACGGCTACAAGTGCACTGCCAAATTACGAACGAGCATTTTGTCTGACAAATAACGCGACGCGTAGGCTACTCGATCGCAAGTTGTTGCAACAGACCAATTTCGTCACGTACTCCAAATCTATCGAACCTAGTATGGCCTCTAAGAGTTCCAGCAATCAATTGCGGAAGACTACCATCGTATTCGTAGATAAGGCGCGTCGGCGCTTACTGTAGTGTCTGCGACTTGGTTGGCCGCAGACGAGTCGGTTCTCAAGCCGTTCCCGTCTTATCCTCAGCACGAGAAGACCGTGAGCGTGTCATCCTTGGCATCAGCCCCAACACGCGGGTAACGGGCCAAATGATCGACGGGCCATGACGTGGGATAGCCGGGCGGAAACGTTCCACGGCCAACATTTCAGCAGCTTATGCTGCGCTCGCCGACAATTCCATCCGATGTGCTTTATGCAGGTGGGTGACAATAGCCGTCTCACAGATCGGTCGAACAGCTTGCAGGGCAAACCGTGTGTGTCGATCTTGGGGCAGCTCTGCAGCGCTTCCGAACCGTCTGATGGTGCTAGTGGACCGTAAAAGCCGGTCCGGGCCAAGCTGAAACGATGAGTGCACCGCATCCCGGAATTGTTTCATGCACGCATAAGGAATGGTGTCAAGCGAAGCCCGTTGCCACCACATTTATTTTTGGTCACAACGAGTCTATGTAATCGTCCTCCGTATGAAAATCGGGCACGCGGTGAGAGAAGTTAGAAGACGCCACTTGAGCGCCTGATGAATATTTGTCACACGTTTGATAGGTCGACATCGATTCCCAATATGACAAGATTTTGCTAGAACGAGACAATACATGATTTCTTTTTGTTTCTTGATACCCAAAGAAGAAGTGGGCCTGAGTATAATGTGGTGTGAGGTTCTACGACTCCTGTCTCGCTTACTAGTTGAAGGTTGGGAGGACTGCGTACGTCAACGGTGCATTCTGCTGTGCAAGGCCAAAACACTGCTCCTATCCGCTGACGATCGCTTATACGCCTGTCAAATTCCGTGGATATTACGTGGCACACTCGGGTATCACAGTAGGAAACGAATTCTTAAAAGTGTGTCTGGAGGCAAATCAGTTTGTAAGATGGGAGGCCTATCGGAGGCTTTTTGAGAGGATCTCAGTTTGCGGTGAGCTGCCGAGCGAGATACCGCCAGATCGCGCAGGGATCCGACACAGTCATAAGACACAAGCCTCTCGTTTTTTTATGAGCCTATAATAACGGATAGCTTGTAATTAGGATATATGTCACCAAGAAATAGAACCGGATAGGAAGCGTGCATTGCCTCCAACGGTAACGGACCACACTCAGCCTTCTGAGGCGAGAGAATCAGCCCGCACCAGTTTGCCTCAATGGATACATGTACATATTATTATTACTATCAATTTAAGCTATCCAGAATACGTAGAGCTAATAGCTTATGGCCTTACCATTCCTGAAAAGAAGTTTTTACTCAGTAAACTCTAACTGCTGACTTGTTGCTGTGCCTACGTATACCAGGTATGCCAAGGAAAGAGGAAAAAAAAAAGAACACGTTTGCGCATCATACCTCTTCTTTCTTCTCCTGCGCCTCGAGCGTCGTCAGCGGTTCCCGTCGAATAGAATCATCCGGACTACCCATGATCCCGTCAGCATTCTGTTGTATATTGTCGTCTGTGGTGAGATCGCTGTTCTTCTCTTCCAGAATCTTCCTCATCGCCCTCCTCTTCCTCTTGGCGTCCACCTTCTGCCTCCACTCCTTACCCCGTTTGATAGACACGAAGGCGCAGACGGTCCCTGTGAACACGAACAACGCGCTGATGGTCGAGAACCAACCCACGCCTATGCCGTTGATTGCAGGTAGCACTACGGCTGTGCCCGCACAGGCGAAGAGGTAGCGTAACGCGTAGTTCCCCGCGATGACCTCGGCCCCCCGCCCAGGCATCACATCCAGGCAGTAGGTATTCAGGGACGGGAAGCAGAATAGCTGAGCCACTCCCTGGAGGAATAGCACAATGACCGTCAGCGGGATGCCGCCGACGTCCTTTTCCACGCTCCACCCGTAGATCAGGACACAACCGGGGATAATGATACCCATGAACGGTAAGGCCGAATACATTCGATCCTCGGGGATGCGAATGCCCCGCTTCTTGATGTACTTCTTGACAACGTAGTCCGCGTAGCGTCCCCCAATGAATGTGCCCACGAGATAACCGCAGCCCGGCGCGAGATAGAATAGGCCGCCCTGCATCGGAGTAGTAAGGTTGTATCGCGGGTTCAAGACGTACCGGATGGGTGTGAGGAGCGAGTACATGTTCCAGACCAAGGACGAGCTCGACAGGCCCGTGAGGAATAGGTTCGGGTATTCGTATAGCCGTATCACGCGCCATGGGTTGATCAGTCCAAGCATAACCTTGACCTTTGCCGTGCCGCTGTAGCCCACTAGGTCGTCGATCCGCTTGTGGTAGATGGTCTCGGGGAGCAGGAAATATGACCCGATGGCTGCGACGCCGGCTAGCCCAGTCTGAAGCCAGAATATCACACGCCACGACGTGTACGTGACGATGATGCCGCCGATGAAGGGGCCGAGGGCGGGCCCCACTAGGGTCCCGGACATGAACCAGCCTGTGGCTGTACCCCTTTCTGTCGGCCGGTATATATCACTGCGCTCATGGTAAGTAGTCCAAATATTGTAAACGAAATGAATACAGAGGTGATGAGGGCAGTGCTAACCCGATGACAGAAGCGCCGACTAGGATGAAGGACGTGCCTTCGAACGCCGTCAGGAGTCGGAAGACGAAGAATGCTCCTAGGTTTGGCGAGAGTGCTGTGCCAATGCTACATGCCAGAAATCCTATGGCTGTTGTAATGGTGACCTATGTGTTAATTCGTTAGCTATCACGGACCATCCGTGTTCATGATCCCTCTATGATTTCAATGCCGAAATTGTTTTCCTTATTTCCTTTTCCAAGAATGGGATTGACTTTAGGGGCGCTCACTATCCTCCTGCCATATACTTGGCTCAGGGGCCCCCAGAATATAGGCGACAGCCCCATGAACAACATGTACAAAGCATTGACAATGTTGATGATGGCGCCGGTGGTAGAGTACTCGGCAGCTACCTCGGGCGTAGCCGCTAATACGGAGGTACTGGAAATAGGCGCCAAGAATGAACAGAATGACAAGAGGAGGACGATGACCAGCTTCCGGTGTGCGGGTATTCGGTCGTAGACTTCGTCAGGAACATCGATTACCGAACTTATAGGCTCGACGGGCATGTCAGGCCCAAGCGAGTGGTGTGTCGAGCACCGGTCAAGGTCCCCGTCATCTGTACCGGGACGGGCCGCAGGCCGGATCGACTCTATCGTGCCACCCGAGTGGGTTGAGGAGCTACTCGAAGGTGAGTATGTGTGTGCGCCAAGGTTCTGGCCGCCGTGCCCTGTGGGCTGGAAATGCGTGACATTGGATTCGGGCATTTGGGGAAATTTGTGGCTGCTGTCCTTATAAGTGTATGGCTGATAATATGCGTGTCATTATAGGCCAATATCTAGATTAGAAAGAGCCGCAAGCCACACAGCTAGCTAACAATGGATTATATTTCAGAGAATTGAAATACAATTGTCTTTGTAACGGATTGTCTTGTCTGAAGAATAACCAGGACTCAAGTTGCTATGGATCCCAGGAAGACAAGGAGTAAATGAATGCCTTCATTCCAAGCAGGCAAGGGGGCAGACGCCTTCATATTTACACGGATTCTCACCTCCAATTCCCTGCGGGTAAGAATGGTTAAACCTGTTGGGCTCTCGATTTCTCTTTCTCAGTTGACATTGGCCGCCCTGGGGACAAAGGTCTACTACGCCGAGTATCGGTGGGAAACTTGGCCGAGCTTGGCTCGATAGGGTATAGAATTACGATGCTAAATGGCAGTTCCAGGTGGATATCAGCCGGGTGCAATACCGACGAGGTAGCCCCATTGGTGCAATTCTGACCGTCGTCTCCACGCATGCCAATCTGAAAAATTGAAGTTTTTGCCAAGGGTCCGCAAATTCGACAACATGTCTTCCAAGAAGCATATGATAGTAATATAGACGCGTTGTCATCTTAAGCTTCGCGGAAAGCCTTATCTTTCCTATGGCGGTGAGAGCCCAATCCGGAAAGAAAGGCACCGGGTGGACCCGGTATGGCGCCGTAGAATCACGGGCGAAACCCGATGGCGATCTAGACTGGCCGTGGTTGGTGATATGAAATCTCGATATTATCCTTGTACTACCCTAAAGCAAGGGCGACGTTGACCTATTAGCATTGTAACCCGGTGCTTATTCCCGTTTCCGTTTTACTTATTCGACGCGGGATCGGCAATACAACTGCATAGCCGAGTTCACCACCTCCGTTGCCGCTGCGAAAGTCGCTCCGAATAGAGTCATCCAGGTGACTTATATGTTCTGGGCCCCAGGACAAGAGGACACAACAGATTTGGCATTTTCTTAGCAATATTCGGTCTGAGAAAAAGAAAGATAGATTACCATTCCGCAGATATGAGAGGAGCTTGGTAGTCTTGGGAGTCGGTTGTCGGTCAAGATACAGGGATATTTTCAATCTTACAGGGTTCGGAGAACGGCCGACTTATCCGTGTCTGTGTCTTCGTACGTGACGGAAGTATAGTAATGTAGTGTCGACGATCATCTTAGGACTTCTCTATAGAATAAATAGTAGCAGATACACTTTGGGCATCAAGAGTACACTGAAGTACGTCATCTTTGTCGGGATTGACCGATAGTGAAAATCTCAGTTGTTGTTGCAATTGCTTCATCGCCAAGAGCCAATCATCGACGTTGCCGTTGCCGAGGTCTGCAGGTACGCACGCCACATCTGAAGCCGTGGCTCAAGTGGCTGTGCGAATCCCAAGCCACAGCTCTAGCCCCAATCCCACATGACCTAACGAAATCCCCCCTCCATGCCGAAATTAGCCGTGGTTTACCCCAATCACGCACACATCTCAATTCAGCGCGAAAATCATTTTGAGCAAAGCTCTACCAAATAATCCGCAACTCAACCACCGACAACTTTCGATAGCGCAACTCCCACAACCGCTGTCAAAATGGTAAGTGAAAAGATATACTCAATTGTTCCTTGTTCGCAGGCATCCATCATCAGAAAAGTCGCTATACCGCCGTTCCCGATCGTACCACGACGCTCGCGAAGGAGGGAATCTTGACGATACGGTTCAACTACGAAAGCCCGACGCGAGACGAGGAGAGCGACAACTAGCMCCCCCATTTCCATCGCCTAGCGCTTCCAATGCTGCCACGCCGATACTATGAGAACCGCACTTCCTGATGATGGAGCCGAATCAAGAACAATTTCAATTTGATTTAGAGGCATATACAACGGTGGGCTGACGGGACATTTCATTAGGTCAACATTCCCAAGACCCGAAAGACCTACTGCAAGGGCAAGGACTGCCGCAAGCACACCCAGCACAAGGTCACCCAATACAAGGCTGGCAAGGTAAGCCCACCCTGATTCCACGCGTCGACTCCGCGACCACGATATCACGGACGAGCACCCATACGTTCCGATCGATTTCTAATAAGTACCTAGGCCTCTCTATTCGCGCAAGGAAAGAGACGTTACGACCGAAAGCAGTCCGGTTACGGTGGTCAGACCAAGCCTGTGTTCCACAAGAAGGCTAAGACAACGAAGAAGGTTGTGCTGCGATTGGAATGTGTTGCCTGCAAGACTAAGCTGCAACTGGCGCTGAAGCGATGCAAGCACTTCGAACTTGGGTACGTTGTCATCGAATCGCACCCGTTGGAAGGGCAGGACTAACTGTTTTCGCAGTGGTGACAAGAAGACGAAGGGTGCCGCTCTGGTCTTCTAAACGCATTTTCTACTCATGTCATTGCACGTCTTTTTTCATGGCAATAGGGTGGTTCATCATGGCCGGGCATAACTGGCGACGGGAGTCTTGATCCTCGGTTGAGAGCAGCATATAGGTCAATAGAACCAAAATCTGCTCTTCTGAACCGCGTAATGCCTCATGTGATAAATGCTAGGAACGGAGAGACAATAGGGAGGCGGCTATAGGCTGGATTGCCCTAGGCAATAAGGCTGCTAGGKGGATGTCTTCGTTAGGATACCCAATTTCGAGACATCATATCGTCTAGCTTCTGAGCATGAAATACCTAGTCAATCAATTGTATTGCTCATGAAGACTGATACGCGCCTCCACAAGATCGTCCCCGCCAGCCATACGTAAGAGTTTATTCTCTAGAATTGCCCAAATATATGATTGCGGACACCACAATCTTCACTCTAATGCCTCTGCGGCCATTTATAGCTACCCCTAGATATTTTGCCCTGTATGACGGGTACCCGTTATAGCGTCCTTGGGTTCCATTCTGATCCCGCCAACTTGTACACTTCGCATGCTCGATGTCTAGGATCACTCTAACGACTAGGTTAAGAACATCTAATATAGCTGAGATCTAACACCACGTCTAGAATCCTTCGCCCATCATAACCGTCCGACCGCCACCATACCACAGCGTCCCGACCCGAATATCCAGACCTTTCTCCTGCCCGACAACCCATTCGCCCACCAAATCCGATTCCGCATTGTCCCAGACCTCAGCCTCCAACCACTGATTGATCTCATCAATCGCATCAACCCACTTCCTCCTCTGCTCATGCGTAGCGTGGTCCTCATTAGTAAGGTACCTGCCGAGCGTGATATGCGCGCTGGGCACTATATAGCGCGAGCTAACGGTGACGCCGGCCTGCCTGGCCAGATCCCACATGTCGCGCCGCAGGTGGTGGTACGTGTACGGGTCGCCCTGCCTGCGCACCTCGACGCTGTCGGGCGCCGTCGGCGCGGGCGAGAGTGGCGGCTCGCCGGCCGCCGGCAGGAACGACAGCGCGAAGGCTGATAGGTCGTACGAGATCATGGGCTTGACGAGCCGCGATCGGTGCGTGTGCGTGTAGCTCGCGATGTAAGGGATGGAGGGTTTGAGGGTCTCCTTGAGTGATTCGATCTCCGCGGCTGTCCGCGAGAAGTCGATTTCGAGCGTTGTGATGTGCATCCGGTACAGTGGCATCAGCCATATTTCTATGCGTGTTAGTACGATGTATGTGTGTTACTTAAATAGGAGTGAGGATGTTTCGGCGTATTGTATGACGGTGTCTTTGCCCTCGTTATGTGATGCTGGTGCTTCTAGATCTTCGACGTGGGAGGGAAATTCGACTTACTAGGCGCAACGACTTTGAGCTTCTGCTGGATCGCGTCCGCAAGCTTTAAGACGTGGATCGGGGGACGACCCCAGAAGGTCATGCAGTACCTCGGGTCTTTCTACTCTATATGTCAATTCCGACCAGAGACGTAGCACTTTAATTCGGTGCAAGAACTAAATAATTGGACATACTGCCAATGTATTAGCATCCGCCCAAATGAATATAGCACCATAGCTCACTCAAGGCATGGTGACTCCTAGATCGTGTCTGGTACTGACCAAAGCCTGGCTCTATTTGCGGATTCTCCAACCGGAGGAGATACGGGTCGATTATCAACTCCGTATAATCAGAGGCTAAAAACTTGTCCCTCTGCTGTGCATTACGCCTGACTCGGTGCGCAGAATACAATGCTTGAATTTTCGCCTAGGCTTTCCATTAGCTCTCTTGTTGGATATATATATAAGGCCGTAGTCCTTCATGCTATCGCTTCTCTAGTAAGTTTAACTGAAATGCGGTATCAAATGGTCTAGGACGAGCTGTTTGCGCTCATGTATGTATTCTCCCAAGTTCACCGAAACAGAAACCTCGTAGCTAGGAGATAGGGCTCACTCAACCGGATCATCGTCGCCAGCTTCGATTAATGCATTGTATGGATTCTCGCCCGGCTTCAGAACCACCCCGGACAAGTCCTCTAGCTTATTCTTGATGTCTGCAGACTCCAAGACGGACGCCATCTCGAACCAACGGCTATATGTAGCGGATCGACGTATTTTTCTCAACGGAGACAAGGGATAATTCAAGGTATATGACCTTGGGATTCGAGCATTTGATAAGCAGACATCAAAACAAGGTGCGGTGCGGCTGAGCGAGGTTACTATGCGGCTTCTAACTAAGTGGGTTGGTGAAGGAATGGGAATGCGACGACAGCCAGCCACAGCGAATGCTACGAGAACAGGCCCACTCGATCTCTAGATAGGCAATTCGAAGGCCCGGTCATGGCTGCGGATTCCGTCGCAATAGTCACACTATTGAGAAGGTTATAGAACCTTGAATACGTTGATTATATAACTTGATCTAGAATTGAATTATCCCTAGACAAAATATTGTGCTAATTCTGCTCTTGCAAGTTCTGTCAAAGGCAAACATTTGCCATGGGAGATGCCTGCTAGAAATTATAGTGGCCTTAGCGCTTAGCGCCCTACTAGCGTGCCTGCCCGACTGCATTCCAGGGCACGTGACTCGAAAGACTTCATCTATCGACTATAATGAGCCCTCTTCTCTCTGGTCTGATCTTGTTCGTTATAATCTTTGTAATTATGGCGTCTTTCTACTAATTGATCATGATTAAGAGCTGAATACGCTTTATTTCTATTTATAGATGAAATACCCAATGTCGTCTCATGCCCACAGACGGGAGATCATGACTTTCAGTCCTATCGACGGAACCCCCAAGATACGTCCCTATCAACATAGGTGGCACTAGTGCTAATACCTGTAATCCAGTGTCTAGTATGAAATGAAGGTGGCCACTCTGATGTTACCTTTAACACCGGGACTCCAATGCTGGCGTTATATATATGCTTGCCGTCCTGTAGTATGGGGTAGACCTACCACTTTTTTTTTTCTCCGTCACAAGAGTTCATGCCTCCATCCGGGCCAACGCAATACCGCAATCAAATGGAGGCCTATGATATGGCTAAGTGGTACTAATCCTCACTGCTTCCTTGCTCTGTCTTAGGCCCTTGACAAACCAGGCATCAGTCATGGTTGTCTTTGTCGAAGATGGGAGCGCATTGTTCCTGCATCCCCATGGCTTAGGCATCTCTAAATATTCCTAAGCACTAGCTGTCTTTTCAAGTAGAAATATTTAATATTTAATTGTTAGCCTTACAGCACACCTTCTAAGTTGATGAATGGACTCTTCTATCAACCAAAGCAGTTCTCTTTTAACCTGTCGTCATTCAATTGGTTTATGCGTCCATATGTATGCCACGTTGAATAAACCTATCAAGTTAGAGACTGATGAAGTCTTGTTGTGACTAAGTAGTCGGAATGTGAAGCTCCAACGTGTTCCATCCTAGGATCACCGAGTCTATTGGACACTAGATGTCGACAATCTTATAGTCGTGCGGTTCGAGACTGAACTCACGTTCATGGCATACTTATTCAACTACTTTGCGTCTCAGATGATTATGAGAAAGAGGAGGGAACAATAGCCCCTGATGAGCAATATAATATTCCTTTCCCGCATGCCACAATTGTTCATGTCCGTAACGGCTTTGTGTTCTTTCCTTGAGGCTCTGGCTTCAAGCAAGCTTCCAAGCAGGCTGAAATGACTGGAAACTCCGGTGAATTCCTCGTAGCCACTCTGTTTTTCACTGGCCTGCCGAAAGTTGTTCCTCGTGTCGTTAGTCGACTACCAGTCCATTACTCTTCGTCTAGAGACTTCTGGGGGTTCCGCTGTATGTCTGGGTTTTTATCAATCCCTGTTTGTATTATAAGTAGACTGATATTTTTCACTTCTGAATTCAGGGGTTACTGTGATCCTAGTTAAGGCCTAGTTTTCTTGCTAACTCCCAATTCACTGATGTCCTGTATGACCCCCATCGAACTGCTCGGCCTGCCGTGTTACCAGTGGACCACAGTTTCTTCTCCTTTGCCTTGGAGCCATTCAACTTTTCAACAAGCGTCCACTTCTTGTCACGCATCTACCAATTGTTGCCCTACCATCACGCAGGTCCCAGTGGAACGTCCTCGTCGTCGACTATCACCCTTGGCCTCCTGTCCCAAAGTCCCCAAATATCATAGTTGGTGCTTTGTCTTCCCCCCCTTTCTCTTGATCTCATGCAAGCTGCTGCTCCATGAGATCTGTTCAGAAGTGGGTGCTGCTGTGTTCACCGGTCGACTGCTACTCATCAAGTCTCTGTTGTGTAAGGGCCCTGCCCTGCTCACCAGCCAACTGCCACCCTATTATTGAGTGCCCTAGTGATTCACCAACTGAATCCCCTACCTGCCAGTCGATTTTCACCACACACTCGCCCGAAGAGTAGGTGCTTCTTGACACTTGCTTGATCTCACTGGTCTGGCAGGCCTCTGGCGACTGGTGCTCCGATTATAGTCGACTGAAGCCCCTCGCCCCTCGCACTCCCCCCTCCCCC
>JYCQ01000307.1:0-17783 GCA_000931505.1 Hypoxylon sp. E7406B | reverse complement strand
AACTTTCATTTAAAATAAATAAAAATTTATAAAAATTAAATAATTTTAATTAATTAATTATTAAAAATTATAAACAATAATTAATTAATATATAATATATTTATTTAAATAAAATTTTAAATTACATTATTAATATTTATAAATAAAATTATTTAAATTTAATATTAAAAAACGTTTTATAATATCATAACATTTTAACATTATAATATCTTAACATTATAATATTTTAACATTATAATATTATAATATTTTAATATTATAACATTATAACATTATAATATCTTAACGTTTTTAATATTATAACATTATAACATTATATTTTTAAAAGGTCTTTTAATAAAATACCTTAAAACTATTAAAAAAAAATATTTTATATAACGTTAATTATTTTATATTAAAATATAATAATAATTATACACCTTATAATACCTTTTTTTTCTTATAAAAATATTAAAAGTTAACATTTAAACCTTATTTAAAACTTAATTTATATATAAAATATTATATAACATAATGTCGTTAAAAAATATTTTAATTTTAAACCATAATAATTAAAATTATATTTATTACATTATAATATAACTTATCTTAAATTATACGCAATTAAAATAATTATTAAATAATATAAATTATTAATTTTATAATAAAATATTCATTAAATTATAATTAATTAAACATATATAACTTTTTTAATAAAAGAAAGATATAAGTTTACATATTATTTTTATTATTTTAATATTTTATTTTCTTTTAATATATTACTTAAAAATATACTTAATATAATAACCTTTTATAAATTTAAGGTATAAATAATAATTTAATTATTAAAAATATAATTATATAATTAATTAAATAAATATAGCTTATATTTTATATTATATATAAGTTTTTAAATTTATATAATATTTAATTTTTTTAAAAAATTATAAATATATTTTTTAAGAAAATAAAAAAAAGTATTAAATAAATTTAATATTTATTTAATTAAAAATAAAAATCTAAGATTTTTCTAAGTTAATTACATGGTTTTATTTAAATTAATAAATATTAAATTTTTAAAAAATTTAAAATTTTTTTACCACTTTATTATAAATGGTTAATTATTTTAAAAATAATGTTTATATAAAGAAAGAAATTATTGTTTATTTAAAGTTACTTTTTTTTAATATAAGGTTATTTATATTATATTAAGTAAAAAGGTTAATTTAAAATAAAATTATTAATATTAATAATATAAATTAATTTTAATAATAAATTATTAATTAAAGTAAAAGATATTTTAAAATAAGTGTAAAAAAAATGTATTTTAAGCCTTTAAAAAAGTATTATAAAAAGATATTATATATTATTTTTTTTAAATATAAAAAATATTTAATTAATAAGAAATTTCTTTTAATAAATTAATGGTTAAAGTTATATTTTTTTAATATTATATATTATTAATTAATTTTATAAATATTTAAATGTTATTAAAAAGTTAATTATTTAATTAAAATTTAAACTTTTATATTTTATTATTAAATTATTTACTTTAACTTAATATATATCATTAATTATAAAGTAATTATAAACTTATTAAATTAAATTAACTTTAATATAATAAAAAGCTTTTATAAGTAATTAACACTTAATAAATAAATTATTAAAATGATATAAAACGATGTAAATTTTATTATATTAAAAAGATTAACCTTTTTATTTAATTACGTATATGTCGCATGTGTAATTATAGCTTAATAATTATAACACATTCGTTATTTATAAATTCTTAACTTTTTTAAAAAAAAAGATCGGATTTTTAAATTAAATATTAAAAATATATTATAATATATATAATTAATTTAATTATAATTATAATATAATTAATTAATTATTTTAATTAAAAACTTATAATATTAATAATATAAATCTTTATAAAAATAATTAAAAATATATAATATTATTAATAATAATAATAATATTTTAATAATATTTTTTTAATAATTTAAAATATATTTCTTTTATATTTATTTTAAGATATCTTTTATTTTAATTAATAATTTATCATTAAAATTAATTTATATTATTAATATTAATAATTTTAAATTTAATTAATTCCTTTATATAATATGTTATAAATAACTTTATATTATAAAAAAACTATTATTATTAACTCTTTTTAATTAAATTTATAAATTTTTAATTAAGAATAAAAAAATAATTTAAAACGTAATAACTTATTTATAACTTAATTAATTTAAATATTTATATTTATTATTTTATTCTTTTAAAACTTTTTATTTTATTTTAATATTTATTTCGCATTTTATTAAAAGATAAAATATAGTTAAACCTTTTTATAGTTAACGTTTAATATATAAAAAATATATATTTATTTTAATATAAAATAAAAAAGTAAACGTTATTAAATTATTATTATTATATATTTATTTAATAATTATTATATTTTATATTTTTAATATTTACTTTATATATAATATATATTAAAAAGCTTTCTTTTTAATAAATTTATATATAATAATATTTTATTTTTTATAAGTATTAATATAATTAATAAATTTATTAATAAAAAAAAATAATCATTTTATAATTTAAAATATATGTTTATAAGTTTATTTTAATATTTAAATAAATAATTATATTAATTAAAAATATTTAATTATATATAAACTTTAATTATATATTAAATAATAACATATATAAATATATCCTTAAGTTTAAAAAATATAAAAAAAATATATTATTTATAAATTATAATAACTTAAGTTATAAAATTATAATAAGGTTTAATAATTTTTAAATTATTAATAATATATTTATTTATCTTTATATTATAAACGTTATAATTAATCACTTATAAAAATATCTTTTTTTAAAAATTAAAGATTAAATTATAATTATTTTTCTTAATAACTTAAATTTATAAAATAATAATTAAATATTTTATAATATGATATTAAAGATAATAAAAGATTTAAAATATTTAAATAAAGAAACTTAATTATATAAAGGTTTTATAAAATTTAAAATAAAATATTAAATATTTTAACTATTTTAAATTAAAGATAAATAAAGAAAAGATTATATTTTATTATTTTAAAATATTAAAAATTAATTTATAATTTTTAATATATATAATTATATCATATAACTTTTTATATATAACTTATATCATTTTTTAAAAATTAATTTATATAATTTAAAACATTATAAAATATATAAATAAGTTATAAAGATTATTAATTAATTATATACTTTCTTTTATATTAATAAGATTAAATTAATAAATAATTAAGTTAAAAAGTTTAATAAAATATCTTTAATAAACTTTATATTATTAAATAAATATACTTTAAATAAACATTATTTTATTATTATTAAAGAGATATTTTATTAAATTTTAAAAATAGAAAATGACATTTAATTAAATAAAACCTTATTTTTATATTTAAATAATTAAATAAACCCATATTAATATCGGATCGAAATAATTAATATTAATATATAAATATTAATAATAACTTTCCATTTTAACATTTATATTATTATTAAATATTTTTACTTTAACTTAAATATTAACGTTATAATTAATAATATATTATAAATAATAAAGTTATAAACTTTTATTAAATCATTTATAAGATTTTATATAATTAATAAAAATTATTATATTTTATCTTAAAAAAATAAATATTTAATATTAACTATATTATAATAAAAATAAAATATTTAATAATTAAAAAGTAATAAAATATTTAAAAATAAATATAAAAAATGGGATAATAAAGATAATATATATAATTAATATAATTTAATTTATTACGTTAAATAATATTAAAAAAATAAAAAGTTATTATTATAATTTTAAACATTAAATTAAATATCTTTTATACGTTTTACCTTTAATATTATACGTAAAATAAAGCTATTTATAATCATATATTTAACTTTATTATTAAGCTTAAAATCTTTTATTTATTTACCTTATTTTAATATAATTAATCGTTAAATATATATTTATTTATAATCTTTTTTAATATTTATATTTTTTTATTAATTTTACCTTTTTACTCTTTTTAAATCTTTTAATAATATTATATAATTAAGGTAATTAATAAATGGCTTTTTTAAATAAAATGTTTATATATTAAAATAAAAAAAAAAGTTAAACTTAAATATATTTATTATTATTTTAACAAATTACTAATCTTAATAATTTAATAAAATATTATAATTTAAATGTTTATATAAATAAGTTAAATATATAAAAGATAAAAATTAAAAAAATAAAATAAAATAAAGTAATAAAAATTAATTAATTTTTTAAGCGTTATTTTAATCGTTAAGTTATTCCCTTTTAATTTTAAGATTTAACTTATTTTTATTTATTAATTTTTAGTTATTCACTTTTTTTAAAAAATGGAAGCTTTATGTAATTTTAATATTTTTAAACGATAAGTTTTAAATAAAGTAAAACCTCTTTTTATTCTTTTTTTTATTTTAATATTTTTTATTTAAAGAAATGATTTAATTTAATATAACTTTATTTTATAATATCTTTTTAAAGTATTTTATTATTTTTTATAAAGATTAAAAGTTATAGGATTTTTAAAAAAAGTGATTTAAATATGTTATTTAAAGCGTTTATATTATTATTTAATAACATATAAGCCACTTTTTTAAAGTCTTTTCGTTAATATTATTAAAGATTATAATTATTAAAGTTATTAACTTTTTAAAATTATAAAGGATAGTTAATGTCTTTTTTTTTAAAGCTTTTTAAATTTTAGTAAATTCTTTTTAAACTTTTATTATACTAATATATTCGATTTAAATATATCTTATTATATAATTTTATTTATTAATTAAATAATGTTATACTTTTTAAGTTTTTTAAAATAGCTTAATATTTATAAAAATTACTTTATATAAAAGCTTTTATAATAAATTATTAATTTTAAATATATAAAATTTTATTTTAATTACTTTTTAAATATATAACTTTATTAACTTTTATTTAAATTTCTTTTAATAAGCTTTTATAACTTTTTTTATATTATTTTTTAAGAAATATCTTTTATTAATATAATTTTTTAAAAATATTTTATAAACTTAAGTAAATTTATTTTAATTAATAAAGGCATTTTTTTCGGTTAATATTAAATAAAATAAATTTAATTATTTATTTTATTTTTTAATTTTTAAAAGTAAGCTTTTTTATTTTTTTAAAAAGATATTTTATAAAAGATATATAACTTTTTTAATTTTTATTATATTTTATAAGTTTTAATTTAATGGATTTATAAAGGTGTTTTCTTTAATATTTTAAATATCTTTTAACATTTAATATTTTTTATTTTATAATTTAATTTATATTTTAAAGCTTTATTTTTTAGCCTTTAATTTTAAGGTTTTATTTATTTAATGATAATATTAAAAAAATATATTTAATATTTTTTTTATTATATTAAGTTTATTAATTTAAATAATATTATCTTAGTTTTTATTTATAATTAATTTTTATTTTAAGTAAAATTATTTAAAATTTTATAATTAAAAAAAGTTATTATATAATCATTATATTTATAAATATTTAATAATAAAGTAAAAGATTAAAATTTTAATTTAAACTTTATTTATAAATAAACATTTTATTAATTAAGTTTAAGGTAATTTTAATTAAATAATAGCTTTTTTAATTATTACGTAAATTAATGTTTTAATGATTTAATTTAAGTTTTAAGTTTTTATATTATTTAAATTATAAAGGTTATATATTTAAACTTTAAATATTTTTTTCTTATATTATTAACTATCTTAAATTATTTATTAATATTTATATTTAAAATCTTTTTTATATAACTTTATATTAAAGAACTTAACTTAATATTTAATTTTAAATATAAGTAAAAAATTAATTATTTATATATGTTTTTTTATAAAAAAATAATATTTTAATTATAAGTTTTTAACTTTTTAACATTTTATTATTAATTTAACTTAATAAACTTTTAACACCTTTATATAATTTAATTTAATATTAATAAGTATTTTTAAATATTTATATAAAATTTTTTAATAGATATTTTAATTTAATTAAAGTATATTTTAAGGTAATTTTTAATTTTTAATAAATAAAACTTATTTTAATTAATTTTTAAGTTATTTACTTAATTAAATAAAGTGAATATTTCTTTTATTAAATTCGTTTTTTTTTAATTTTATAAGATAATTATTATATCGTTAATATATATTAATATTTTTAAGATAAATGTTTTTAATAAGATTTTTAAAATGCTTTAATAAAATATAACTTACTTAATTAAAGCTTTTATTATAATAATAAAAAAAGGGTAATTATTAAAGTTTTTTTATTTTATTTTATTAAAGATATTAATAAGTTTATTAAAAAAGTTATTTATAAAAAGCTTAATTTTCGTGTTTTTATATAAGATTTAAACTTAATTAATAAAAAGTTTTAAAATGTTTAAAAACCTTATTAAAACTTATAAAAAGTTATAAAAAACTTTATTATATACTTTTTTTTAATTTAAAAATAAAAAGGTAATATTATCTTTTTTTTTATTATAATTTTAAATTAATTATTATATTATTTTAATATTATTATTAATAAATTTTTTTAATATAAAAGCTAATTATTATTAGCTTATTATTTTATTAAAAACTTTAATAAGTTTTTATATTAATATTTTTATAAAAATCTTATAATTTATATTTATTAAAGATAATAATTTATAGTTTTTTAAGAGTTTTATGTCTTTTTTTTTTATATAATATAATTAATATTTTATTAATTTAATTATTAAGTATTACCTCTTTTTTTAAAAAGCTTTTATAAAATAATGTTAAAGCTTTTATTACTTTATATTTTTATTTATTATTATTATACCTTTTCTTTTAATATTTTATAAAAGATTTATAAAATTTTATGAAAATATTATTATTTTTAAATAAGTTTCTTAAAGTAACTTTTTTAATAATTACTTTTATTTCCACTTTTAATATTAAATTAATAAACTTTTTTATCTTTTTTATATTTAATTTAAAAGCATTTTTTAAGAATCATTTTATAATTATTTATTTAAATGATTTATTATTATATAATTTAAAGTAAAAACCTTATATAATTTTTAGAATTTTTATAAATCTTATATACTTTATTTTATCTCTTTTTTTTAAAGTTATTATTATTATATTAAAAGTGTTTAATTTAACTTTAAAATAGAAATATTATAATAACGATTTTTTAAATAATAAGTTCTTTATTAAAACGTTATAAAAATAGTTTTTTTATTATTATTTATTAAATGTTAATTCTTATATATTTATATTCTTAATTTACCTTTTAAGTTTTAAGTTTAAAGTATTATCCTTTTTTTTAATTAACGTTTTTTTTAACTTATAAATATTTAACTTTTTAACTTAATAAATTCTTAATGTTAAATTTTTATTTATCTTAAAATAATGTTATATTATTTATTTAAAACGTATTTAACTAAATATATAATTTAAGTTTTTAAAGTTATTTAAAATCTTTTAATAAGCTTTTATATGTTTTTTTAATAATATAATTTTAAAAAGTAATTATCATTTTTTTAAGTTTTTATTTATTATTAAAGGTAACTTTATTATTATTTATACTTTATAATGATTTATTTTTATTAATGTTAATAAAATATCTTAATTTATTAAATATTTTAGTTAATTCTTTTTAATAAATATTTTATTTAAGTATAATAAGTTTATCCTTTTTTAAAAAGAAAATTATTATATTTTAAGGTTATACTTTTTTTATTTATTAATGAATTATAGTTTTTATTTACTTATTAATACTTTAAGGAAGCTTTTATAAGCTTTTAATTTATTTTTTAAAAGGGGTTATTTAGTTTTTTTATTTATTAAAAGTTTTAATATATTTTAATTTTTAATAATAAAGTTATAAAATATTTTTAAAGTATTTAATATATATATTAATTTATAGTTTATTAAGTTAATAATTTATTTTAAAAATTATATTATTTTTATTATAAATAATATTATTAATGTGTATATATTAATAATTTAAATAGTTTATTTTTAAAACTTAATTTTATTAATTATAAGTCTTTTTTTTAAGTTTTTGTAAATTATATATTTATTAAGTTCTTTTTTTATATAAGCTTATATAAATCTTTTAATATTAATAATTATAGTAATACCTTTTTTAAAGCTTTTACCTTTTATTATCTTTATTAAAAAAAATTATTTAATTTTAAGTATTATTTTATTAACTTTTTTTAAATTAACTTCTTAAATTATTAAAATATTTAAGTTTTCATTTTTTATTAATTTAAGCATATTTTAAAAATAAGTTAAATTTATAATGTTATTAACATTAAAAGAAGTAATAATTAATTTAAGTATTATTATAATTATTATAATATAAACATTATTTTAAATATTTTTTTAATATACTTAAATAAAAATCTTTATAAAAATATTTTTTTAATTATAAATAAGTGATTTAAATATAATTTAAATTATATTATTTATATATAAAGTAAGTTTTAGCGTTTTTATTTATTAATTTAAATTTTATAATATAATTATTAAAAAAAGGGATCGAAAAATTAAGTAAACTTATATTTTTATTTAAAATTAATATTATTTTTAATTTTAAAGTTTTTTTAAATTTTTAAGTGCTTATTTAAAAATATATATCTTTTTTTATAAGTTATTTTAATTAATAAAATTTAGTTATAATTTTTAATTTTAATATTTCTTAAGTTTTATTAATAATTTAAATTTTAAGCTTTTTTATTTTATACTTTTATATTTTCACGTTATATAAAATGTTATTTAAATGTTTTAACTTAATATATTTATTAATTAAAAAATTTATAATTACCTTTTTTAAATATCGGATTTTTTACCTTTTAATATTATAATAATATGTTTTTAAAAGTGATAAACAATGCATTTATTAACAATAATAAAAGTCGCGATAATTTAATAAATAAACAATAAATAATCTCGTAAAATCTTTAACCATAAAGATTTTATATAATATAACCTTAATTTTACTTATACAACATTGTTTTATAAAAAGGTAATTAAAGTTAATTTTTATTTTAAAATATGTTTTTATTATTATTTAAATATTAAATTATATATTATTAATTTTAAGTTTAATAAAAAGTTTAAAGTATAAATATTTATTATTTTTTAATTTAAAAACGTAAAAAGTTTTATTAAAGATTTTTTTTATTTCTTAAATTATAAATTAAAGTTTTTATAATTATAATTTATAACTTTTTTTTGTTATTATTATTATTTTAAATTTTTATTTAAAAGTGTTATTTTACTTTTTAATAATATTAAGTTAATTATTTTATAAAAAAAAGTTAAAATTATTAAAGCTTTTAAAGTTTTTACTTAATTTTTTTAAAATAAAGTTAATAAATAACTTTAAATTAAAACGTTTTTTATTTAAAGATTTTTATATTATAATAAATGTAAAAATGTTAACATTTAACGATTTATTCCTTAATGTTATTTAAGTTAATATCTTTATATTAAAGTGATTTATTTTATTATAAAAAGTTTTAAGTTATTTATTATAAATTGTTAAAAAAGAAAAAATATTAAATTATAATAAAATGTTTAAAATATTAAAAATAAAAGAGTAAATATTATTTACCTTAAATAAGTTAAAGCTTTTAATTTATTATAAAATAGATATTTTAACTTTTCTTTAAAAATTAATAAAAATATTATTAAAAAGTTTTTTTTATTTATTATTAAAGATTAATCTTTTAAAATAAATATATTTAATATCTTTAATATTATCTTTAATGTGATATAATTTTAGGTTTAATTTATTTATTTTATTAAGTTTTAATAATCTTAAATTACTTTATAAAATTAAAGAAGTTTCGATATAAATAATATTAAACGATATTAAGCCTTTTTTTTATCTTTTATATTTTTTATTATTAAAATAAAATATTAATTAAAAAAAAAGGTTTTTACTTTATTTAAGCCTTTTTTTATTATTATTATCTTTTATATAAAAGTTATTATCTTTTATTTCGATTTTAATTTATATATTATTTATATATTTTATTAATTATTAAAACGATTCTTTATTATTAATAAAATATATAAGTAAAGGTTTAATAATATTACCTTTTATTTTAATTTTAAAAGGTTATTTATTATATTATCTTTTATATTATTTAATGTATTATTTAATATATTATTTAATATGTTATTTAAAAAATTACTTAAAAAGTTACTTAAAAAATTATTTAATATATTACTTTTTAAGTAATTTAATAAGTTTTTTTATTAAATGATAAGGTTTATTTATACGATAAAATAAAGCATTTAAATGCGTAAGTGATTAAGTTAAATTAATTAATGTGTAAAAAAAAAAAAGTTAATTACGTATAATTATAAAAGCTTATATATAAGACTTTTTAAAATTACGTAAAGCTTATGCTTTAAAGCTTATATAATTTACACTTAATTAACATCCCGACATTTTTAATAAGTTTTAAAGTAAAGTTTATAGTTTCACGTAATATTATTTTAATGAAATTAATGTTTCTTTTTTTTTAAGTTTTAATTATAAAGTTTTATTATTACTTTTTTTTTTTTTTAAAGATTTATTTTTTTTCCTTTTATTTTTTATTTTTTACTTAAGAAAATGATTTATTAATAATTTCTTATTTAATATTAATAATAATTTTATTGTTAATTTAAAAGATAATATTTTTTTAATAAAATATATTTAATATATTTCTTCTTATTTTAAGTTTATTTATTTAATTCTTTTTATTTTTATTAATATATTTATTAAATTTTTTAATATTACTTTTTAAATTTTTAAATTTAAGTTTAAACATATTATTTTAAATTATTAAATAATGTTTTACTTTATTATTATTTTCTATTTTATTTATATATACATTTTAAGTAAAGGTTTTATTTATTATATTTATAAGTGATATATTATTACATTTAAGTTTTAACGTTTTTAAAATTTAAAATATTTAATAATTTCGGTAATTAATTATACCACTTTTTTACCATTTATCTTAATAATTTCCATAATTCTTTTAACTTTTTATATATAAAATATTTTTAAAAATTTAACTTTATTAAGTAAATATAAAAGTATAAATAGCTTTTTAAAGTTAAATTAACTTTTTTAAAAAAGGAGGAATTTATTTAATTACTTTAATTTATTTTATTTTATATTTATAAAAACTATAAGATTTTTAACTATATTTTATTAAGTTTTAATTAAAAATTATATAATCCTCACTTTATTATAAATTATATATAACTTTATAAACTTATAAATATATTACGTTAAAATGTTTAACATTATATAATAATAATAATTAACATATTATATATTATTATAAAAGATAATAAGAAATTTATTACGAAAAAGCTTATTTTAAATATAACTTTAAAGTTTTTTTAAAAATAATATTAAAATAATTAAATTTAAATTCTTTAAATAATTAATAAAATATTATATTTAAAGCTTTACCTAAAATTTAACTTTATTATTACATTTTTTAACGAAAATATATTTAATTAAAATAAAATTATTTAAGAATAATAATAATATAATCCTTTATATTTAAATCGATTAATATGTTTAAAAGCTTTAATTTACTTTTAATATTATAAACTATAATTAAAGCTTTTTTTATTTTAATCTTTAAAAAGTCTATATTAATTTTTTTATTTTAATCTTTAATTAACTTTTAACTTTTTATACGTTATAAATATTAATAAAAAAGTCATTAAAGTTAATTATAAGTTTTTTATGTTTAATAAACTTTACTTTTATTATTTATATATTTAAATACTCGTTTTAAACTTAAATTATAACGACTTTACCAGTTATAACGTTTAATACTTTATTAAGCTTTTTAAATAAAAGGCATGTTATTATTTTATTAAAAGTTATATTAATAAATATTAAGTTTTTTATAATATTATTTAAATTTTATAAGTTAAAAAAGGTTTTTAATAAAATAAATGTTAAATCACTTATAAAGTTAAACTTTAAAAGCTTTTAAAAATATTAAGTTAAAGTTAATATAAGTTTTAAGTTAATTTAAAGTATAAAAAGGTGGTTTAATAATTTAAAACGGGTTTTAAAAAATATTTTAATGGCTTTTTAATTTAATAAGATGTTTTTAAGTTTTAAACGATTTTTTTATGTTATTTTATAAGTTGTAATAAGTTTTAACTTTTTAAGATAATTATTAAGGAAAAAAGCGTATATATAAAAAAGTTTTTAATAGTAATTTTATTTAAAAAAAAAGAATAAATTTATGTTAAAAAGTTTTAATATATAAAAGATATATATAAGTAAAAATATAAGATATATTTTATTATTTTAATATTTTAATATAAATTTCGTGGTGATATAATTATTATAATTATTTAATATAAAAAGATGTTATTAATTAAAGTTTATTAATATAGTTAAAAAAATAAATATTTTTTTAAATTATTTTAATATAATAACATTATTAATTTAATTATTAAGTAATATAGTAAATTATTATCTTTTATATTTAACGTCGTTATTATTAAAAAATCATTATTATTATATGTCTTTTTTTATGTATATAATAAAGGGATTAAAAGCTTAATTATTAACGTTTAAATATGTTTTTATTATTTTTAATAATTAAATGCTTTTTAAATATATTATTAATCATTATATTATTATTTTTAATGCTTTTTATAACTTTTATTTTATTAATATTATATATATATATAAGTAAAATAATGTATATATTTAATAATTTAAGTTTATCGAAAAATATGTTAATATTTTTAACGTTAACATTATTTACGTATCGATAATTAATTATTTTATACTTAGTTAATTTAAAATTAAAGTAATATATATAAAATTTTAAGTGTTAATTTTTTTTTAATATAATAAGTTATTTTAATTAAGTTATAAGTTTTTATATAACATTATAAAATTAATATATTAGAAATATATAATTTAAGTTACTTAAAGAAATAACTTATTTAATTAATTTTTTTTTAATAATAAAATAACTTTTAATAACTTTTAATAAATTATTTTTAAATTTATATACTTAATATATAACGTTTTATATAAGTATATTTAATATAATAATTTCTTAATATATTATGTAAGGACTTTTTATTTAAAATGTTATTAATTATAGTTATATAATAACGTTAAATAAAAAGAATAAATATTTTAAAAAATTAAAAAAGTGAGGAATAAAATAATAAGTTTAATTTTTTAATTAAATATAAATTAACTAAGTATTTATAGATAAAAGTTATTTATTTTAACGTGTATTTATTTTATTTTATTATAGTATATGTAAAAGTGAAACGTATAAAAAATGGTAAATAACTTATTATAATATTAATTTTTAAAGTAATAATATTAAGTTAAAATGGATAATATAATAGTAAAATATAAAAGTTTATTTATATAAATGATGTTTTTGATTAAAATAATAATATATTTACATTTATTAATTTTAATATAATTTAAAAGTGTGGATATGTAATTTAAAGTATGTTTTTTTTTAAAAGATTTTATATTTTTCTTTTAATTTAATCTTTATCGTTTATATATATATAATAACTTAATATATGATAATTAATTTTAATTATTTAACTTATATTTAATTATTTATTTTATTAATAATGTTTTTAATTATCTTTTTAATAAGTTTTTAATTTAAATAAAAATTAAAGCTTAAAATATTTTAAATAAAATATAATAAGACTTTATAAAAATTATTAAAGTTATTAAAGGTTAAAAAGTATATAATGTTAATATAATAGTAATATTAAATGGTTTTTATTTTATAATAAAGTTATTAAAGTAAAAAAGCATTTAAAAGCTTTTTTAATGATTATATAAAGTAAAAAGATTATTAATAACTTTACCCTTTTATTTATAACGTTAATAATAATTAAGTTAAGAAAAGTTATTAAAAGGTAATTATAAAATTAAAAATAAATTTATTTTTATAAATATAAATATGTAAAATAACATTAAAAAAACGCTTTATATGTAAATAAATAATAATAATATTATAATATATTATATTACTTAATTATTTAATTATAGATTTATAACTATAATATTATATATTATTATAATAAAACTTTACTTTTAAAAAATCGTAAAAAATTTAATTTTATAATAAATAAATAATTAAAATTATCACGATATAATATTTAATAAACTATTCTTTATTTATATGTTTTTTTAATATCTTTTTAACATTTTAACATTAATTTTACATCTTTATTAATAGTTTTTTTATTTATATTATATTACTTTTTAATAATTAATTCTTATAATTTAATAACGTTTTTATATACGTGATAATGTAAATAAGTTTTAATATGTTTAATATTATTTTTAATAAAGTTTAATTTAAGGTTATTTAATGATATATAAATTAATATAATGTTATAATCTTTTTTTTATTTATAAATAATATTAGTTTTTTTATGTTATAAGTTAAGTTATTATCTTTTAATATAATAAAGTTATAACTTTTAAAATGTTATTTAAAATAAAAGAAATGAAATTTTAAAGTTTTAATATATTTTTATAATAATATCTTTTTATTATCATTTAAATTTATCTTATATTAATATAAAGGAAAGATATAATTATATTTTATAATATTTATAACATAAGTTAATTTTATTTCTTTTATTTTTATTTAATAACATTTCTTATTAACTTATTATTTCTTATTTAACTTTTTTATAATGTAATTAATTATAAATATATCATTTTTCTTTTTTATTATATATATAACTTTTTTAAATTTTAAAAAAAGGTAGTTAAAATAAATTTCGTTTAATAATACCACTTTTCATTATCACTTTTTATTTTATTAATAACCTTTTTTAATTTTATATTTAATAATAATTACACGTTATTTTATTATTACTTTTAATAATATTTCCTTTTATTATTTAACTTAAAAGTAATATTTTTTTTCGTTAAGTTAATAACAAATAATTTTATTTAATAATATTTTTTTTAATTTTTATGTTATTTATAAGGCTTTTTTACTTTAATTAATAATTATCTCATTTATTATCTTTATTTTTAACTTTAAGGTAATTAATAATAAGCTTTATTTCTTTATTTATAAACTTTTTCTTTAAACTTTAATTATTATAAAACTTTTAAAAGTTATTATAATATTATTTAAAGTTAAAGTTATTATAAAATTTCGAATAATTAAGCTTAACATTAAATAACTTATCTTTAAAATGATTAATTAATAAGATTTTTTTTTAATGTAATTATTAATATCGAAAATATTAAATAATTTCCTTTTAAAATTTTTTAACTTATTATATTAGTTATTTTTTTTAAAGTAAAAGTTAATGCTTTAAATATAAATATATAAAAAAGTATTAAAATATATTTAAAGTTTTTTATAAGTTATTATATTAAAATAATTTATTAAGAAATTATAAAAAGTTTAAAATAATAAAAAAAGTTATTAACGAATATATTTATAAAGTTTTATATTTATATATTATATTAATAATATGTTATTATTAATTTTAATTAATATATTAACGATAATATATAATAATAAGTTATAAAAGTTTATAATTAAGTAATTAAGTAATATAATATATTATAATGTTATTGTTATTTATTTATATATAAAGTGTTTTTTTTAACTTTAAAAAGTATAACTTATATATTTATTTATTTTACTTAAAATTTTTTTAATAGTTATATATTTCTTTTATTTAAAAAGAATGTTAAATAAATTATTAATTTAATAATAATTATATTATTTAAAAGTTTATTATTTAAAATAAATAATAAATATAAATGGATATATTATTTATAAATATATTTTATATTAATATTACGTGAATAATATTAAATTATATGAATTTTATATAATTATTTAATAAGAAATAATATCATTAATAATTAAATTTATTTATATTTATTTTAATGTTATTTTAATATATAAAAATGATATTTAATATATAATATACCTTATATTTTAAATTAAATATTTATACTTTTTAACTTATATTAATAAATAATAAATTAAAGTAAATAACTTAATAATAAAATATAAAAGCTTATATATTAATTAAATAATTCACTTTTTAATAATATATAAATTTTTATAAAGATAATTAAGGATATATAATATCATATATAATAATAATAATTCTTTTAAAAAGTTTAAAATATACTTCTTTTATATTATTTTAAAGTATCTTTTATTTTAATTAAAGATTTATTATTAAGATTAATTTATATTATTAATATTAATAGTTTTAACTTAAATTAACCCCTTTTTAAATAACGCGTTATAAATAACTTTATATTATAAAAAGGTTATTATTATTAACCCTTTTTTAATTAAATTAATATTTTATTTTAAGATATATATTTTATATTAATTTATATATTTTTCCTTTTTTTTAATGTTAAAGTAAACTTTTTATTATTACTTTTGCTATTGTTTTTACCATTTTTTTATATTATAAAATGAATTATTTACAGTTAAATACTTATATAAATAAGCTTTTTTTTAACGTGAAAATAATAGTTATATAAGTTAAGTTAAGTTTAATTTAAATGTTAATTTAAATAAATATTATAAGCTTTAAATTAATTAAAAAAGATAATATATAAGTTAAATATATTATAAATAAAATATTAATTTAAGTTAAAAATATTATAAAAAATAAAAGCATTAATAATTAATTATTTTATTAAGTTAAATTATATAATAAAATAAAATTATTAATAATAAATTTATTATTATTTTTATTTATTAAGTGGTAAATTACTTAATAATAAAGTAAATAAAAGTTATATTATTTAATTTAATTAATTATAACTTGTTAAAAGTAATAAAGTTACTTTTATTAAATAGTTTTATGTTTTTTTTTTTATTTTTTTAAGCGTTTTTAAATTTATAATAAAATTTAATTAAATTTTAAACATATTAAATAAGTTTAAAATAATCGATTTATAAAGTCATTTTTAATAATAAAAGAATAAAAAAAATAAAAAAAAAAATTTAAATATAAAGTAATAATATTAATAAAGTAATAAAGTTTATTAATATTAATATAATTATTATAAATAATAAAATTTATAAAAGTTAAGTAATATAATTAAATAATTAACTAATTAATAATTATAATTTTACTTATAATAAAATAACTTACATTAAATATTTTTAATTAAATTTTATAACTTTTTAAGCTTTAATTTAAAATTATTTATCGTAAATATATTAAAAGTTATTTTATAATAACACTTATAATAAAAGATTTACCTTTTATTAAATTTTTAATTTAAATCATTAATAATTAAATCATTATATTAATTTTTAATTAAAGTTTAATTAATAAATAAAAAGTTAGTAAATTATAATAATAAGTTAATATAAAAAGGTATTATAAGTAAATAATTAACTTAATAAACTTATTTAAAAAAAAGGAAAGGTTAATATAATTAATATTTATATATAAAGTGTTTTAAAAAGAAAAAAAAATGAAAATATATAAAAAGAAAAGTTAAAAAAGGTATTTATATAATTAAAAACATAAAATATTAACGAATTTTATATATATTATTATTTATATTAATTACATTTTAAAAATATTATATAAATAAATTCTTTTAAAGTAAGTATTTAATTAAAGTTATATAATTTATAATTAAT
>JYCQ01000306.1:0-17855 GCA_000931505.1 Hypoxylon sp. E7406B | reverse complement strand
AAATATTTTTTTTAAATATGGAATATTTAATAATATTATCTTAAATAAAGGATTTATTTTTATTAATAACTTTTAATTAAATTTATGTTATTATTTAAAAATTAAAAAATGATTTTTAATAATTTACTATAAAAAAGATAAAGATTAAGTAATAACATATAATTAACACGTTTATTAAAATTAAAACTAAAGCTTAAARAAATTAAAAAACATCGTTTATATATATAAACGTTTAACACTTTAATGAAAACTTTAAAAAAGTTACGTGTAACCTTTTTAATACTTTTAAACTTTACATTTACCATTTTTAAATAAATAAATAAATTAAGTAAATTAATTAAAATTTAAAAGTTTACTTTTATTACTTTATAAGTAAAAAATAAATATATTAAATATTAACTTTTTAAAAAACTTAATTTATTTATAATAATATTTATAATATAATAATAAAAATATTATTATTTATAACTTTTATAAGTTATTATTTTATAATCGAAATAAATATTAAAATAATATTTTAAAACGTAAAATCTTTAATTTATTAACGTAAATATAATAACTTAATGAAATTTATAAAAAGGTAAAACGTTATTAAATATATATAATTAAATTATAAATTAAATATTATAATAAATATTATTAATCATTAAAGCTTTAAAAAAATAACTTAATAAGTTTATTTATAAAAGATTTTAAATTAAAAAATATCTTTTTAAATTTTAATCTTTAATTTATAAATCCTTTTAAAATATTTAAATTTATTAATAACTTTATATATTATATTACATTTTTTTAATAAATATTTAAAATTATATAATATATTTTTTATCTTTTTATTAAAATTATGGCTTTTTAAATTAAACATAAAATTAAATAACTTTTTATAAATATTTAATTTAAAAAATAAAGAAAAAAAGTAAAAAGTTAAAAAAGTTATTAAAAACGTATTTATAAAAATAACATTTTATATTTAATGAAATAAATAAAGTAATTATTAAAATATAATTAATAAGTATATAAAGGAAATATAAATAATTTAAAAAAGTAAATAAAAAAATATAAAAAGTAAAAAAAGAAAAAGGAAAATAAAAAAACTAAAAAAAAGGTAAAAGAAATCTTAAAGTTAACTTTATTTATTATTAACGCTTAAAATAACCATTTTTTAAAGAAAGGATAATTGTAAAGCTTAAAAATATTAAAAAATTATATATAACTTTTTTAAAAATTTCTATTAAAATATTAAACGTTTATATATATAAACGATATTTTTTAATTATTTAAGCATTAATTTTAATCTTAATAAACGTGTTAATTATACGTTATTATTTAATCTTTATCTTTTTTATAAAAATAACATCGTAATTTACATTTTTTAAAGCACTTTTTAAAGGTCTTTTTTATTTAAATAAAGTGGTAAAATAATAAAAAACGTAAATAAAAGTTATAAAAAAGAAATAATAAAATACAAATAAAAATATAAAGTAAAAATGATAAAAAGCGTTGATTTATATTAAAATAAAATAAAAAAAGCTTAAAAAGAAATTATAAAAAAGAAAACATTATCTTAAAAATATAATAATAAAAGTTTTAAAAAATAATAATAAAAAGTTTAAAAAATAATAAATTATTATAAAATTTAAACTAATAAATAAAGTTATAAAGTTAATAATTATCTTAAATTTTTTAATTATTTACTTTTTTATAAAAACTTTAAAAAATTATAAATAAATAACTATTATAATAAAAGTTAAAAGTAACTTAAAGTAATTATATAAATTATTCATTAATTTATAATAATTTATGTTATATTTTATTTAACTTAAATATAACTTAATTTAATTTTAAATAACTTTTTATTTTTATATATTAATATAAAGTTTTTTACTTATATTATATTAAACCTTTTTATTTATAAAAGTAAATTATTATCGAATTAAATTTTTTAAAATTTTAAAAATAAATTTAAATAATATTTTCATTAATATAAATTATAACAAACTATAAGTTTATAATTTTATAATATTAAAGAAAGTTAATTATTAAAAAATTAAAAATATAATAATAACTTATAAAAAAGATATATTATAAATAAAGTTTTTAAAAGTTTATAATAAGTTATTATTTTAAGCGTTTATTATTTTTATTATATAAAATTTTATATTAAAATATTATTTAAAAACTGTTTTAAAAATAATAATTATTATATTTTTTACGTTAAAAAAATGATAAAAGATAAAAGCTTTTTAAAAACATATTAATTAAAAACCAAGTTTTTATTAAATTATAATCTTTATAAAAATATATTAATTAATTTTAAAAAAGATAAATAAATAATAAAATATATTAATTAATTAAAATAATGATTAATATAATTATAAAAAGAATTTACTTAATATAAAAAATAATATATATTTTATATATAAAAAGTTATTAAATATAAATTTTACATTATTTTAATAATTATTTACATATTTTTTCACTTTAAAATAATTACTTAAAATCCTTTAATTTTAATAATTCCATAAATTACTTATAATTTACTTTATTTAATAATTTAATTAAACCATTTATTAAATTTTAAATATTTAATATATATATTATAATTTTTATAAAACTTAAATATTTAATTTTATAAAAACATTTTTTTATTTTAAATTATATTATAAAATAAATTATAGTTTTATATATATAACTTTTATTTAAATATATTATTAAAATAATTAAGTTATTACAAATATAAATTTTAAAATGATAATTTATTTTAAACTTTTATTTAAAAAAACTTAATATAATAATAATAAATGACACTTAATATAAATTACCTTTTTTCAGTTATAAGTAAATTACTTTTATAATTATTTATTAATAATTAATAATATAATAACTTAATAAAAGTTATTAATGTTATTATATATTATAAATAATGAAAAATTTTACAATTATAATTAAATAATAACTTTTTTTTTATTATAATCTTTTTAAATTATATAAGTAATATATTAAAATATCTTTTAATTTAAATATTAACTTAATTATATTAAAATTAAAATAAATAATAATAATAATCCTTAACTTTTTTAATAATTATTTAAGGCTTTTTTTAATTATTAAAGCTTTAAAAGTTATATTAAAAAATTTTATAAAAAAGAATCATTTTAATTTTATATAAAACGGATCCTTTAATTAATATATAAGTAAAAATAGCGATAACTTTTTAATATAAATTAATTTTATATATAATTAAAGTAATAAAAGACTTTTTTAAGGTATAAAATTTTAAGTAATATATATAAAGAAAGGTATAAAATATCTTTAAAAGGTTAAAATGATACATTTTAAAAAGGTTAATTAATAATGATTTTTTAAGATATATATAAATAAAAATAAAGAACTTTTATAATATAATTATTAATTAATATTTTAAATAAAGTTTTATTTAAATTATTATTAAATGAAAAAAGCTTTATAATGTTATATTAAAAAGTTTATAAAAGATAATATTATTAAGTTATTTATTTTATATTTTTTAATTTATAAAGTTATAAAAGATATAAAAGAATTATTATAAAAAATATTAATAATATATGTTAATAAGTTAAAAAATAAATATAAGATAACTTTATAAAATGACGTATTAATATAAAATAAAGTAAAAAAATAATAACTTTTTAATATATTAACTTATGGTTTTTTTAAATAATATTTTATTATATTAAAATATGGAAATAATATCTTTAAATTTTTAATATTAATAATATTTATAAGATAAATAAATTTAAAATGTCTTTATTTAATTATATAAGTTAAATAGTAATGGGATTAATATTTAATCATGTTTTTAATCTTTTTTTAAATAAGAAATATAAAAGTTATTTATAAATTATTAAATGTTTAACTATAATATAATAAAAGATTTAAATATTAAACTTTAAAGTTATAATTATTAATTTTAATAATAAAATAAAAAAAGTTATTATAATTACATTTTTAATAATTAAATAATAAATTTATATATTTTATATTAATAAAAACGTTATTATTAATATTTTATATAAATGGAAAAGAGGTAATAATAATATAAATAAAGATTATTATAAGGGAAATATAAATAAAAATAACCTTATATAAAAAGATTAATAATATTTAAAAAGATTTAACCATTTTATTAATAAGTTCCTTAATTTTAAATTAGTAATAATTTTAAAAATAAAGGATATTTTAACTATTAAAAAGGGTATTTACTAGTTATAAAAAATAATCATATATATATTATTTAAGGAATAATATATTAAAGTTTAAAATATACTTTATAATTAATTTAATAATATATAACTTATTATAATTAAGTATTTATATTATATATATATTAAAATTATAAAGTAATAAATAACTTATTACATTTATTAAATTTATAATTATAATGTTAAAATAACCTTTTTTATAAAAATAAATTATAAGGTTTTTAAAAGTTTTATATTAAATGGGAATATTAATTTCTTAAAGTTATAAATAAGTATAAAAGAGCTTTTTAAATTATAATAAAAAGATTACAAATTATAGTTTTTAAATAATATATTAAAAATTAAATAAAAATAGCTTAAAAGGATTTATTTAAATAATTTACTTAATTAAGTTATTAAAAAAATATTTAACTTTATTAATAAGTAATATAAAATTATAAAGTTATTTATAATTACCTTTAATTAATTAAAGCTTTTAAAAATAAATAAGTATAAATATAATAAATATAATATATAAATATATTTAAAGTTATATTATTATTATAAAATATATAAAAAATTAATATTATAAATAAAAACTTATATATTATACTTTTATTAATTAATAATATTAACTTTTTTTAATATATAAAAAAAACTTACTTAAAGAAAAACTTAATTTAATTATTTTTAACCTTTTTATTATTATATTTAAAAATGTTTTATTATAAATATTATATTTATTATAAAATAAATTATATTTAAGTTTTATAAAAGTTATTATACATTAATTAAAGATTTTTTATTAAAAAGATTTCTTTTATTAATCTTAAAATTTTAACTTAATGTTACACGAAAATAAGAAATATTAAATTTAATTAATGCGATAAAAAAATATAGTAAAAGTTATAGTAAAAGTTATATAATAAAAGTTATAATAAAAGTTATAATTAAGTAAAACTTAAGTTAATGTAACATTTAAACGGGTGCTTTTTTATTTATAAATTATAAACTTATTATATTAAAAGAAAAGTTATTAAAAAAGGTAACTTTTTAATTTTATTTTTTTAAAAAAATAAATTATATTAAGAAAATATTAATTAAAAAAAGTTTTTAAATATATAAAATAAATATTAATAAGTTAATATAATAAAAACTTTTAATTAAATAATTATATTTTTTATAAATAATTATATTATAATAATAAATATAAAAATTAATTTAAAGCTTAATATAAAACTTTATATAAAGTTATATATTAAACATAAATAATAATTACATTTTATAATATTAAAAAATTAGATAATTAAGATAAAATATCCATTTAATTTATATATAAAAAAATATAAAATAATAAATTACTTAAATTTAAATAAAAAAATAATTAATTAAAAATATTATTATAAAAATAATAATATTATAAATAACTTTATTAAGTAAATTATAAATAATTTATTATTAAATATTAATAAGTGATTATAAAAGTAATTTACTTATAAAAAAAGGTAATTTACATTGAATGTCACTTATAATAATATATAAACGTTAAAAAATGTTAAAAATAAATTAAGTAATAATATTATACTTTTTTAAAAAATATTGACTTATTAAAAAACTTAATTAACTTTTAATTTATTTTTTAATAAATTAATATATACGTAATTATAATTAATATAATTAATTTTAAATATATTTATTATTAAATAAACTTTAATAAAGTTTTAAATGTTTTTAATAAATTAAAAACTTAATTAATAAGTTTCTTTAACATTTATTAACTTTATATAAATTTAATAAAAAATTAAATTAATATATTAAAAACGATTAAACGTACCTTTTATTTAAAGATAATGTTATATTAAATAAATAATTCGATAAAACTTTATTAATAAAGAAAATAAAAAGATATTTACGTTATAAAGAAATATAATTTAATATTAAATTAAAGAACGATAATATATATAAAAAATGTCATAAATAAAATAATAAAAAATAATAAAATAAACTTTTTTATGACTTTATAAATAATAAACTTAACTTTAATAATGTAAATAATTTTTTATTATATTTTAAATTATTTAAAAAACTTTTTATTATTTAAATTTATATTAAAGTAAATATATTTATTATATATATTATTAACTAATATATTATTAAGTTATTAATGTTTTAATATTTAAATTTAAAGTTAATAATATAAATATTATAATTATATTATTTACTTTTTATGAAACATAAATAAAATATATTCGACATTATTATTTATATTTAAAAATTTAAATATTATATTTTTTTACCCTTTAAATTAATAATAAATAAAAAAGATAAATTATTAATTTCGTCATTATTTTCGTATTAAAAAAACTAATTATAATATTGTTAAAATATTTAATTAAAAATCATTTTAAATGTAAAAATTATTAGTTAAATAAAGAAAAAATAAGTTAATTACTTAACGATAAAAGTATTTTTAATAAATTAATTATATATAAAGTTAAAAGTATTAACGGTATTTTAATAAATATTAACTTTATAAAAAAAGATATATAATAAAAAGAAAGTAAAAGTTATAACGAAGTTATTATATTTAATATACTTATTAATTAATTAAAGCTTATATAATTTGGAGGTTAATTTAAAGGAAAAATTATAATAAAAAAAGATTAAAATTTACCACTTTATTATTATAATTTATAGAAAATTTATTAACTTTAAATATTATTAATAAAATTAATTTTAATTAATAAATTTAATTAAAAGTATATTTTACTTTTTTTATTTTATTTAATCTTTTTTTAAAAAATAATTAACTTTATTAAGTTATATTAATAAATTATTTTTTATTAATAATATATTAAATGTATTTATATAATAATAAGTTAAGGTAAATAATAAATATTTCGTTAATAAAAAATAAATTCGTTTAATAAAAGAAAAATTTAAGTAAACGTTAAAAAATTTAAAAAACTTAAAGTATAAGCTTTATTTAATAATATTTTATATTATATTAACGTTTTTAAAAATATTTACTTTTATTAATATTATTATTTAAGTATATTATCGATTTTTATTATTTTAAACTTAATTAACTTTTATTAATAAAGTTGTTATCAATATATGTTAAAGTTTAAATAATAAAAAACATTAAAAAAGCCGTTATAAATAACTTTATTTCGATAATTTTTAAAGAAAGTTTTTATATTATAATATAACATTTTTATTTAAAGTTTATACTTTTTTATAACATTATTATATGTTAAAAGTTTAATATAAAAGACTTTTAATATCGTTATAAATAATAAAAATGTGATAATTTTTATAATTATAATTTAAGTTAATTTAAAGTTACTTTTTATTTAATATAAAAATTAAAAAGTTTAAAAATTAATTTATTAAACTTTAAAAATATTATATTAATATCATTAACTTTATATTAAAATTTATTAAATAAAAAGGCGTTAAAAATCTTTTAAATATTATTTTTTAAAAAATTAATAATATTTAAAAATAATTAAATAACATTATTAATTATCGTTAATATTATAATTATTCCTTAAAATATTATTTAAAAATAAATAAATAAAAGTTTATAAATGTTTAAAAAATAATAATTTAAAACTTAATTTAAAATATCACTTTTATTTTTTATATAAGTTATATAAAATGCTTATTTTAATATAAAAAAAGAAAATTATTATTTTAATAATATTATATTTTAATAATATCTCGCTTTTTTTAAATTAATAAACGATAACTTTTTATTATTAATTAAAAGTTAATTTGTTAACTTTTAATTTAACGTTAAATAACTTTATAATTATATATCATAATAATTAATAATTAATATTATTTAAAAGTTTTAATTAAACCGATTTTAATAATTTAAGTTATATTTTAATGCATTTTATTTTAATAAAATTATTTAACTTTAAAATATATAATAATTTAAAAAACGTTACGTAACACTTTAAGGTTAATTATTTTTATAATTACGTAACGTTTAATTTTAACTTTTAAGATTTATAAATAAATAACTTTATTAAAATAAAGTATATTAAATTATAACTTAAATTATTAAAATTAACTTAATTAAAGCTTTTAAATAATATTAATTATTAATTATTATAATATATAATTACGAAATTATTTAACGTTAAATTAAAAGTTAATAAATTAACTTTTAATTAATGGTAAAAAGTTACCGCTTATTAATTTAAAAAAAGTAAGGTATTATTAAAATGTAATATTATTAAAATAACAATTTTTAAAAATAAAGCTTTTTTTATAATAATATAAAATATTAAAATTTTAAATTAAATTAAAATAATAAAAATATATATTAAAGATAATATTAAAAGAAATTATAAAGGTTAAATTAATTTTATAAAAATCACTTATATTATTGTTTAAATAATTAATAAATAAAGTTAAAAATAAATTAGTTTTTTAATATAAATAATTTTATTATTTTAATTTTAAAAAATTAAAGTAAATTATATAAAACATTATAAATATAAATTTAAATATGTTTTTTATTATTAACCTTTTTTATTTTATATATAATTATGTAAAAATTAAAAAATCCTTAAAATTAAAGATAATATATAAAAAATATTATATAATATAATTTTAAAAAGCTTAAACTTATATTAATAAAAAATTATTAATATTTTAATTTAATAATTAACGATAATAATAAATATTAAATTTTTAAAAGTTATAAATTTAAAGATAAAACATTAAATATTAAAATTAAATAAACATTATAAGTTTAAAATAAATAAAATAAAGGTAATATATAAAAAAGAAAGTATTAAATTAATATTAAAATAAAAATTTTAAAAGAAAAGTGTAATTTTTTAAATATAAAAATAAAGTAATATAAATAAATATAAAAATATTTATATATTCTTAAAATAATATCTTAAAAGATATATTAAATATAATTAATTAAATAAATATGTTTATAATAAAAATATAATATTATATAAATATTATTAAAATAATTTTAAGTTTAAAAATTATGAATTTAATAATAAATATTTATATATTTTAAGTAATTAATGTAACATTTTTATTAAATTAATATATAAAATTAAATTTAAAAAATTAAAAGCTTATAAAGTTAAAGCTTTATTTTTAAGTTATATCGGTATATATAACTTTTTTATATAATTAATAAGCGAAAAATAATTTTTATAAGTACTTTACATTATTTTTTAAAAATATTTAAAAGATATAAATAAAGTTTTTAATTTATAAAATATTATTTAATTTTTATTAAAGTATATTTTAAAACGTTTACATTATAAAAAGTTAAAAAAGAAGTAAATATATAAAATAAAAATGATAATATTATTAAAAAAAATAAGTTTAAAAAGTAAAACTATTTTTTTTAAAAAAAGCTTAAAATTTATATATATGAAAATTTAAATAAATTAAATGAAATATATAAAATATTAATATTATTTAGTTAAAAAAAGAAAAAGTTAAAAAGTGTAAAAAATAAAGTTTTTAATATTAAATTTATAAATACTTTATTTATTAAATTAAAAATAATAAAAAGATAAATATTTTTAATAATTTAAAGAATATTTATAATTTAATAAATAAATATTATTTATATAAAATAAATATAAATAAATTAATATTAAAATTTATATAAATTTAAATTATAAAACGTTTAAATTTATATTTAAATTTAAAGTTATATATAATTATTTTATTAATTTAAAGTGGGTATTAAAAAGAAAGTATAAGTAGTTAATATTTAATAAATGGATTATTAAAATAATGTAAAGTGATGTAAATTTTACCGTATTAAAAAGATTAACTTTTTTATTTAATTACGTATACGTTACATATGTAAATATAACTTAATAATTATAACGAATTTATTATTTATAAGTTTTTAAAAAGTATTTATTTAATAATATATTTAAAAAAAATATAAAGAAAAGATTATTATAAAAAGGTTTATTTAATAAAAAAGATTAAATTATAATAAAATTAAAGTTATTATTATAAAAGTGGTTTTATAATAAATATTAATAATATTTATAATATCGTTAAGTTAAAATATAATGTAAATAAATTTTATCGTTATATATTTAAATGATTATTTAAAGGAAAGAATATTTATAAAGTAATTTTTTATATTAAAAAGTATTTTTTAAAAACTTTTAAAAAAATGTATATATTATTAATATAACGAAAAGAAAATTATCGAATTAATGTATATATTTTATAGTTTAAAATAATTTAAAGCGACTTAATAAAAAAAGTATATATTATTTTTAAAAAGTGTAATTTTATAAATTTAAAAATAAATAACGTAATATATATTAAAAAAATTAAATAATGTTATTATATTATATATAAATAACATTATATTATTTAAATAAAATGTTAATAAGTTAAAAATATTTATTAAAAATATAAAAAAAAGTAAACGTTATAAATTTAAATGATATAAATTAATATTTAAAAGTATATATTATGTAATTTAATTTTATAAAAAACGTGTGGTTAAATTAAAAATAATATATCGAAAAAATATTAAAAAGCCTCGATTTTAATAAAAATAAAAAAGTTACTTTTTTATATAATTTAAAAATATTAAAAATGGTATAATTTTATGTGTTAAATAATAAAACTATAAATTAAAATTTTAAAAAATATGTATCTTTTATTAAAAATTAAAATTTTTATTATATATTATAAACAGTTAACACTTAATAAATGGATTATTAAAGCGGTATAAAGTGGTGTAAATTCTATTATATTAAAAAGATTAACCTTTTCATTTAATTATATACATGTTATATATATAATTATAACTTAACAATTATAATATATTTATTATTTATAAGTTTTTATAATAATTTTACGTTATTATAACTTAAACTTATAAAATAATTAATTTTTTACTTAATTTATATTACCATTTCTTTAATAAAACATTACGTTAAATATAAGATCTTTAAACTTTACGTGATAATAAATAATAATTAATTAAAAAATAATAAAGTTAAAAAAAGATTAAAGAATTATCATAAATAAATTCTAAAAAATTATATAAAAATAAAAGAAAATGTTAAATCTTTTCACTAAATAATAATTAAAATTAGTAAAATTATTAAACACTAAAAAAGTTTAATTAAAAAAGATTATAGTGGATAATTTATCATTAAACGTTTTTAAGTAATTTATTAAAGAAGATAAAAATAAATCATTTAAAATATAATCATTTAAAAAATTACATATAAATCATAAATTAAATAATATAATTAATATAAAATAAATTTATTATATATTAGTAATAAATGGTTATATATAATATTTAACTTTTTAAGATATTTAATAACGTAATATTAAAATTAAATAAAATATACCTTAAAAATCGATCCGAAAAAAAATCTTTATTAAATTAAAATAATAATATAACGATTTAAAAAATGAAAATAATAAAAACATAAAAGTTAAATAATATTATTAAGATTAAATTTACTTAATATTATAGATTAATTAACGTAAATATCGTAATTATTAATAAATAAAAAACTAATAAAATACCTTTTAATAATAAGCTATAATTAAATAAAAAATATAAAGGAAAAAGTAAAGTATATATTAAGGTAATTAAACTTAATAACTTATTTAATAATTTAAACTTATTAAATTTTTTTAATAATAATAACTTTAACTTTAATAATAATAATAATAAATTTAATATTTTAAGATTTAACTTTAAATTAAATTAAGATTTTAATTTTAACTTTAATTTAAAATTTAATTATTACCATTAATATGGAAAAAAAAATCAATTAAAAATAAGCTTAAGTTAAAAAACAAGTTTAAAAAATATAAATTAACTTAAAAACTTTTTAACTTTAACCTTAATAAAAAGAACTATTTAAAAGATTAAAAAAATTAACAAATTTATTAAAAAGCTTTTATGTTATCTTTAAAAAAGATAAGTTATAAAAAAAAATAAAAACTTATTAAGTTTAATAAATTAAAAATTATAAAGGTAATTATACATATATATAAATAAGTTTTTTTAAACTTTATAAACGAAATAAAAAAAAACAAAAATATTAAAATTATTTAATAAAACTTATACCTTAATTAATAAAGCTCGTTAATAAAACTTATAAAATATATTACTTAATTTTAAGTATAATAAAAAAAGCTTAATTAAATATAACTTATAATGGCAATTTATTATATAAGAAATTTATAAATTTAAAATAAAATTTAATAAAAAATAATAAATCATAATGTTTTTATTAAGTTATAAAAATAAGGTAATGGATTAAATAAATGTTATTTAAAAGATATTAAAAAAATAAAAGTTTATTATTATAAAGATTATTAATAACTTTATTAATAAATTTAAGGAAAAGATTAAAAAAAAGGAAATAAAAATTAAAATAACTTAACGTATAATACGTAAAATAATAATCGAAATAAATTTAATAAAAAGCTTAAGAAATTTAAGTATTTATATAATTAAAACTTTAAAAAGGAACCTTTTTACTTTAAATATAATAAGTATAAATATTTTTAAAAAAATTATTTAAATAAAGATAATTTTAATAAAATATAATTATAAACTTTAACATTTAATTATATTAATTAAAGTTAAAATTTTAATTATAACTTAACGCTTTTTTAAAGATTATTATAATATATAATTAAAGAAAAGGTATATTTAATTAAAATAAATAATATTAATTTAAGGTACCTTATTTAATATTACGAAATAAAATAAAAAAATGTTAATTTAAATTTTATATTACTTTAAATAATATTAAAACTAAATAAATTATTATATATTATTTAATTAACTTAAATAAAAGGTTATAAAAATACAATTAAAATATATAACTTAACTAAAAGTAACTATTTATATAAGTTATTTTTAATAAATATAAGTGTTAATGTATATATTATTAATAATATAAAAGATTTTATTAAAAAGATTATAATAAAACTTTTTAAAAATTATATCGTTAATATTAAAAGTGGATTTATTAAAGTTATAATAATAAATATAATAAAATATAAACTAATTAATAAAAGTAAATAATATAATATAATCGCATTATTATATTATTTATATATAAAAAATTTCTTTTTAAAGGTTTTTTTAAAGGAAATATTTTATAAAGTTAAAGGATATTTTTAAAGTAATAAGGTATATAAATAAGATAATATCATATTAACTATAATTAATATTTAAAAATAAGACTTTTTTTTATAATAATATAAAATATTAAAACTTTAAATTAAATTAAAATAATAAAAATATATATTAAAGATAATATTAAAAAAAGTTATAAAAATTAAATTAATTTTATAAAAATTACTTATGTTATCGTTTAAAAAATTAATAAACGTAATAAAAAATAAGTTAATTCTTTAATATAAATAACTTTATTACCTTAACTTTAAAAGATTAAAATAAATCATATAAAAAATTATAAACATAAATTTAAAAAAATCCTTTATTATTAACCTCCTTTACTTTATATGTAATTATATAAAAATTAAGAAAATTCCCTTAAAAGATCTTTAAAAATAAGAATAATATATAAAAGATATTATATGATATAATTTTAAAAAGCTTAAACTTATATTAATAAAAAATTATTAATACTTTAATTTAATAATTAATAATAATAATAAATATTAAACTTTTTAAAGTTATAAATTTAAGGATAAAATATTAACCGCTTTAATTACATATATAATTTATATTTATAAAACTTATTAAGCTTTACTTAATTAACTTAATAACTTATAAAAATAATTAAGGATTTTTCGATTAAATAAAAGCCGTAAGTTTAAAATAAGTAAAATAAAAATAACATATAAAAAGAAAGGTATAAAATTAATTATTTTCACACCATATAATTAATATTAAAACGGAATTTTTAAAAAGGGAATTTAACTCTTTAAATATAAAAATAAAGCTATATAAATAAGTATAAAGATATTTACATATTTTTAAAATAACATATTAAAAAATATATTAAATATAATTAATTAAATAAGTATTTTTATTATAAAAAAATGACATTATATAAATATTATTAAAATAACCTTAAATTAAAATAAAACCATAAGTTAAATAATAAATATTTACATATTTTAAATAATTAATATAATGTTTTTATTAAAAAAACATATAAAATTAAGTTTAAAAAATTAAAAGCTTATAAAGTTAAAACTTTATTTTTAAGCCACATTAATATATATAACTTCCTCGTTTAATTAATAAATAAAGGATAATTTTTATAAACGTTTTATATTATCTTTTAAAAATATTTAAAAGATATAGATAAAACTTTTAATTTATAAAATATTATTAAGTTTTTATTAAAATATGTTTAAAAACGTTTACGTTATAAAAAACCGAAAAAGAAAATAAACATATAAAATAAAAATAATAATATTATCGATAAAAACTTCACTTAAAATAAAGAAAAAGAAGATAAATTAAAGAAATAAAACCACTTTAAAAAAAAAATTTAATATTAAAAACTTTACTTAAAGTAAAAAAGAACATTAATTAAAAAAGCAAAGTTACCTTAGAAAAAATAAACTTAAAATCCACATATATAAAACTTTAAATAAATTAAACGATATATATTAAACATTAATATTTATCACTTAAAAAGATGTAAAATTAAAAGATATAAAAGATAAAGTTTTTAACATTAAACTTATAAATAATTTACTTATTAAATTAAAGTTAATAAAAAAGATGAATATTTTTAATAATTTAAAATATATTTATAACTTCATAAATAAACATTATTTATATAAAATAAATATAAATAAATTAACATTAAAGGAAACATTAATTAACTTTAAATATAATAAATAATTAAAAATTATTAATAATAAAATTTATATAAACTTAAATTATAAAACGTTTAAATTTATATTTAAATTTAAAGTTATGCATGGTTACTTTATTAATTTAAAATAAGTATTAAAGAAGAAATATTTATCTAATAATATATTTAAAAAATATAAAAGAAAGATTATTATAAAAGGATTTACTTAATGAAAAAAACTAAATTATAATAAAATTAAAGCCATTATTACGAAAGTAACTTTATGGTAAATATTAATGGTATTAATAACATTATTAAGTTAAAATATAATATAAATAAATTTTATCATTATATATTTAAATAATAATTTAAAAGAGAGAATTTTTATAAAGTAATTTCTTATATTAAAGAAATATTTTTAAGCTTATCTAAAAAAACGTATATATTATTAATATAATAAAAAGAAAATTATCGAATTAATATATATTTTATATAATTTAAAATAATTAAAAATAACTTAATAAAAAAAAATACACATTATTTTAAAAAAACGTAATTTTATACATTTTAAAGTAAATAATATTATATATATTAATAAAAAAATAAGTAATATTATTACATTATATGTAAATAATTTTATATTATTTAAGTAAAATATAAATAAGTTAAAAACATTTACTAAAAATATTAAAAAAAATATAAAAGTTATAAACTTAAATAATATAAATTAATATTTAAAAATATATATTATATAATTTAACCTTATAAAAAATATGTAATTAAACTAAAAATAATATATTAAAAAGATAATAAAAAATCTTAACTTTAACGAAAGTAAAAAAGCTACTTCCTTATATAACTTAAAAACATTAAAAGTTACATAATCTTATATATTAAATAATAAAACTATAAATTAAAAGATTAAAAAATACACATCTTTTATTAAAAAAGTAATATTTTTATTATATATAAATAAATTAAACATTAACTTTATTATATTAATATAAATAAAATTTATAAATAATCTCATTAAAAAACACTAAATAAATATTAAACAAATAATATATTATTTAAAAAAAATAATAAAAAAATTTATTAAATATTAAAAATTTATAAAAGAATATTTATATTATAAATATAACTCCTTTAAATTATTTAAAATAATAAATATAAACTATATTAACAATTTAAACATAAAAAAATTAACTATAAAATATATTTTTTATTTAATTAATATATTAATCTTATAATTAATTAAACTATAAATTATAATAATTTAAAGCTTTATAAAAACAAAATATATTACGTTAACATTAACAATTACTAATATAATATAAATTTATAATTTTTTAAAAAAGTTAAACTTTATGTTAAAAAACTTACTTACCTTATTAAATAATAATATAATAATTATATAATAAACTAAAAAAACAACCATAAATAAACATAAGTAACATATATAAAAAAATTACTATTATATATAATAAAAAGTCATAAAAAATATATAAATGACATATATATTAAATATTTAAAACTTAATAAACAATTTAATTAAATCATTAAATAAAGTAGATCATAAACAATTTATAAAATTATTAAAATTAAAAAACTTTAAGTAATCATTTTAAAATAAAAAGATATATAAGTAATTAACACTTAATAAATAAATTACTAAAGCGGTATAAAGCGATATAAATTCTATTATATTAAAAAAATTAACCCCTTTATTTAATTATATACACGCCACATATGTAATTATAACTTAATAATTATAACACATTTATTATTTATAAGTTCTTATATATAAGTAAATTAAACATTAATTTTATTATATTAATAAAAGTGAAATTTATAAATAACTTTATTAAAAAATATTAAATAAATATTAAATAAATAATGTATTATTTAAAAAGAATAATAAAAAAGTTTATTAAATATAAAAAATTTATAAAAAAATATTTATATAAAAGATTAAACTTTTTTAAATTATTTAAAGTAATAAATATAAGTTATATTAACGATTTAAATATAATATAATTAATTATAAAATATATTTTTTATTTAATTAATATATTAATTTTATAACTTATTAAATTATAAGTTATAATAATATAAAGTTTTATAAAAGTAAAGTATATTATATTAATATTAATAATTATTAATATAATATAAATTTGTAATTTTTTTAAAAAGTTAACTTTTATGTTAAAAAGCTTATTTATTTTATTAAATAATAATAAAATAATTATATAATAAATGAAAAAAAATTATAAATAAATATATATAATATATATAAAAAGATTATTATTATATATAATAAAAAGTTATATTAAAATGATATATATCTTTTTATCGCTTTTTTTCCTATTTAATTAATATATATTAAAATAAACGTAATAATAATATTTTATGTTATTATATAAATAAATGTTAAAACCGTTATAATATATAAAGTTACTTTTACTTTAACTTATTATAACTTTTAACGTTTCGTTTTATAATATAATAACTTTAGTTTTATTTAACTTTTATTATAACTTTTAATAACTTTTATTATATTTCTTTATTATATTAATTAAATTTAATATTTCTTATTTTCGTATAACATTAAGTTAAAATTTTAATATTAATAAAAGAAATCTTTTTAATAAAAGAATTTTAATAAAAGTTTTAAATAATATATAATTTATATTTTTTTTATAAATTATAAAATAAAAAGTAAATAATTATTTTATAATTATTATTATGTAAAAAAATAAATTAAATAATTTTTTATTTTTAATAA
>JYCQ01000305.1:0-13481 GCA_000931505.1 Hypoxylon sp. E7406B | reverse complement strand
TAAGTTAAAATAAAAATAACTTTACGTAAATAAAAAAGCACTTATTTAAATGTTATATTAACTTAAGTTTTACTTAATTATAACTTTTATTATAACTTTTTATAATTATTATAACTTTTATTATAACTTTTATTATAACTTTTATTATAACTTTTATTATAACTTTTATTATAACTTATATTATATAACTTTTATTATATAACTTTTATTATAACGTTTATTATATAACTTTTATTATAACTTTTTATCGCGTTAATTAAATTTAATATTTCTTATTTTTATATAACATTAAATTAAAATTTTAAAATTAATAAAAAAAAAATTTTTAATAAAAAATTTTTATTAAAAATTTTTAATAATATATAATAATTTTCGTAAAATTTAAATAAACTTTTATTACTTTAATTATAAATAATATTTTTTATAATTATTTAAAATAATTTTTATTTATAAAAAATACATGTTAATAATTAATAAAAATTTATTATAATATAATTATTATTTAATAATAATATATATATTTTACGTTTATTTTTATTTATTTAAAATAAAATAACTTTATTTATTAAATTTTTTTATAATATTTAAGTTTATATTTAAATTAATTATAAAATTAACTTTAAATTTTAAAATAAATTAACTTTTTAATTTAACATATAAAAAAATTAAAAGTCGTTTTATAATATTTGTAAATAATATTTTTTTTATTATAAAAACTTTATTTTATAAAATTAAAAATCTTTTTAATAATTTATATAATTTAATATAATTTTAAAAAAATTAAAAAAATATAATTTTATATTATATTATAATTTTAAAAGATTTATAATAAAAAAGGCATTATTATAATTAAAAAAAATTATTTATATTTTTATATTATCTTAAACGATAATTTTTTAAATATTTAAAGTATTTAAAATAAAATATTATTACCGGAAATTTAAAAAAAAAACTACTTATATTTTTAACATCGAAAAAAAAATTAATTAAATAAATAATATATTTTTTTTAAAATAAAAATAAATGTTTTATTTTTAATAATATTAATTATATTATAAATAAAAATAAAATAAATAATAAAAATATTTTTATAAAAAATAATAAATATATTAATAATAATTAAAAACTTATAAATAATAAATGCGTATTAATTATTAAAGTGAAATTATATATATAACATATATATAATTTAATAAAAAAGTTAATTTTTTTAATATAATAAAGTTTATATCGTTTTATATTATTTTAATAATTTATTTTATAAGTGATAATTATTTATAATAATATCGTTAATAAAAATTAAATAAATATTATTAAAAAAATAAAATAAATTATAACATTAAAGATATTTATAATTAAAGTTTTATTATATAATTTTAATAACTTTATATTTAAGTTTAAGTTTAAAATTTATATTATAATATTTTAAAAGTTTTTTTTAAAATAATAATTAAATAAATAATATTTTAAAAAACTGATTTTATTTATTAATTTTTATATGTTAAATTATATTTAATTAAAAAAATAAATAAATAAATAACTTTTTATTTATATATATTATTAAATAATTATATTTAAATATTAAAAAACTATATTATTTTATATTAATTTTTATAATATTATTACTTTATAATTAAAAAAAACTTATAATTATTAATAATAAATAGAAATATAAATTAAAGAAATTAAAAATAAATTTAACATTAAATAAAATAAATTATTTATAAAGTTTAAAAATATTAAAAAAGTCATATATAACTTATTTAAAGTTTTTATTAAAGTGTTAAACGTTTATATATATAAACTATATTTTTTAATTTTTTTAAACTGTAATTTTAATTTTAATAAACGTGTTAATTATACGTTATTATTTAATCCTTATCTCTTTTATAAATTTATATTTATAATCTTTTATATAATTTATTTTAATTTTTTAAAGTTAAAGTAATAAAGTTATTTATATTAAAAAATTAACTTATTTTTACTTTTATTTATTAATTATTTAAATAATAATATAAATAATTTTTATAACTTTTTTTAATATTATCCTTAATATATATTTTTATTATTTTAATTTAATTTAAAGTTTTAATATTTTATATTATTATAAAGAAACTTTACTTTTAAACATTAATTATAATTAATATAATATTATCTTATTTATATATTATATTATTTTAAAAATATCCTTTAATTTTATAAAATATTTTCTTTTAAAAAACCTTTAAAAAAATTCTTTATATATAAATAATATAATAATATAATTATATTATATTATCCGCTTTTATTAATTAATTTATATTTTATTATGTTTATTATTATAACTTTAATAAACTTATTGTTAATATTTATAATATAATTTTTAATAAATTTTGTTATAATTTTTTCGATAAATTTTCTTATATTATTAATAATGTATATATTAACATTTATATTTATTAAAAGTAACTTATATAAATGGTTATTTTCGGTTAAATTATATACTTTAATTATAATTTTATAACCTTTTATTTAAGTTAATAAAATAATATATAACAATTTATTTAATTTCGATATTATTTAAAATAATATAAAATTTAAGTCGGTATTTTTTTATTTCGCTTTATAATATTAAATAAAATATTTTAAACTAATATTATTTACTTTAATTAAATATACCTTTCCTTTAATTATATATTATAATAATTTTTAAATAAACATTAAATTATAATTAAAACTTTAACTTTAATTAATATAATTAAATATTAAAGTTTATAATTATATTTTATTAAAATTATTTTTACTTAAGTAATTTATATATAATTTTTTAAGTAATTATATTTTATATAATTTGTTTTTATTTTTTTAATAAATTAGTAAATTACTTAAAAACATTTAAAAATAAATTAGCCGTTATAATTTTTTTAATTAAACTTTTTTAATATTTAATAATTTCATTAATTTTAATTATTATTTAATAAAAACATTTAACATTTTCTTTTACTTTTACATAACTTTTTATAATTTACTTATAATAATTTTTTAATCCTTTTTTAACTTTATTATTTCTTAATTAATTATTACTTATTATTACATAAAGTTAAAAAATCTCATCTTTAATGTAATATTTTATTAAAAATAATAATAATATAAATTAAATAAAGAATTAATTATCTTATAAACTTAAGTTATAATAACATAAAATTATTATAAAAATTTATAAATAATAAATACGTATTAATTATAAAAAAAGCATTATATATTTAATATATATATAACTTAATAATAAAGTTAATCTTTTAAATACGGTTAAATTTACATTATTTTACACTGTTTTAATAATTTATTTTATAAGTGATAACTATTTATAATATCTTAAATTATAACACATTTTATTTATTTAAAAGATTAAAATTAATTATATATTATAATCATTTATTTCATTATTTAATAAAAATAAAGATATTTTAAAAACTTTACTTTATATATTTTTAATATAAATATTAAACTTTTAAATAATGATAAAATTTACTTTTAAAAAGAAAAATTAACCGTTAATATATTTAAAATATATATTAATTATAAATTAATATTTTATAATATATCCTTTTATAACTATACTTTTATTATAAAGATAATTTTAAAACTAAATATTAATAAATAAAAAAATAATATATTTAATGTAATAAGTTTTTATAAAAAAATAACATTATTAACTTATCCGTTTATTAAATAATATTTATATACCTTTATTAATTAATCTTTTTATTATTAAATATTAATTAAAATAAACCTTATAAAAAATATTATAATTTAACTTAATTTATTTATTTTTAAAAAAGAATTTTTATTAATAAACTTTAAAACGCTTTAAAAAATTTAAGAAGTTTTTAATAAATAACTTATAAAACACTTAATTTTCATTAATAATAACTTTAATTTATTAAAGAAATTAAAAGAAAATATTATTTATAACGTTAAATGTTAAAATATATAATTTAATTTTTTAAATAAATTTCCAATAAAAGTTAATAAATATAATATTAAAAAAATGAAAACATTAATAATATAAATAATAATATCGATAAGAATATATAAAAAGTTAAAAAATTATTACTTTTACCGTTAATATTAATAAATATTTATAAAAAACCTTAAATAAAACACTTATATTTAAAATAATTATTAATTAAATATTATAACGTTTTAAAGTTAAAAACGTTATAAAGATATATAACTTTTTTATAAAATTAAAATTAAATTATTATTAAAAATAATAAATAATTTAAACTTTTTACTTTTAAGTTATATTTTAATATTAAATATATTTTTAATAATATTTTAAAAAGCATTATTATTTAAAAAATAAACTTAAAAAAATTAAACTATAATAAATTATAATACGTTATTAATAAATAAAATAATATTACGTTAATAAAGTTTTAAAGTTTACATAATATTATATATTTTAATTTTAATAAAAATATAATTAAAATAAATAAAAACATTTTTTTATTATAAAATATAATTAAAGCTTATAATATTATTTTATTATATTTACGTTAAATAAAATTATTTATTAATTATTATTTAAATAAAACTTAAATTAAAATAAATTATATATTAGTTATTTTAAAAAAGGTTAAATAAGAAATAAATTACCTTCTTAAATATTATCCTTTATTATTTAAATAAAGTTAATTTAATTAAAACTAATAAATTATTTAACTTAAATATTAAATTTAATTAATTATTTTAATATTTTAATAATAAAAGTAATATTAAATATAATTTAATATCCGTAATAAAAGTAAAAGGTAAAAATTAAAATGTTATTTTAATAAGTTAATAATTATATTAAAGTTATATTTACTTATATAACATTTTACATTTATATTTAATATAATTTACATCGTTACGTAATTTTTTAATATAACGTATTAAATAAACGATATAAATAATTTATAACCATTTTAATTTTCTTTAAAAAGTTTATTAAAAGACTTTATTATTTTAAATAATAACATAAATATATTATTATTATAATAACATCGTTAATTAAACTTTAAAAAAATATTATATAATATAATTATATTAAAACATTTATAAATAACTTAACATTATTATTATATTAAATAAAAAATGATATTTTTTTTAAATTAAATATTAACTTTAAAAACCTTTTAAATAATATAAAGAACTTTAAGTTAATTATAAAATTAATATTTATTATATACTTTAAATATAACTTAAACTTTAAAAAATTCATTAATAAATTATAAAAAATCATAAAGTTCGATAACTTTTACATTATTTAAAAATAACATAAAGATAAAACTTTACACTTTTATATCTTTAAAAAGTAAAAAAAGAAAAAAAACATTAAAAACCTTTAAACATTTAACATAATTAAATATTACTTTAACATTTAAAAAACTAAAAATAAATTAATTACATAAAAATATATTAATAAAATAAAAAGCCGCTTTATATATATTAGTAAAAATATAAATAAATTAAAATTTTTATAATAAATAAAGAAAGGAATATAATAAAAAAACGTTATAAAAATAAATAATAAGTTTAACCTTTTTATTAAATTTACTTAAAAGTTTTTTTAAAAATTTAATCTTTTATTTTAATAATATAATAACTTACGTAAATAATAAATACCACTTATTAATTTTAAAATATTACACTTTTAACTTATAAAAGTTATAAAAACTTTTATTAATAATTATAAAGTGAAAATACGTTAACATTAATAAAAAATAACATAAAAACACTTTAATTACATAAAAACCTTACATTAATTTACTTATAAAATAACTTAAATTATTATGTTTTTATAAAAATACACGTTTATTTAAAATAATATAAACATAATTTATTAAATTATATTATTATATAAATAAATATTAAAAGATATTTTTATTAAATAACGATAAATAATATATAATAATAAATAATATATCGCTTAATAATAAAAATATGTTTAAATATTATAAGTAAATATTTAATTATTAAAATAACTTTTTTATTATAAATAAATATTTTAAAAAGATATATTTTTTTAAAATAAAGTTTATTATATATATATCTTTTTAATAAAATTTTAAGATATTATATAAAAATAAATATAAAGTAATTAAAAAGAAATTATATATTTATATATGTAATTAAATTATTATTTAAAAAATGTTTATTAAATATAAATAAATTAAAATTATTAATATTAATAAAAAAAGATTTCTTTAATAAATAAATAATTTAACTTTAACTTTAACTTTAATTATAATTATCGAGGTATTTTTAATATATTATTATAAATTACTTTTAAAGTATTTATTATATTATAAAATATAAAAGTTAACTTTAACTTTAAATTTAACTTTAATTAAACTTTATTTAACTTTATTTAATTTTAAAAATTTAACTTTAACTTATTATATATAACTTATATTATATTACATTAAATATTATATAATAACATTTAAAAATTAAATTTAAATTAAAAAAGCTTAACATATAAAACGTTATAATAATAAATTATTTATTAAACGATTATTATTATTAAATATAACCTTTTTAATAAATAACTTTTTTTTTATAAAAAATATTATAATAATTATTTTTTTAACTTTAATAACCGGTAACACCGCTTTTTTATTTTAAAATATAAAATTAAAAGTTAATTTTATAATGTTAAATATAAAATATATAAAAAACCGAAAAGTAAAAATAAATTAAAAATTACATTTTCACTTTTTCTTTATAAAAGGATTAACTTTATTATCTTTATTTTTATTTAAATTAAAAACTTTAACTTTTTTATTTATATTTATCTTTACCTTTTTAAACTTTATAATAACGTTATTAAGATTATTTTATAAAGTTTTTTTTTTAAAAAAAAAGAAAAAATATATAAAAAAAAATAACATATATAAATTATATTTTATATTAAATTTATATTTAATACGATATAACTTATTTATATTATTAAACTTTTTTTTTATTAAATAATAAATTAAAAGTTAAATATTAAAAAGTTAAAATTATAATTAAAATTTAACTTAAAAATGATAAACTTAATTTATAAAAATATAACGCTTTTTTTTTCTTATTTATAACTTTAAAAAAAAGATAAAAATTAATCTTTAAAAACGAAAAATTTTTAATAATAAAATAAAAATAACTAATATTAATAAAAAAATTATTAACACGTTTAAACTTTATTTTAACGAAATTATTTTTATATAACATTTTAACTTTTATATTTTTATTTTTACCTTTTATAATATTAATAAAATAAGTTTTAAAAAATATCCTTTATTAAATTATAACATACATGTTATAATTTTATAATATATAAAGCTTTATTATAACTTAAAAGCCATAAATATATATTTCGTTACTTATTTAAAAAAAACCGTTAAAACATTAATTTTAAAAAGTAAAAATCTTATATTAACATTTTTTATATATATTTTATAATAGAATAAAATAAACTTATTTTTATTTATAATATTTATTTAAATATATTAATAAAAATAAGTAAAACGTTATAATTAATTATTTAAATTAAATATAAACGTTTTTTTTTAATTTTATAAAAGATTATTTAACTTATAATTAATAATGATTATATTTACGATAATTATAAACTTTATTTAAAAGTTAACGAAAATTTAAAAAAACTTTTTCATTAAGAAAAGTTTTATAAAGTTTATATTAACGCTTTTAAATTAAGTGATAAAAATAAAAAATATAAGCATTAATTTTATACTTCTTTTTTATTTTAAGATTATTAACATTTAACTTACGATAAAATAGTTTTAAATTATATAAATCGAAAAACAATAAAAATAAATAAATAAAAAAGTATTAAATAAGATTTTAAAAACTTAAACTTAAATTAAAATTAGTTAAAGTTTAAATAAAAAAAGGAATATACTTAGAAAAATGCTTTAATATAAAAATAAAAATAAAATTAACACGATCTTAAAAAACATTTAAAATAAAAATATAAAATATATTTAAACGAGAAATAAAATAATTTATATTATTTATAATATAAACGTTAATAACTTATATATTAAATTAAGTTAAAGGTTATTTAAAAACATTAAAAGTAAAAGTATTAATAAAATTAACGCGTAAAAAAGCGATATTAATTATATATATATAATTTAAGAAAGAAAAATATAAATAATAAATAAAATAAAACTTAAATAAATTAAAATAATAAAGTTTAAACTTTATAAAAGCATGTTAAAAAAATTAAAAATAAAAAAAGCGTTTATAAAAATAGAAAATATTTCGTTAAAATTTTTAAAATAAGCTTTATTAATAAAAAGTAAATTAAAAAGAAAAAGATAAAAAGTAATTTAATTATACCTTAAAAAAAAGAAAAAGAATTATTATAAATTAATATATTAATTTTTAAAAATAAAAATAAAAATGTAAGTAATAATAATTTTAAAAATAAAGATAAATATTTAAATAAATAAAATATATAAACGTAATTAAGCGTAAAGTTTTATATTATTTATATATATTTTTATAATAAAAAAATAAGTATTAATGTTAAAAATAAAAATCGATAAAATAAAATTATAAGTTAAAAAATAATTATATAATAATAAAGTAAATATTATAAATTAATAATAACTTAATAATAACTTAAATATAATATTAAATTAATAAGAATTTTAAGGTTTTTTTTATAAAAAAAAGCTTAAAAGTTTTTACGTAATATATATGTTATTATTAATTAAAGATATTTAAATATATAATAAAAAAGCAATAAAAAAGATAATATCTCGTTTAAATAATAAATATTAAAGGTAAAAGTTAATGTTTTTTTTAAATAATTTTCATTATATATTTTTTAAAAAAAACTTATTTAAAAATTAATTCTTTTTTTTAATAATTATAATTATAACTTTCTTTTTTAAATAAGTGTAATTTTAATAATTTAAATTAATAAACTTAAAGAATGATTTTTTAAAGTAAAGTTTTTTAAAGAAAAAGTTTAAAAACCTTTAAAAACCTTTAAAAGAATTTTTAAAAAAATCTAAAAAATCTAGAAAAACCTTTAAACTATTAAACTTTTAAATATATTAAAAAGAAATATATATATATATTTAAATAAAAGGTTTTTACCACTTTTTAAACCTTTAAAATTCGCTTTAATTTCTACCTTTTTTACTTATTTTATTTAACTTTAAAAACTTAATTAAATTTACTTCGCTTTTAAGGAAAAAAGACTTTATTTAATAATGATTTATAATTTTAAAACCATTTATTTTTACAATTTTTATTTAATTAAATATTAATTTTTAAATTTTAAAAGTTTAAGTTTTAATAATTACTTTATAAAAATACTTAAGTTTTATAAAAGCTATTATATATTAATTAAAGATTTTTATTAAAATTTTCTTATTAAAAAGATTTCTTTTATTAATCTTAAAATTTTAACTTAATGTTACATAAAAACAGGAAATATTAAATTTAATTAACACGATAAAAAATGTAATAAAAGTTATAATAACCGTAAAAAGTTATAATAAAAGTTATAATTAAATAAAACTTAAGTTAATATAACATTTAAACGAGTGTTTTTTTATATTTTTTTTATAATTTTAATAGTTATAATAGTTTTAATAACGTTAATAATTATAATAACTTTAATAATTATAATCGTTATAAAATAACTTTTTTAAAATAACTTTATAAAATTTTAAGAAATCTTTACTTTTTAACTTTTACTTTTAATAATTTACGTTATATTTATTATATTATAACATAACTTATATTTTTAAAAAGTTAATTTAATATTAGTTTTAATGATATAATTTATTTTAAATATTTAATTATATTTATAAAATTATTAAAATAATAAAAAAAAACGTAAAATCTTATTTAAAAAATATAAATAAATATTTAAAAATAAATAAATATTTATTTAAATAAACTTAATTATTAATTTTAAAGTTATATATTTTTATTATATTTATTTAATTAAATATTAAATATTAAATTAAATATTATTTTATTTATTTATTTATTTATATTTTTTTATTTATTTTTTTATTTATTTTTTTATTTATTTTTTTATTTATTTATTTACTTATTTATATATTTATTATCTATTTATTTATTTATTTTTTTATTTACATATTTATATATTTATTTATTTTAATTTTATTTTTAATTTTATATTAAACTTTTTTTACTTTACGTAAGATTTAAACTTATAACTTATATTATTAAATTACGAATTTTACCATTATATCATTACGTTTTATACTATTAAAATTTAAGTGTTTATTTTATTTTAAAAAGGTATTTTAACCGAGATTTCTTTTTTAACCTTTTTATTTATTATTTTACGAAAAGACATCGTAAAAATATATGATTTACATTACCGTAATCGTTTTTAAATTCTCTATTTCATAATTATTTTTTCATAATTATAACTAAAATATTTATTTAATTATATTTAATTTAACATAATATCATTTTTTTTAAAAAGTAATAGTTTTTAAATCGTTAAAATAACCTTTTATTTTTAACCTTAAATATTTTAACTAATATTAATTATATAAAGATATAACTTAAACTAAAATATACGGAATTAAATAACTTTTTAAATAACATATTTTTTATTTTTAAATAAAATTTATTTATAAAAATATCTTATTATAAAGTAAAAAGTGAAATGCGATTAAATCGCTTTAAATTTCGATTAATCATTAATTAAGAAAAAGTTTATTAATTACTTTATTAATTTCTCATAATTTCGTATAATAATTTCTTAAAGCTTTAACGCATAATATCCTTTAAACGAGATAAAATAATATATTATAATACCTTTAAAAAATTAATATTAAATAATTTATATTATAATAAAAAATATAATAAAAATTATAACGGTTAATAAATAAGTTAACTTAAAATGTAATTATAAAATATATTATTAATAATATTATAATTAATAATTTTAAAATATACTTTAAAAAAGAACTTATATATATTAATAAATATAATTATAATATTTTAACATAAAAATGTTTAAAATATTATATTTTAACACGTTAAATATTAAAACATGTTATAATATTAAGTTAATAATATTAAAAAGCCTTTTTTATTTATTATAACTTTAATTATTTATATATTTTTATGTCTTTTAATTTATATAAATATATTAAATAAAATTAAATTATTAATATTTAATAACTTTTTTAATTTAAATTATAATATATATTTAATATCTTTTTATATATAAATATTTATTAATATTTTAAATAAAAGAATTTTTAAATAAAAAATGTAATTATATAAATTTATAAAAAAATAAATTAAATATTAAAAAATAAAAGTTTAAACTTTTTAATTTATTTTTAAAATAATATAAAAAGATTATATTTAAAATTAATTTAATAATATTATTAATAACGTTATAATAAAGATATAAATAAATAACTTTAATTAATATATTTATTTAATTAATAAAAGTTTATTTAAATATTTTAAATTAATTTAATAACTTATTTATTAATATTATTTAAACATATTTAATTATGATATAAAATTCCTTACGTATTTTTTTAACTTTTTTACATAAATTAATTTTTATTATAACTTTTATTATAACTTTTATTATAACTTTTATTATAACTTTTATTATAATTTTCATTATAACATTTATTATAACATTTATTATAACATTTATTATAATTTTTATTATAACTTTTATTACACTTTTTTATTATATTAATTAAATTTTATATTATTTATTTTTATATAACATTAAGTTAAAATTTTAAAATTAATAAAAGAAATCTCTTTAATAAGAAATTTTTAATAAGAAATTTTTAATAAAAGTTTTAAGTAATATATAATAACTTTTATAAAACTTAAATAAATTAATATATTATTTTATTTAAAGATTTAAATTTTTAAAATATAAAGAGATTAACTTAAAAACAATTAATATAAAATTAACGGTAAAAATATAAATTAAAGATTTAAGAATTTAATAAAAAATATTTAAATTAAATAAAATTATTATATAACGATTATTAAAGAATAATATAAAATATATCATTTTTATAATTATTTAATTTAAAATATCGAAAACTAAATTTATATTAAAGTAAAAAAAGGATATATTAGTTTAATTATTAATCCTTAAAATTTTAAACGTATTTAATTAACTTATAAATTATATTTTTACATAAAAAATTTAAATTTTTAAACATTTTTAAACTTTTATATTTAAATAATTAACGTTATAATATTTTTATATAATAAACGTAAAATAATAAAGTTTATTTATATTTAATAAAAATAAAAAATAAAGATAAAAATAAGTACCGGTATAAATATTAATATAAATAAAAATTTTAAGCTTTTTTTTTAAAAAAAAAGCTTAAAAGTTTTTACGTAACATATACGTTATTATTAATTAAAGACATTTAAATACATAATGAAAAAAGTAGTAAAAAAAGGTAATATCTCGTTTAAATAATAAATATTAAAGGTAAAAGTTAATGCTTTTTTTTAAAATAATTTTCATTATATTTCTTTTTTTAATAATTGTAATTATAGCTTTTCTTTTTAAATAAATGTAATTTTAATAATTTAAATTAATAAATTTAAAGAAAGATTTTTTAAAAATAAAAAGACATTTTTAAAAAAATTTAAAAAATCTAAAAACCTCTTAAATTATTAAACTTTTAAATATATAAAAAAAACATATATTTAAATAAAAAGCTTTTATCGCTTTTTAAACTTTTAAAATTAACTTTAACTTTTATTTTCCTTATTTATTTTATTTAACCTTAAAAACTTAATTAAACTTACTTCGCTTTTAAGGAAAAAAAACTTTATTTAATAATAATTTATAATTTTAAAACTGTTTATTTTTACGATTTTTATTAAATTAAATATTAACTTTTAAAGTTTAAAAGTTTAAGTTTTAATAATTACTTTATAAAAATTTCTCTTATAACTTTAATAATTATAATAATGTTAATAACGTTAATAATTATAATAACTTTAATAATTATAATCGTTACGAGGTAATTTCTTTAAAATAACTTTTTTAAAGTAAATTTATAAAATTTTAGAAATTTTTACTTTTTACTTTTAACCTTTAATAACTTATATTATATTTATTATATTATAATGTAACTTATATTATTAAAAAGTTAATTTAATAACGTTTATAATAATATAACTTATTTTAAATAATTAATTATATTCGTAAAATTATTAAAGTAATTATAAAAAATAAACGTAAAATCTTATTTAAAAAACATAAATACATATTTATTTAAATAAATTTACATAAACTTAATTAATAATTTTAAAGTTATTTATTTTTATTATTTTTATTTAATTTAATATTAAATATTAAATTAAATATTTTATATATTTACTTATATATTTATATATTTATTTTTTTATTTACTTATTTATTTATTTATTTA
>JYCQ01000031.1:0-138353 GCA_000931505.1 Hypoxylon sp. E7406B | reverse complement strand
CCCCCCCTCGGGCGAGGCGAGTGTTATAGTCGACTGTGGGCTACAGCTCTTTCCTCAGGTATCTGTGGTATGCGCGGTGGTATGCGTATGGCACAATCAGCCTGCCCCAGCCCTGGTATTTAATCCCCCCCCCTCCTCCCCATTCCCTCCCATCTTTCCCATCCATCCTTTTTTTTCTTCACACTTCTCTTCACACTTCTCTACCCACAATCGACCTTCAAGCTTCAAACTTGTCCTCATCCACTCTCAACTTCTCTTCTTCATCCATCACTGACTTGCAATAGCTTGTTCAGATCATCATCAATCCTACTTGTAGGGACGTGTCTTGCATGTTGACACGATCTCCCATCACCCTCTTTCTTTCATCAATTGTCTACCTCCATACACACATCATTGTAGTAGGTTGGCAATTCTTCTTACTCCCATCTCCAAACACGACCTTCATCAATCACGACTTTCATCAACCACACTTCCTTTCCATCAATTCTCTGGCATTGTGTATTCATTGCTTCAATCATCTGTTGATTCGAAGCCGTGAATATGCCGCCTAAACGTGCCGCCTCCAACGGCCTGCCACGTAAGCGTGCTGCCAAAAGCACCGGTGGCAGTCGTCTTCCGCCTAAACGGCAGAAGAAGGAGCGGGCTCCGTCAGGTGACTCGGACGGGGATCCGTCGGATGACCCCACTGGCCCGTCTTCCAAGGGCAAGCACAATGGTTTGGATCAGACCCTACCCCCTGTCCCCAATGTCGATGCTGCCTTCCTCGACCTTGTGGATCGATCGAAGGACCTGCTCAAGGATGGCACCGGCAATCTTCACCTTCGCATTGCAACCATGTGCTCCGGCACAGAGGCCCCAATCTGGGCCTTGAAGATGCTCCAAGAGTTCTTCGAGCGCACCCAGCCCGGCCGACGATTCTTGAATCTGTCGCACATCTTCAGCGTGGAGATCGTCCCATTCAAGCAGGCGTACATCGCGCGAAATGCTCCAGGAGCAGTCCTCTTCAACGATGTTCGAGACTTCATCGAACCTGAGAATGGCACCGCGTAAGTCTAACTCCCTTTTCATACTTGCTCATGAACATTGCTAATGAGGTGCGCGTAGGCCCACTGCGATGGGTGCCATGCACATTATTCCGGGAGGAATTGACATTCTCATTGCCGGTTGTTCATGTGTCGACTTTTCGACTCTCAACAGCAGGAAGATGAAGGGCTATGCGCAAAGCGATACCACGTTCATTAAGAAAACCGCACATGACGGCTACAGTCAAAAGGACTTCGATAAGGTCAACAAGGTATTCGGTAAGATCATCGATGGACTCGAGAACCTTGGCGAATCTGCTCAGACCTTCTACTCTATGCTCGCCTACGTTCGAGACCGTCGACCGAAGGTCGTGATCCTCGAGAATGTCTCCAACGCGCCCTGGAATGAAGCTGCAAAGGTCTGGTTTCCATTCGTTGGCTATACCGCCAGTCATACCAGAGTAGATACCAAGGACTTTTACATTCCTCACACCAGAGTTCGCGGTTACCTCATCGCCCTGGACAACGCCGTCTTTGGGGCTGAGGCCGCGGAGGCCATTGTCGAAGAATGGGCAAGGATTCTGAAGTATGACCTTCCGAGAAGAGCATCTGCTCCGGTGTGCGACTGGCTTCTCCCCGCTGCACACGCCTTGACCGAACGTGCTCGACAGGACGATTCGGAAAAGGCATTGGGTCCCGCCGTGGATGCCGACTGGGAGCGCAGCAAGTCAATCCATGCTCGAGTGCGTCAGGAGGAGGGACTTGGAGATGACAAACCGATTACCATGTGGGGTTCCAGGGGTGGCCTGTCGTATGACCGCATGGATCGAGGTATGCTTCGGTCAAATCCGAATCGTGTCCTTGATTGCATCGACATCATCCAGTTGCGATCCGAGAAGGTAGGCATTACGATTAGAGATGTCACTTACTTCTACGATGCGAGATTCAAGTGTCAAATCTACGACGTAAGCCAAAACATCAACCGAAGCGACAGACCTCCGCCGCTGGGCATAGCCGGATGCATCACTCCAAATGGCATCCCTTGGATGCCGGACCAGTGTAGACTTGTCAACGGGTTCGAATCACTGAAGCTACAAGGCTTGCCGCTTTCCTATCTTGAGTTTGCGGCCGAGACCCAAGATCAGTTGCGAGACCTTGCGGGGAACGCAATGAGCACGACGGTTCTCGGTGGTGTCTTCGTGTCCCTCTTCCAGTCAATACTGGCTCAAAAAAGCAGCCTGAACGCCTACTTCGCCCGCCCACTGCTGAAGGCCAAGGATGAAAAGCAGCGGGACGTCTCGGAGTCTAATCTCAAGGATTGTGATGATTTCTGCACGTCGCATCCCCGATCCGTTCAAATGGCGGATATAATCGAGCTATTCCATAGATCTCGCCGCTATTGCTTTTGCAACGGATCAGCTAAATATAGCACCAGCGACTTCTTGATATGCATCACTTGTGGGACTATCCGCTGCCAATGGTGTCATGGTAATCCACGCCACGACTTCATAACAACAGAGAGGCCTGCGAACTTTAATATGATGGGCGAAGTCGAAACAGAAGTCATGCGCTATTTGCCAAGCACAATCACAGGCTTGAGTATCGCTTCCAAGCCGAACCATGGCCTTCCTGGACGGACCATTGCTCACTGCCCCAAGATTTTTGGGAAGCTTCAGTCGGCTACGTTCCATTACAAGAGCACCCATGTAACAGAAGTGGTGGTCGTCTGCTACGCCGGGCTTAACGGATTCGAGCTTCGAGCAAGGCTGTCGGAAAATGGCATCACTTGGTACTTATATCTTGACCCATGGAGTGAACTTGGCAAAGAGTTTCGAAAGACTCTGAATAAGTTCCAGAGCTACTTAGGTGATAAGTACATGCTGTTGGCCCAGCCTATTGCGAAGGCGGAGCGATTCGGCAATCGAGACGTTGTCTCCCTTGAGAACGCCAAATGGCAGCTGTGGTGGTTTGGGGAAGCCAAGGTCAAGATAGAAATCAATGTATCAGCTGGCATCGTAGACATTGCTAGCGTTTCCTCTGCGCTGCCTCCCCAGATAAACATGTCTCTAAAGCCAGTGTGCGGGAAATATCACCATGCCCCTCATTGTGATTCCCCGTCTCACAGTCTTCATGCTCGTGCCGATGAGGTGCGTGGGAAGAAGATGTTTCTCTTCAAGGACTCCCCGAAAACGACAACTCCCGACAAAGATTGCTACGTCATTTCCGAAGAGTGTCGTGCGCTTGAGCGCCATGAGTATCGAGAGGTCATGCTGAAGTTTAGACCTGGTGTTGATGTTGTGAAGCTCGCGGCGGGTCCACACATGGCTTTCATTGATGGATACTGGGGCGAACCTAGCAACACAAGCTTCAACATCTTGGCAGAAGCTAAGGAGAGACTGAGAATCCCTTCTACGAAGAGTTTCATCGTCCGCAACGGGGATCCAGCACAACAAGTGCTGGCGGAAGCGCAAATCACAAGACAGAAGGAGGGTGATCGTTACAACCTGATTAGGAAGTACGATTTTCAGTGTGAGGGTAACGACCGTTGGATTACTGTCCAAAAAACCGACCTTCACCACCTTCAAGCCTTTTTGTCTTATGCCAATGTCAAGATCGCCAACATCGAAGAACTCGAAGTCAGGTTCAATATCGTGGACATTGAAAGTTGGTTGCGAGACCTTAGCGCTTGGAGAGCTCAGCCGACGCAAGAGACCTGTCCCTACGCACAGCTACCCCTTATGAAGTGGATCAAGGTCGGTGGTAAATACAAGCCGCACTACCATTCAAGAGCGATGATAGCATTTGAAAATCAAATGAGACTACGACTCCCAGCTTTTGAGCTTAGAGTCAAGGTACTATCGCATGCGGGAGGAGTGTATGATCTTGTTGTGCAGTATTTGATCGACTATAAGTCCCTCGGGCAGAAGGCAGCGGCCTATTTGCCCGCAACTCCGGACCAAAACGCTAGAGTGAACGCGTTTGTAGAGGTCCAGCGCAATGTCGTCCCGTCCCAGAACATCCAAATCGATTCCAAAGGCGCCGATAGGCACAAGTTCCAGCCGTTCCGTAATGCAATGAAGAGCTTGCAAGGCCCTCAATTCGCGCAGCCAACCCTCCCGCAAATGGCGGCTACATTCGGGGCCTTCCTGAGCGATTTTCAACAGCGGTCATTGGAGTGGATGCTCTCCAGGGAGTCGACTGATCCTCAGTTCTCGGAGGAGGAAATCGACGAGGAGTTAGTTCCAGAGCTTAAGCTCCGGGTGGTTGGTCGGGCTCAACGAACCATTCATAACCGCGGAGGCATCCTTGCGGACGATGTGGGCTACGGCAAGACAGTTGTGACACTTGCATTGATGCATTGCAAACAATACTACCCAGGTGCAACGATGGCTGATACAGATGGCTTATCGGAAGGAACTTACTTGAAGGCCMCTCTTGTGGTAGTCCCGCCACATTTGGTGAATCAATGGGCAGAGCAGGCTAAACTTTTCATGCCCATGATGGTTCGTGAGGTTGTCACAATCAATACCATGGCGGACCTTACCGATGACGACTCCTGGTCACTCCTGAGCCGTCTTCGCGATGCGAGAATTATTGTCGTGAGCAACGCGATTTTCGCAAATGCTTCGTACTATCAGAGACTTGCTCAACTAGCAGGGGTTCCTGATCCTCCATTTACGAACATGGTCCGAGGGAAAACGCCAGACTTCAGCGGTCGCGCCTTCGAGGAATGGTACAAAGATGCCGTACCCAGGGCCAGAGCTCACCTAAGTGACTTGTCCCGTTTGATGGACCAGGACGACATCGATGTCAACTCCCTCGAGGCCGTTTGGCGGGCAGTCGAAGGCCAACGAGAGCAACTGAAGACGGAATATCGCGCCTTCGCCGACGACTTTAAGCAATGGAAGGAATACAGCGGAACTGTAGAGTCCGAAGCTGGGGTAACGCAAGCTTTTAGGCGCCCGGGGGATATGCTCGCACAGCCAGCACTCACGGGTAGTGCCCGAAGAATCCGATTCATTCATCTTCTCGACCTCTTCAAGTATGCACGTATCGTTTACGATGAATTCTCTTACGAGAACCCCTCGGCAACCCTTGTCTTCGCTACACTAGACGCGCGCGCTAAATGGATTCTGTCGGCGACACCGCCGACACGCAATTTGGCAGCAATCCAAGCTATTGGAAGGCTGCTAAATGTGCATATCGCGCGAGCAGTATATTCGAGACTTGGCCTTCCGACAATTACTAAAGGACCAGTCCTTATAGAGCCCACAAATGCTGAGACAATCCAGCATAGAAAGTTCCTTTCTGACCAGTGTGTCCGTGAACGACACAACAAGGGCCTGGAATTTCTGCATGCATTCGCGACCTCGAACCCCCTTGACGACCAGCTTGCCGGGTCGATTCCGATCGTTGAAAAAGTCATTATATCTGAAATGACCAACTCGGAATTCGTATATTATAAAGACACGGAACTCGACCTTAGGGCTTGTAGTATCGACCTTCATCGGATGCCTAAGGACTCTCGATCCTTAATCAGCGAGTTCATCGATGTCGCTCAGTGGGAGAACAACGAAAAGACCATGGGCATGAGGGTCTTGCTGGCCCTCTCATCGAATGGAAGCTGGACACGCTACGAAGGGGCCCGAGATCCCGCCCTTTTAGCTATGCAACGACAGTTCCAAGTCCAGTCAGCAGTGGAAATCTTCCAACTGTACGCCGAGAAGGCCATCTGGCTCTCAATGCGCGTCCTTAGGAACGCTGCTGAGGCCGGTTTTGAGAACGCAATGTCGTCGATAGATGACATCTGGGGAATCATCAACCCTGTCTGGCGTAAAGATCTCAAGCTTTGTGGCGGATACGATGCCTGGCGCAAGATGGCGGAGGCCATCATCAGCAGAGGATCCGATGATTTTATTGCAGGGTATGCTCAAAAAATTGCGAATCTCCAGGCTTCGTACCCCGAGTATAAAAAGTCCAGCAGAGAGCACGAAAAGGAGTTCCTCAGTCGTCTCTACGACCTGACAGAGACCTCGTGGTATGATTATTTCGAGGTGAAGCCTGGTGACGTCGAAGACATGGACGAGACCGAAGCCCAGCAGCTTGTAAGGGACATATCCCGTGATCATCGCGCAGAGATTGTTAGGCACACGAAGAGTACGGCCAAGGGAACACTGATGGCAATCGTGAAGGATGAGGCTACTCTAGCGAGCTGTCGGAAGCGCCAGATACCTAGCGACTCGGTGCCTATCCCGACTCATCGATATTTTCAGAACTACAAGAGTTTGAACAAATCCCATTGCATAAATCTTTGCAAGAGCATTGGTATCTTGTACGACGCCGCAAGCAAGAAGGGTGATATTGTCAGGCTCTTGGAGGCTCATGATAACGGGACTCTCGAGATTGAAAAATACGCCTCGTACGGAAGCTTCCGAGCTTCACCACCTGGAAGGTATCCGAAGTTGAACCAGCAATTCAGAATACGAGGCGGTGATTACACGTACACTAGAAGTGATACGAGTGACACCTCGATCCAGCTCCGAGGGGCGCAGGAACAACTGAAATATACGCTGAAACAAGAGCGTATCATCAAAGTCCTAACCTCGACTGAGTGGTTTCATCGTTGTGATGGCTGCGGTAAAAATAAAAGTAAAGACGACCTTTACTTCGTTTGCGAGTGTGGGCACCTGCTATGTGCAGATCACCTCCACTTGGGGTCCTGCTGCGGGAATGACTACGGACTCGATGAACCTGGCAGTTGCACCACGATGTTGGCGAACACGGTCATGAAGCTGCCTGATATCAACAAGCCTCAACGACGTCTGGGCCTTCAACCTGGAGTAGAAGTGGCTGCTCCATGCAATCGCATTAGTTCCAAGTCCCAGATGATAGCCAATACTATCAAGTCTGTCCCCGATGGTGAATTCGTGCTTCTCTTCGTCCAATTTCAGCGCCAGATCGATGAACTCAAGTACACCTTGGAGAGGAACGGTATCGGCTACACCACGAATACCGAGGGAGGCCAGGGTTTCACTCGTCTTGAAAAGAACGATAACCTGTCCCGGTACTCTATCCATGAGCTCAAGGAGTTGGCTATTGAGCGAGGTTGTTTACCCGAGGGAAGAGACCATGGACGTTTTGAATTTGCGGGGGTCTTGCGAGCAAGAATCATGAAGTTCGAGAAGGAGAAGGACCCTAAATGCCCCTACACCAAGGTCCGAATCCTGAAGCTCAATGACCCGACTTCCGCGGGCACGAACCTCCAATATGCGAATCACGCCATGTTCGCCTGTCCTCTTCTGACCAGTCTGCAGGAGGAATACGACGCCTACATGAAGCAGGCCAAGGGTCGATGCGTCCGCTACGGCCAGCAGAAGATCGTCCAGATATATCACTTCGTCACCGCCGGCACCATCGAGGTCGACATCTTGGAGCTCCGTCGACAGAGCCACGTTCTCGTTCTTCCCGGCAATGCAATCGGCAGTCTTGACCCTGTACCCCTAGCGTTCTTCAACCAGACTACTTCAGGGGATGGCAACAACGATGTCGTCAAGAAAAACGCGGCGGGTCAGGAGCGCGTCAACTCGTCGCTTACTACGGCTGAAGTCTGGAAAGCCATGAGCGAAGCGAACTGGCTGAATACAGTCGGCATGGAGTACTAGGCGCAGAGAGGAGTTAGTCTAGGTTAGGTAAGGAATTCATCCCGATCCTTGAAGGCCACTCACCTGAATTGGTCGCAGTCAAGCTAACTATTGAATTAGGAATGGAGGATGGAGGAATTGATAGGCTTTCTGAGAGCAGAGAACAGAAGGCGGTGGAGTGGGGTGCGCAGAGATGTTTACGAAAAGCAAAAGGGTTTACGATAGGAAGCAGGAAAACGAAGGAGCAGAGAAGGCTTGGAGATGTTTACACGAATGAATGCATATTTGAGGCGAGGTGGGCGAGGGGATGTTGTTGAAGATGCGCAGCTCGCAGGATAGTTGATGAGACGTGTGCAGACCCGCTGAACGCTGACCTCTGAACGTTGCGACATACCACCATACCACCATACCACACTTCTTCTACCCGACACACTTTGCATCGACGCCTCTTGCTACCGATAGTTGTTCTTTCCTTTGTTTCTTTTTGGAGGTTGTTACCAAACAGACGAACACTCGGACGGACCTCTCTAATAGTCTCTTTAGACGTACTTTCCAATAGAGGCTCCTTTTTTGCTAATCTTGACCCCGTAGAACACGTAACCGCTTACCCGGCTGAGCTGGTGAATCGTAGTGGCTTGTAATTTGCACGCCCCGGCCCCGGCACCCCGGCCTAGTAGATGTAAGACAAAAAGCAAAAGCTCACCACCCCGTAGATATAACGACGACCTGGGCAGTGGTGCTCTAGTCCTACTAATTCCTCCAGGGATCATCCTTGTAATGGGTGTTGCCTGCTTTTTCCAACTAGGTACGTTTCCGTCCATCGCACACTCAGAGCTTCGCTAACTTCTGTCTCATACCAACTCCCATAAGTACCTTACAATTTCGACATCCTCGCCCTCCGCAGCGGCATCCGAATCATTATCCTTGCCTCGTCTGTATTCCCCTTCTCCCTCCCCTCCTCCCTCTCCCCCTTCTTTCCTTCCCCCTCTACCCCAACCCGGCCCTCCAGCGCCACCTCCTGGCAGTCCTCCACCGGCTCATCATTGGCAAACTGCACGACGACGAACTCGATCGCCGTCCCCGCMCCCCCCAGCGCCGCCATCGGCGCGTGCCACGTCCCCGCGCCGTACGTCACGKCCTGGGACCCGGTTGCTACGAAGGCGCGCACCCCGTTGAGATCCGGGAGGCCGCGCCCCGGGACGTCTTTCCCCGTGGGGGCTGTGAGGGACGTGTTGGCTGCGTCTGCTTCGGTTGCGGGCAGGCTGGGCGCTACGATGATGAGGTACCGGGCTGAAGGGGAGGCGCCGAGTGGGATGAAGGTTTGTGTGGTGTAGGGGTGCCGCTCGAGGATCTGGAGCGGGAAGAGTCCTGCTTCAAGACTGTTGCTATCGCAATTACTACGGCTGTTACTGCTATTATTGCTGCTATTGCTGCTGTCGCGGCTGGGCTTGGCGTGCTTGTGCTTGTGCTTCTGCTTATGCGAGCGCCTGTCCCCGCCCTTGGCCCGCTCCTCCTGGTCCTGGTCCTGGTGCTGATTCACATCCCGGTCTGGGAGTAGCTGCCGCGCGCCGCACACGAACATAGTAGTGCGCGGCGTAGCGGGTTTCCGACTAGGCGCCTGGTCGTACAGATCTCTCAAAGGAGGAGCCAGGGCACGGTACTGGATGGCGGTGCCCTGGTTGGCGGACACGGCGCCATAGCCAGGGGGAAGGGAGGAGGCCGGAGTGTTGTGTGGCCGGCGCTCCGGTGCCGGGTTTGCGAGCACGGAGCCGAAGGGGGAGAAGGCGGTGGGGGTTAGGGGCTCGGCTGTGAGGGTGAGGGAGTTGGGGATTGGGAGCGTGTGGATGAGCATTATTGAGATGGGATTGGATTATTGTTATTACTATTATCTATTCTTAATCATTTGCTTGTTTTTGAAGTCTTGAGATGAGATTGGATTGGATTGGAATCGTTTGTTTGGATGGTTCGAGGGAATGTTCCACGAGATAGGAAGCTTTTAGTCTCTTTCGGTCCGAGCGATAAGGTGGATCAGACTTAGTGAAGGGGGAGTTTGGAAATGTTAGTAGCTTGGTGCTGAATAGGTGGGTGTACTATCATATGCTAACAACTAGGCAGAATCGCCATGCCTCGATGAGACCGGGGTACGATCCAATCAGATGCCGTCGCTTCGTCTCCTTGCCATTTCGTGTTTGTCTACAGCGGCTTATAGTCGCGCTGTGCCTCACTCATCTTTTCTTTCTCATTTCGGATCATACTGTCGCTCCTTTTTAGCCTTCCGTCGCTTGGGTCTGCGTTTTTGCATTTGTCACTCGTTGTTTATCAATTTGGAGTCCCCTTTCGTCCAAATCCGACTCCCGGTAAGCCTACCTATTACCAGTTTTGGGGCGTCGAGTCTAACAGGGGTATAGACCGCTATTTACTTCATCCAGTGTATGGTGGTAATTATCTGATCTGCGCCAATTCGCGTAAATATAATAAAATGGCGAATGGCTTAAGTTCTTACTTGTGTGGATTCCTCCGCTGCTCGAGATCAAGATCCACTCCAAGCCCGACTAGAGACGACGGGCTCCGGGGTGTCGAATTCTCGCCCCGATCGTCAATGGCGAGCTCAACACGGGAGCCGGCACCACAACCACAACCAGCTACAGTCGCATCCTCTTCGTCACAGGCGGCCTCTCCTGTGGCCAATCTCAACAACCCAGAGCTAGCTGGGTACTTTTCACCTCCGGCTCCTCGGCCGGTACCCCGGCCGGATCCCTTGCGGGATGTGAGAGGCTTCTATGCCCCCGAGCCAGCTGCCGCCGTGCAGCCAAACGTCCGTCCTTGCAATGCAAGGTACTCATGAGGATGGTGATTTAGACACCAAGACCCCAAAGCGTGTGGATATATGAAGCTATGATGTCAATTACGAATGGTCTAGAAGATGAAGTCGATGATAGGGAGATGTTACCACAGTGAGGCCGCGCTTGAAGCGAATCTATACCATCCTGTTATGTCTATATGATGTTTAATAGTGGCTGTGGATTATAGGGTGATCAGTTTGGCGAATATTATACCCAATCTTTACAAGTACCTAGTCTATGGTTTTGGGTGATTGGAATCTTTGTTTTTGAAATGTTCAATACCTCCTGAATATTCGAGCAGAAGCGGATCCGTAGACTATCTCGCCTCATTTGCTATCAGTCGGGTACATTTCTACCATGTTTGCTAGACCTATCCTTTGCTAACCTTAATACGGATCCTCCAATAGGGGCTAATGAGATGAATTTGAAGAGGTACGGATTCAACTGCGATATCTAGAATTACTCGCTATTTATCATTCCATCATCAGGCTTTTAGACCTCTCAGTGATGGAGGCAATACGTGAATTAAGGGTAACACCTACCTTGTATTCTGGGGGTTTGAGTGTGACCTGTTTGCTCGCCGGAGAATCTAACCCCCTTTTCCTTGTACATTGAGAAGAGCACATGCCAGTTGTTGGCTGAGGCTTTCTTTCATATTAAAATGGTTTTTTCTCATTGTAGGCGTTGTAAGAATTCCAGAATCACTCCATTTTTGGAGTATTTCACAGTACAACAACGAAGTTGAACCGTTGATGTAGGATATGACGGTATATCATTATTTTGTTACCTAGCTAGACGGTTGCTCCTATTAAGTACTGTATTTTTTAACACAATGGGTCGCGTTAATTGGAATCAAAACAGTGTACAAAAGACACCTAACCCACCAGTTGGTCATGGAGAGAGCTGAACTGCCTCACAGGTGCCCAACACTTCCGTCCATACACCTACAAACAGTGCCGCCGTAAAACCTAGCAGCGGAACGAGCCAATCAGCCGTCAATGCTGATTCTAATTGCTCGACGGGGAACGCTACTTCCACACCTTTCCCTAACCTAGAGGCCAATGCTTCATCAACGGTGTGTGCAGCCAGTCAGAATTCGGTGCCATCAGGCACCCGTACGTCTGCATCTGCCTCTCCTGATATGGGTGCCAGTGTTTCCTCAGCTGGTAGCACCTTGGTAGGTAGCGATAATCCTGGACAATCAACCGCCGACGCGTCCGCAGGTGCGTCTCCAGATCTAGCAGCTGGTGCCTCTGCACCGTCTAATTCACAAGTTAATAAAGCAGTACCACCATCTTCTACATCTTCCTCCACCTCAAGCTCTTCCCAGTCTCCAAATCTCACGCCGACAACAGAGTCATCATCGTCATCAGCATCAGCGTCGACGTCTACTGTCATTTTCTCTGGTCTGGGAATTAGTCAAAGCGTGAGTGCGCCTGCTGTGGCTGCCGACACGATGCCGAGAACCGGAGTGCGCTTTGCCAACGTGACTGACGTCCACCATGACAACGGTCGCGTTTCGCAAGAACCCACTCAGATTCCCCCCAGTTCTTCCTACAGCACCTCGTCTTCAACCGGCAGCAGCGGATTCCAACCCGCACCAGCGTCCCCTCCTTCCGGCCCCCCACGTAATCCCCCCACAGCAACAGCAGCAGCAGGTCCTGAACCAGAGGACAACAACAATCCATGCGACTTTTTGAACTCCGGCTCTCTCGCGGAAGTATCATCATCTGACGACGAAGATCTGCCCCAGAGAATTCATCCATCCACGCCTTCCAAGAGAGATCGTCCCCTCGTTGTATCGAATATCGCACCCCCAATCGGAGCCCGCGCTCGAGCTGCAATGGCCGCGATGAACCAGCAGCCCACCTACATCATCCTCGGCGGGTAAGTTCGCGTCTATTGACTCTGATTCTCCATGGTAACATTAGATCTCGCTAACTATAACACAGTCAACCCGCGCCCGCCCAGACGATGCCCGTCACCGCGAACCAGCCGTACCTCCTGATGAACCCTCCCTTTGTGGCGCCTTCCGTCCCTCCTCCCCAGCCGGGCAACACCGGATCGTGGTGTGAGTCATCTCTTCTCTTTTCCTCTTCACTCTTCATCCCATCTCCAGCAACAGCAACAGCAACAGCAAATCTTCATCGTCACACAGACACACAAAACTAACAAGGCCACAGGCTACCCCAGCCAATCACCCTTCTGGGCCGGTGCCGCCGCCAACCAGACGATCCCGCCTCCCCAGTTCTACATGGCGGAGCAAGCCTACGTCGCGCAACCTGCTCTCGTCGCGGCAGGCCAGACCAACGCAGCGCCCCAGCTCTACGCCGCGGAGCAGGCGTACGTCGCACAACCTGCGTACTTGGCCACGTATACCAACATCCCCCAGCAGCAGCAAACCCCGGTGCAGTACTACGTCAGCAGCCCAACAGGACCACACGTATATTACCGCACTTAGGCCTACCGAGGTAATGACTTCACTGCAGTGTTGTCTGTCTGTGGCTGGKGAGGTGCGCTAGGTGTATGTTGCTAGGAGAGAGAGGCAGGAATGACGAGGACTTGTGGTTGCGGTGGTGGTAGTGGTGGAAGTCTACCTGGTAACCAAGAGATGATGATACCCCGACAGGGAGAGAGGTGCTTCTAGGGGCGAATATTCCCTGACGATGGCACGGCAGTATTGCTATTATTATTCAATGTGACGGAAGGACACGCGCAAAGGGAAAGGGAGATGCGCCTCGCTATGTGGCCTCTAAGCCATTCTCCTTCCACTTTGACATGATGGACCTCCTATAATTGTGCTTATCACAGTTCAACATGCTTCATTACGCGTGTTTTTTTTTCTCAATACGAGCTCTTTTGCAGTAGTCTGTTTATCTTCTCCGCGTGCTCCATTCTACGTACCTACCTGGTTAAGTCTCCTTGGTGATGAATCAGGAGCTTTCTACCTCGATCTCTTGAGTCGAGCCGAGGTACGTAGGTAGGTACACAGTATGTATTAGGAACGAGCCCACACCGTGACTCGATCTTCGAGTAACCGTGGCGTCGACCTGGCAGCGCCACAGGCGATCTGCGCCAATCGGGGAATTTCGGGGCTCCCAAAAGGGTAACCGACATAACGTTGCATAGGATGTCTCGGGTATCTCGGATCTTCATCGTGATGCTCCAGTACCTACCTAGTATTATGATAGTACTTGATGTCTGGGGAAACAAACATGGCATAGGGGGGGGGGGGTTTCGGGGGCCCCAGGATTCACGAATGAGATATGCAAGCCGGCTCAAGGAACATTTAATCCAAGATCAGATCCGACAATGCTCGTGCTACTGTCAGATAATCACGTGAGATTCATGTGACCTGGTGTCACTCACGTGACACYAGCATAGAGTGCGTTTGCAAGWAACATATCCGTTTGCATCTGTTGTCTGTTCCAGACAACAGACTTTTAAAAACAATACAATCATTTTTTGAATCAATAATCTATCTGACAGCTACTTATGTACCTAGGTAAATCTAGAAGCTGTGCTACGGGTCTGAAGTCAAACCCGACAATAACAACGTATGTACAGGACGAAAAGAAAAACAGGCTCATCTTTGATGTCCAAGATCAAGTCCTTAGTTCCGCAGCCGGGACACTCTTCCACGACAAGTACGTCGGCAGCACGGGCGGGGGGTTGAGGCCGGCTGGGTTACACGAGATCTCCTCATCGTCCCGGTAGACGTAGCACGAGTAGTCGAAGAACCAGCTTCCCGAGGCCTTGAAGACGATTCTGCATTTCCTACTGTCAGACACAAATACCTACTGTATCGGGAGCAGCTGGAAAGGAGAGACACATTGCAAAGTAGGAAAAAGAAAAAAGGAAACTTACGGATTCTCCGGATCCTTGTCGTCGCAGAACCAAGTGTGGTTTATCGCGAAATACCCCGTGGCGAGATCGAGCTGCCACTTGCAGTCGAGCGAGTTGCTCGCCCACACGCTCGACGACTCCTCGCCCGTCTCGTAGTTCCTGCAGTCGTACCAGCGGCCGGGCTCGCTCGTCGGCAGGAACGGCGTCACGGCCACGTCCTTGTAGGCTACGGACTGGAACCCGTCGAGCGCTACGAACGTGATGCTGAAGTAAGCCCGTGTCTTGAAGGTATCGGCGAACGTGGGCGTCGTGTAGAGCGAATCGGTCTGCCAAATCGATCGCCACTGCGTTGCGAGCACGGACGCGATCGTGCAGCTGTAGCCCGTTGGGGCCAGCTCGAAGAATACGTCTTTGGCGAGCTCGGTCCGGTTCGTCACGGCTCCTTCGACGACTAGTGGAAGTTTTGTCTGGGAACAGGTCTTGATGGTGGTATTGACTGCGGTGTTGTTGTTCCAGGAACATTCCAGGGTCGTATCAGCGCTCCCCTCTGCCCTAAATCCAGCTCTATTCACACAAATCAGTGTCACATCACCAACACAAGTGTTCGAATGGTGCTTACGGGAGCATATCGTCGTGGCCGTTGCAATACCATCGCTGATTTATCGAGAAGACTTCCGTAAGAGGGTTGAGCTTGATCGACGAGATGATCTCGTAATCCCTAAAAGGAGCGGTTACTATGGCGCATCCCCACCATCTATCATAGCCATATCTCCCATCGCGGTTCAGTTCCTCGCCTTCGCCGGTGCACGTCAGATTGAAGCCAGTCGCGGGATTGTGGAAAGTGGCGGTTAAGTTGCCGGCGTTGTAGCCGTTTCGCCAGATCTCGTTCCACACCCACGAAGTCACTATCCACGACGGCGTCTCGGAAATCTCGAGGCACCCTGGGTGATTGACTCCTTCCGGTGCCACATTTGGCGTTAGTTCGATCGGCTCAGTTAGTGATCCTTTGATGTAAAGTGAGTCGGCCGAGTCAGCTTCAATCGTCACAGTGCCAATGGCTCGGAACGTCACACTGGGAAAGGTCAGTCGAGCAATTTTCAACAAGAAAGCACAGCGTACTTCGCCGAATATCGTTCGCTTTCGCCCCCGCTGCAGACCCATGTCTGGTTAACTGAGAGTTCCCCCTTGTTTCTGATGAAGCGGACGTCTGTGGAGTTGTTGCCGCAGTTAGACCAGTCGCCCTCTGGCACAGTGCATGTCACCGTCTCGTTATTGGCATGATTATTCAACCGAAGGCTTACGGAGTCCCCGTCGTCACTTCTCGTGTACGAAAAGTCTCGTACGTCCCAATTGGGGTAACTGAAAGACGGCCCAATGCAGGGAGATTGATTCCATGGCGTCCCCTTAGCCGTAGCATTGGACGGTGGAATTATGTCCACCGTGCCGGAATTCCAGCTTGGAGTTACGTAGTCTCCGCTGAACGGCGATACTGAGTCGTCTGCTACTGTACATATTGTCTGTCTCGCATCGTCGACACATTGAAGTAGGTCGAAAACATTGATTTTTGCTGATGAGAAATAGGGGTGACTGGCGAGCAGGAGAGATTATGACCCCTTGTTAGCCGCCGTTCCATCGAGTCCATTTTTAGTCGGAAAGAGTGGCATGGACTTACGGGTGAGTCCTATTCGCAACTTCGCATATCCACATTTGGTTGATTTCGAGTTCGTTCGTCGAATCTGTGTACTTGAAAATAGTCTTCGGACTTACTGGACCCTGATCTCTCTCGCAGTCGTTCCACACCGGCTCATTCGGATCCTGCAAATAGGGGGTCGTACAGGACGTTGATTCGTTATTCGCAACATCATGCAATTGGAAATGCGTCATGCTCCTGTCTCCGGCTTTTACAGTGGTTTTGTTGAATTGGAAACCGGATACTCGATATTTGGGCTGCTTAAACCCCCCGGAGCATGGGCTAGCCACTACAGCGGATGCTTTCGCATTGCGCTTAGTGCGTAAGGAACTCCTCGCTTGCCTCAGTTTAACGAAAGATTCGAGATCCGTGATTGAATGATCATTCAGCATTGTAGCTCTCCTGTGATAAGGTTAGTAGAGTGGCTGTCTTCTGGTCTGTTCAAGGGCTCTCCTGTACCGCTGAATATCAAGCCCACCATGATTACCATGCGTGGGCAGGACCAGTTGTAGCGCCACCAGGATGAGCACCGGCAGGAAATGCATGATTCCACCATAAGATCAACTTGCAATTAGGGTGGTGCGTCTTAGACGAGTTGAGTAGTTGTTCACTTTCGGACCTATTGCATCATCGCTGACCAACCAGTTGCATTTTCTTACAGTAAAAGGTAAACGTGTGTCGAGTGAGAGTACAAGGTATATATCTATCATCAGATCTCGCCACAATACTTAGGGAAGGTAAGCTATACGGAGAAATCGTAGTACGTGCAGCAATTCTGCAGGTGTATATAGCCGACATGCGGAAGGGTAGCATCGAGACATAGGGATGTTGAAGAAAGATGCTTAAATTAAACCAAGATTAGCAGGCTAATTAATGGGTAGTCTTAATTGACCTTACCTTCCATAATGTTACAGTCTTCTTGAAGAAGCGACTCGTGCTATAATTAGCTAAATTGGAGTTCGTATTTAAATTGCCGATGAACCAGGCCATGTGGTTTAGATGAGAATTTTCATCCTAAAGACTAGATCTCGGCCAAGGAAGAATATAAAAATGCCACAGGTATGGTAAGAAAGCGACACGCGATGAAGGAAGGAATTCGTTAATAGGCTGCCAAGTAGGTATATATGAAGCCGTAAGGTTCATTCCTAAGAACATGTACCTCTTCTATCGCACTCTATCAACATCCCCTATATAAGGAGAGCTGTATACGCCAAGAGAGTCCAATGTGAATACCACTAATAAACTGAAGAAAATGGAATATTAAACTGGAAGGGCGAACATACGTGTAAGAGTTCCGGTGCATGTGCGGATAGCATAGCCCTCGGTATTAGTTGCTAGAGGGGAGGTCCCCTGGAAGTGCTCATGGAGCCTATTGGAAGTTGATCCCGTAGCTTTAATTCAATATAGGAGTTAAAAGCCTATATAATAGCACAATCCAGCGGCTCCGATGTTCTTAAAGCCTTTACTACATGATAGGGTTAAGAATGAACGCCGGATTTAAGAGTTTCGCTTTTGGTATTAGGCACATATGTGATAGAAATTAGGACATAATATTGCTGGATTTATTCGACATTATATCTAGCTCTTTACGCTCCCCAGAAGATAGGAGTTAATCAATAACAGAAGCGAGTATCAATCTCCTTTCATAGTATTGACGTGCAATTACGCTTGCCGTCACTATGCATCATACAGCCGTTTCAGGACGCTTTTTCCATTTGAAAGATGTAAGCTAAAGGGAGAGTGATGATCCCGCCATATATTTTCTTCTTCAGCAGTTCAGGTCGTAAGCGGGAAGCATGGCTCTTTTTATCAAGGTACTTAACCTAACACCTCGGTTGGATGTAAATAATATAACGACGTTAGCTACATGAGCCGACTTCTGTGATATTCTATGGTAACTCCGTTTACTTTTATCTCCATCCGCCTATATCCTATGTTGGCGGAGATCTCGGAGAAATGGGGGTCGAATGAGAAGCAACCTACCAGCAGCTGTACTTGCTTGATGGCATACTCCTCCTGGAAACTAGATTCAAGGACCTATAATATTTCAAGGTAAGCCGAATGGAGCTGGCTTAGCACGAATTTCTGCGTCGGTTTGGCTAGGATTGTCCTGAATTGGTCATCGACCCATCGGAGAAATTTCAAATATGTCCGAATATCGCCGGCTGCTGCTTAACCAGCCCCTATCATATAAAACTCCCCTTCMCCCTCGAGAAATGAAGTGGAAAGCATCAATAATTATACCAGCCTCACTAATAATTCAGTGATATTACTTCATATACATCTAACTAGACTCATAATGGCATCCAACATCCCCACCGAGCACCGCGCCCTCGTACTCGACACCATCGAGGACGGCTTCCACGTGAAGAACCTCCCAACACCCCAGGTCGGCCCCGGCAGCGCCGTCGTCCGCATAACGGCAGCCGGAATCATCTCCTACCAGCGCGAAGTCTACAACGGGGACCGTGCGTACAACTTCCCCAAGCCAATCGTCGGCGGCGTCAGCGCGATCGGCCGAGTCGTCGCCCTGGGCCCCGACAGCACCGCTCTGAAGCCCGGGCAGCTGGTCTACGTCGATTGCTTCATCCGCTCGCGCGACAATCCAGACGACAATTACGTGTCGGCCATCCACGAGGGCCTCAGCGAGGGCAGCAAGAAGCTGATCCGCGACGTGTGGCGCAACGGCAACTGGGCTGAGTACGCGAAGGTCCCGCTCGAGAATTGCTTTGCGCTTAATGAGCAAAGGCTTTGTGGGACATTGGGCTACTCTGTTAACGACTTGTTGTATATGTGCCACTTACTCGTTGCGTACGGCGGGCTGAGGGACATCAAGCTAGAGCCGGGCGAGACTGTCGTTGTAGCTCCGGCGACAGCAAATTACGGGGGCGCTGGCGTTATGACTGCCGTCGCTATGGGGGCGAGGGTGATCGCCATGGGTCGGAACGAAAAGGAGCTAGCCAGGCTAAAGGAACTCGTGCTGAGGGGCTCACCCAACGCAAGCATCGAGACGGTGAAAATGACCGGAGACGAGATGGCTGACGCGGCCGCCCTGAAAGCTTTTGGTACCATCGACGCTGTCTTGGACTTTACGCCGCCGCACGCAGCCAAGTCTCCCCATGTGAAGAGCGCTATCTGGGCTCTTCGCCGCGGCGGGCGTGTCAGCTTGATGGGTTGGAATGAGGGGCTCATGGCCCCCCCTGTGATCGGCAAGGACATTGCGCTGAAGGGGAAGTTGATGTATGAAAGACAGGACATCGTACAGTTCATCAAGATGCTAGAAATGGGGCTGTTTCCTCGAGGCAGAAACTTCGTGGATACGAAGGTTTTCCAGTTGGAAGATTGGAAGGAAGCTCTTGATGCAGCCGCAGAGCACACTGGGATTGGGAGACTCGTTGCTTTCACCCCCTGAGAATATTGGTTGTCAGAGTCACTGTGAGGATCCATATATGATATGATGGATCAGACGGACTCATCCTTGGTAAATTGACTTTAGAAAATCTTCACTCATTTTGCCCTGGGGATATTTATTACTTCCTCTTTTACGGGATGTTACAAACTTTGGAGTGATAGTGATTCTATATATGACGCCGTGATTAGGAGTGCTGCGGCGCAGGTCATGAGCGTGGTGATGGACCCTCTCAGATCCGTGCCGAATTGCTTCTTACCAAGTCACTCCTGAGTAGCTTGACAGTTGGCACCATGCACGTTTGCATCGGGTATCCGACTCGTTTCCAGTGCGGCTCAGTCTCCAGCATCCTTGAGCACGTCCCGCCCGCACAGGCGCTCTTTATATTCTTGATAACGAGGCCCAACTAAAAGGATCAGCATGGTTTGAATACATACCTCATTATATGGAGGCTTAGAAGCGAGACACAAAATCTAAGAAAGGCGGCTAGTAATGTAAACGGCATTGTGCATGGCGAGTCTGCCCGATTACGTTCCTGTCATCACTGAAAGGTTCCCGTCTTCTCATCGGTCCCGCAAAGCCTTGCACAGTATCGTCTCGCCGCTACACCGGTCCGGGGCCCGTCGTAAAGCTAGATCGCACCTGACGGCCGCCGGCAACACCATTTCTACAACGTCTGCACCAATTATATGCTTTGTCAACCCGGATTCGTGTTTTTAAGCCCGCGACCTGTAACCCTATTTGTGATGGGCCGCAGCTATGAGCGTAACGCTGAATAGGAGGTTCGAAGACCTCAATGTCTATTCTGAACTACGGAACAACTAGTCGGAAGTGCGGAGACCGCGGGGAAATGCTCCCGGAGATAACGGGGCGGGTGAAGCCGGGACCAATCAGGGCCCAGCTTGTAACATCCGGAAAATGGGCGCTTCCGAAGCGCCTCGCTTATATGGCGCACCACAACCCGGCCTCGAAAAAAAGAAATCTAAGAGGGTAGATATATCACCACGAAAGGTCCTGGTCCTCGACCTTAGCCATATTTTCCTGTGCACATAGCTCGCCTATCCGATTTATGGCGTTGCGGTGTCCATTCTCGTCTAGCATGACGGCGGAGCCGCGCTCGCGCCGCCGCTATCTCCGTTATTGTCCCAGGCGCCGGGGTGGTAATCCTGACCAGGCAGCCCGGGTTGTCTTTTTGGGGGAATTGCCGAGCAAGGTGTCTCGTCCCCTTATACACGTAACACGTAACACGAGCCGCGTTGTCGGCGCGTATCTATCAGTCTCACACTCATTGCTCGATCTTTTCTGCGATTTTCCTTGAACCGCAACGAAGTAAAGCTGTTTGCCCGTTTTATACCGTTGTGCTCCGTTTTGTTCCTTGGCATTAATTATTCAATTTGTAGATCTACTTTGGCAAAGGGGGTGCCGTTTCTGGAGCCCCAAACTTTCAGCTTTATAACCCTCCATTCCGTGTAGAACACATTTATATGCAAAAGGGGCCGCGGACGATTAAGCGATCAGACACGTAGCCCGTAATTTACGTAGGCCTATCGCGTCCCAATCCCATATTTGGGTGTTCTTACTTCCTGTGGGGATCGACGGTGATCTACTGGATTCTAAAAATACGACCTGGTCGCGGGACCAACCTTATCTCGACTACCAAGCGGCCTAGGCGCCTCCTATCCAGTACGGGTCGACGATGCTTGATTGGATATCCTTACTGACATGTCATATCGATTGGTAACGGCACATGGCCCATATAGTAGTGAACATGTAGCTTACGGCTGTTGGATAGGCCTTATACACTTGGTACATCAACACCAGTGCTTTCAGGTCTAGGTACAGACAATATCAAAATACATAAATCTCCTAAAAAGAGAGAACCTCAAGAGAAACGAACTCCATCAAATCTATTTACCCTCAGAAACATGACCATCGTTGCACTCCAATCTATACACATATCAAACGGAAATCTACCACCATCATGAACTCCTTCGCACTAGAATTCGTTTTTATGAGCCTTTTGCTCTCCTTCGCACTCGGAGCGATCCGAACAGACCTCCAACGGAAGAATGTCGAAGTAGCCGAGATCGATAAGAACGCCCACATCGACCAGGAAAATCACGAAATCGTATTCCGGGAAGGAACCGACTTCGAGGACGTGTTTCGGTGCACGAAGGGCAGCGGAAAGCGTCTCACTTTCAACGCCGACAGGACTTTCGCTGCTTGCTGTGCCCCTAGCCAAAGACTTCTCGGAAGCCTAGACACTGCATTTGACTGTTGCGCCGACGGTCACATCTTAACTGGCTCTGATAGAGCTGGTTACAGGTGTTGCCCTACGGGCCTCTCCTACGACGGAATCAGATGTAGCCCTCTCTGCAAGAATGGGAAAGTCATGGTCGATGGCAATTGCGTCTGCCCTCTAGGAACGGCGGCGACTGCCGATGGGGCTTGCAAACGGCCAACAGGCTGCGACTCAGGCATCATTACCGGTATGTGGTAATTTACCCGACATATAGAGGTAGAATACTAAGAAGCCTAACCATTTGGTAGGGGCATGCTACATCTTCAAGATGGAAAACGGCCACACTTTCGGTTACGACAGCGGGCAGCTGTACTACAGCGCAGCCGGCCATTCCAACCAGCACCGCTTCGGCAAGTTCAAGTTCTGCAAAAACGAGCGCTGCACCGCGGATAACAGCGTGGACCCGAACGACGCCATCCGCATTAAAGACACTCAGGGGACGATAACTCAAAGCTCGGAGACCCAAGGCAATCGGTGGCTCAACAAGGCCTCGGACGGGAACCATGTTGGCAGAACCACGAGATACGAGGACGCCGGCTTGTTCACCATCACGAAGTGGTCCTGTGGCAAGTACTGTCTTGGGGGCTACGAGGATGGTATCAGCTATGCGTGTCCCAGCGAGACCCCTTCAATCACTTTCACGACGGACAGGCAAGCGTGTACACCAGTTGAGATCTTCGAGGTCCCTTGCGATATACATGCGTTGGAGAACAATTGCATGTGGGAGAAGGTGCCTGGAGCCTGCGGTCCGGGCAATAGTAATAGTTGTCAGTGCTCCAAGGGTTGGGGTGTAACCCACTTAGGCTATTTGGATGTGCAGTGAGTTGTGAGATATTGAGATTGTTAGCGTGGAATCTATCTTAGCGACGACGGTTGGGTCTATGTTGCAAACGCTTGACGTTTTTCTCCTATGTACATACTCGGATATTAGAGTCAATATAGCCCATATCTAGAAACGCCCCTGACTTCCGAACACCACCCGGTCAGCTAAAACTTTGCTTAGGTACCTAAGTCAATATCTTGAGACCGCCTACTTGAAGTTCTCATCTTGATACTAATTGGCCAATAGCACTTTATAGTTACCTATGATAGTAATAGCAATATAGCCAAGGTCAGCTAGGCTCGTGTGAGCTCTATATGTAAAGGTGAGCAGGTAAAGTTGCGGATTATGTCGGCTCGTAGATAAGAATGCCGAACTTCTACTCGAAAATGAGAAGGTTGACCCAAACACTGAAGATATAAGCAAAATTGCGCCGCTAGACATCGCGATATGGAATGGGCATACGACGATAGTGGACCTGCTACTTGTGAAGTAAATGGTTCATCCAGGCTTGAAAGACAAGGATGGCCAAACATCACTAATAATATTGTTTCCGTTAGGAAGAATGCACGGCCAGGCGCTTAACCAATTTCGCCATGTGGGTTACGAATTCACTAGGTGATAGAGAAGGAAGACATGAGGAAAGGAACATGTCAGTATATGATCGAGTTTTATACAAGTATTACTTCATAATAAGAACCTCAGGACGTTCATCCGCGGAGTAACATAGCATTGAATGATATAAAAGAGGTTAGCAACTAAAGTGAACAGCTCCATCAGTAGAATCTTAACAGACATATTGGTATACACGGTACAGATAACTACCTGTCGGAGCCATTATGTAACCCGTTTCTTCTCTATGCAAATAACGTTTATATCGCTCAATGTCTATGCCATGAATTCAAAGATCTTAGCCATGGCCCTGAAGGATTAGCCATTTGCTTATGGCCGAAAGTTTGCAAGCTCCTTTGCTGATGATACCAGACTCTATAGCTTATTGAGAAAACAGGTCAAAGCACTTGAACGCAGATCTAAGTAAGTAGGTACTTATGATGACAACAGTACAATTTTATGCGTAGGTATATTAAGAATAAGGCATCTAGGGCCAAGGTATTAGCAGCATCAACAGGGGCAAAGATGTTTTGTCTGCGTATGGCGTCAGAGACGCCGCCTCAAACGCAATGCGCTTTTCCCAGCTTCCAATTGACTGAGATGAGCCTCCTACGTCAGTATTACGATCTTTCTCGGATTATAATGCTCATATTTCAACAGTTAACCGGTAAGAGTTCCTAATTCATATGTTGAGCTTCCCTCCTCTCCATGACGTGATCGCTAGAGCATCAATCTTAGAGTCAAGCAGGAGCTTGGAATCGCAACTTAATGTCACCACACACTTGACTTGCGTTAGACGCTAAATCATTGATACCGAAGCTCTAGGGTGGCAGGAGGCATCACGGGCCAAGAGGTAGTTAATTCCTCCCCCTAGCCCGAAATATCTTTATAAATAGTGAGGCCACCTATATTTGTCATGTTCTACTAAAATGCATACGTCTAGGAAGCTGAGAACATGGCGAACGTTAGAAGCTTCATTTCAGACAGGAAGCCTGTTGTGATCTCAATGGTCTCCTCTCCGGTTCTGCGAAAGTCATAAGACTGGTGTTCTATGATTTAGTATACGCAGTGCTATTAGAGCCATAATACACGTCAACTCAGAAATCACGTCCACGAACGGTTAGAAACTAGCCTTGTAGGCCCTCAAGTGATGTATCATGTTTTGCAGCATGAGATGAAGAGATACTTTGGGGTCACGTGCTCCCCCTTAGAATCACAACCGAGATAGAATAGCGCCGTAGTATGATACTCGCGTAAGAGCTTCCGTAAACATCTGTACCTTTGGGATATTAGCTGCATTGTAGCGCGCCTGTACGGATCCTACGTTATTTGTCCTTACTAGGTGGCACGACCACCTATTCATAAATCCAAGTTCTTGCCGTCGGTGACTTGCCGAGTCCAATGCCGGCGATCAAATCCACTACTTGGTCAAACACATCTTATTACGAGTTTATAATAGGTAGATGTGCTGTGATCTAGACCCGCCTTTGGCACGGTTTACAAGCTAGTCTCTCGAGGGCTTTCGTTAGGAGTCGGTATTCCCCGTGGTCGCGCGGGATGGGTGGGATGGATTGGTACATGCGGGAGCTAATATGATCGAAATGAGGATGGAGCCTTCGAGCAAACTTAGGCGCTATAACGTACGAAAGAACGTTGTCGGGCAACAGTACTGCAGTTTGTTAATCTGATATTGGGTGATGTGGATCGTGTGACTTCCTGGAAAGCTCTTCTCCAAGGAGGTGTGATAAAAACTGATCCAAGCGTGAAAGAAATGAGGGAATTAGGATATTTTAACGGCTTCGCTTTACCTCATATTTACTAGGTGTTCCGCGCCCAGTGTTGGTGGAGACCTCAGCTCCGTGATGGGCTCGTTTCCTTTCCCTATCTGGACGTATGTATCCGCTTCAGCTTGCTGGGCATAAGTCATAATAGACACATTAAGTGAGACAAAGATCTTGGATCCAGACTGTTAGAAAAGTTGGAAGATGCTAAGCTAGTGAAGATGCTGACTTCAGAGGTTGGGGGTAGCGTTGTGATATGTATTCAGATAGGTCACTGTACCTCCCAGATCAACCCGTATATTTTTTACTATTGGTTAGAGACTCCAATCGAGGCTGAGAGCTGGCTTGAAGCTGATAACGTTAGGCACATGGCGTGATAAAATTAGGGGTGGTATAAGTGCTGTGGAAGCGACGTGGTACATAGTTCTGTACGCGGTCTTGGTAAGACGATCCCTGCAGGAAGCCGCGCACATCATCGGAGACCCACATCTCGCCATCTTCAAGAGCTCTCGTTCGTCGGCCCGCTAAGGTAAGAGCAGGCAGGTCCAGGTATCTTCACCTCTGAAGGAGGAAGGAAATCTCAATTGCACAATGCTCCTGCATCGTAGCGCGATCCAACGACTGTCCAGGGTGATCCAGCCCCTCGGCCCTTTCCCACCCTGCAGGATTCCCCGTCTTCATTCTTATTAAATACGACCGCATCATGCAGTCATATCGAAGCACCCGACGACCCCGACGACACAGTCCTTGGTGGGCACGTTGGTGAGATCTTGCTTTAGCCTGATCATATTACTCGACCTCTCACAGAGTCAATTCACATTGTAGGCCGAAGTCCGAGTCCGAGTTATCGTGTTTTTACCGAATAGGGTAACATCTCTACGAGACTCGCAATCTCCAGGGGCGCGCCCCGATAAGAGCCTCTCAGGTCTTCCGGTTCGCACTGGGTAGCCTCCGGGACTGAAACATGTCTTCTCCCTGGACCAAGATAGGCCATGGCTTCGCCTGGTTCTTCAACCTGAACCTCGACCCTTACGGGCAGCGAGAGGCCGAACGCACTGACTCTAGAGACGCGTCTCAGTCTCACCCAAATGTCGAGCCGTATGACGAAAAGAACCCAACCGCAGCGGACTGGATTATCAGTGTGACACCGACACCCCGAGGCGTTTTCCATTATTTCTACCGCTTATTTCCGTTTCTCCATTGGATCACCAGATACAATCTAGTATGGTTCGTCGGCGATCTGATTGCCGGTACGCTCGGAACCCATCCCCACTGCCGCACAGGCGATACTGACATGCTCCGTCTTCAGGCATCACGGTCGGAGCCGTAGTCGTGCCTCAGGGCATGGCTTACGCGCTATTGGCGGAACTTGAGCCTCAGTATGGTCTCTATTCCTCCTTTATGGGTGTGCTCCTCTACTGGTTCTTCGCCACCTCGAAGGATATCACAATTGGAGTATGTTATTTATCTAATTTCATTCTAATGACTGCCCCGAATTGCGCCGTACTAACCTCTCGTGAAGCCTGTTGCGGTTATGTCAACTGTCACTGGCGGGATCGTCAATAGAGCAGAGAAAGCCATTCCCGACGTCCCGGGTCACGTCGTGGCATCCGCCCTTTCCGTTATCGTCGGCGGCATAGTGTGCTTCCTGGGCTTGGCACGACTCGGCTGGATCGTTGATTTCATCCCTCTACCTTCGATTGCTGCCTTCATGACTGGATCCGGAATCAATATCGCCGTCGGCCAGATCCCCACGATGATGGGCATGAATAGCAAAAAGAAGAGGTTCTCGACGCGAGACGCCACGTATCTCGTCATCATCAACACCCTAAAGAACCTTAAATACACAACAATCGATGCCGCTATGGGACTTACGGCTTTGCTAATGCTATATATTATCAGGGGAACTTGCTCGTATCTAGCCAAGAAGTATCCCCACCGAGAGAAGGCACTCTTCTTCGTTTCCACTCTCCGGACAGCTTTTGTCATTTTACTTTATGTCGCAATCAGCGCTGGTGTCAACTTACATCGCCGGGATAATCCTCTCTTCAGTGTTCTCGGTGAAGTTCCGCGTGGTAAGAATGTCTCTTAAGGTATAAGTTCTCCAATGGGAAGCTGATGAATACAGGTTTTCAACACGCTGGGGTACCCGATCTCGACCCAAAAATCCTCTCATTCTTTACTTCGGAACTTCCCGCTGCCGTTATCGTCGTTCTGATCGAGCATATCTCCATTTCGAAGTCGTTCGGGCGTGTTAATAACTACGTTATCGACCCATCCCAAGAACTAGTCGCCATCGGTGTCACTAATCTTCTCGGACCGTTCCTCGGTGCGTATCCAGCTACGGGATCTTTCTCACGTACTGCCATCAAAGCGAAAGCCGGTGTTCGTACTCCATTTGCAGGTGTTATTACCGCTATTGTTGTGCTTCTCGCTCTCTACGCGTTGACAGCCGTGTTTTGGTATATTCCCCAAGCATCACTTGCTGCTGTCATTATCCACGCAGTGCTGGACGTCGTCTCCCCGCCGAATGTAGTATACCAGTTTTGGAGAATATCACCTCTTGAAGTTATTATCTTCTTCGCAGGTGTTCTGGTAACTATTTTCGATACAATTGAGGATGGCATTTACACTACAGTTTGCGTATCTTTCGCCGTCTTCATTTTCCGTTTGTTCCAGGCCAAGGGGCGATTCCTTGGCGTTGCCAAGATTCGCACTATTGGCGATCTACGATCCAGTAGGAGAACCAGTGAAAGCCACTCTATTTCCCAGGAGCAGAAAACGTCCTCGGCCCTGAGGGAAGGCGGAATCTCAAGCGAGCGAAACCTATTTATTCCGATTAACCACGAAGATAATTCAAACCCCCGGATACCCGTCACTCACCCTTACCCCGGAGTGTTTATCTATCAGTTCTCAGAGCTGTTCAACTACCCAAACGCGACTCGTTTCTTGGACGGGCTTACTGCTGGCATCTTCAAAGAAACTCGAAGGACCGACCCAGCTTCTCTTGGAAAATTAGGTGTAAGTGTGCTATCGTATGCCGCTTTTGACTAAACTACTCACATCTCTTCAGGATCGTCCATGGAACGACCCTGGTCCACGTAGAAGCAAGGTCCTCCTTGATGATACGGATGAGCGACCTACTCTCAGGGCAGTTATTCTGGATTTTGCCGCCGTCAACAATGTGGATGCAACTTCTGTCCAAGCCTTGATCGATGTACGCAACCAATTGGATAGATATGCTTCACCCGATATCGTAGAGTGGCACTTTGCCAACGTCTGGAATCCTTGGACCCGTCGTGCTCTCACTGCCGCCGGCTTCGGATTCTTACGGCCGAAGGAAGACGGCGAACCTGGCCGCCGCTGGAAGTCTGTCTTCAGCGTTGCCGAATTAGCCGACGCAGTCACACCTCTCTCAAGCGATGGGCGATCGGGATCGGCTGAGAAGCGCGCGAGTCGCGGCGACGAAGAGATTGGCGTACATCCACCGTCCATCAATGAACATGAGAGCGCTATTCGCCAGGTGCCTGTATATGGCCTCAACCGGCCGTTCTTCCATGCCGACCTGCAAGAGGCTCTCGATGCCGTGTTAGAAAATATTGAGCAACGACCCCCGATTTTCAAAGCTTAGACGCCATACATAAGAGGAGCGTGTTATATAATCTATCAGTCCATATATACCCTTTATTTTATTTTATTTTTCTGTTGTTATTTAGGTGGGATATACTTCTAGGTTATGGAAATCGGCGAGTTGCGGAGGCAAAAAGCTCGATGTCTCGTTATGTATGATAATATGCAACTTTTGGATACCATCAATGTCAGGGTCATACATCATGATACCGCTTCTGATGCTGGCAGGGCAGCCATGGGGATACCTAGGGAAGGTAGCACAATATAGACCATTATGACGGCCATGTCTCTTTAAGTCCTCTAACCTACGTCAAGAAAACGTGATGACTTGAATCTACCCAAATTGATGACGCCCAAAGACAACTAAAGGTCCCTAGGCAACCTAGAACCCATAGTTTGAACGATCATCTAAGCAAAAATCACCAAATGATATTATTTGGACTAAATTAAATAAAGATCCGGCTGAAATTGCGTCTGGATCCATACAATTTATGCCCGCCACCATTCGCGATGGAATAATCCACAGCCCAACTAACTGCGTTACACATTACACATCATCCTTCTTAACATCCAAATCCACCTTCTCGACCTCCGCCGCAGCGGCCGCGGCTCGGTAAGCCTCGTTCCGCTTCCCGACGACGATCCAAGGCGCGTCGCGCGCGAATATCACGGTGCTCATCTGCTCGAGGGGCACGCGCTTGGTCTCGGGCAGGACCAGGTAGAAGAACAGCGCGTTGGACGCATTGCACACGGCGAAGAGGATGAAGTACCGCCATCTCACGGCGTCGACGGCGATGGAGGTCACTTGCCCGATGAGCGTGTTGAAGGCGAAGCTGGTCATGGTGGCGAGGGATACGCCTTTCGACCGCGTGTGGGTGTCGAAGATTTCGGCGGGGATGATCCTGGGTTTGTTAGGAGGTGGTTGAGGAGAGGGGGTATAGAGGATGGGGTAGGAGGGGAGGAATGTGAGCCCGTGGGGAGAATAGGGGGAAGGAAAAGGGGGCTTACCATGATAGCGGTCCGCAGGCGAAGGAGAAGGAAATGTTGTAGAGCCAAGTACTAAGGAGAAGCTGTTAGTTACTCATCTCAGTGCATAACTCATAGCATTTCACATTGACTTACACAATGATAAAACCCCAACCAGCAGTGCCCCCGGAGTTAGTGTCAGGCGGGAATTTGGCAAGCAGGACAGTAGCCACTATAAACATAACGCAGTTGACCAAGTTCCCAACAATAATCGTCGGCCGACGCCCAAACTTATCGATTAGCAGCATACAGAACGCCTGCGCGATCAAAGCCAGGATACTGTTGATAGCCTGGTACTTGAGCGCGTCATCGGCCGAGATGCCAATCTGCGCGAAGATCGTAACGGAGAAGTACTGGATCGCGCTGACGCCCGTCATCTGCGTGGCGGCCTGGATCGCCATGGCCAGGAACAAGCGCCGGAACGCGGACGGGTTCACAAACAGCTCCGTGTAGCTCTTGGCCTCGTGTTCGTGCTCGAACCGGATCGTCTCCTGGATCGCGGCGAACTCGGCGCGCACCCAGCCGTCGCCCGCGTCGCCGTTCGCGTGCAGCGCCGCCAGCGTCGCCAGCCCCTCCTCCGCGCGGTCGTGGTCCACCAGCCACCGCGGGCTCTCCGGGAACAGCAGGATCAGCGCCGCCAGGATGACCGCCGGGAACATCTGGATCCCCAGCGGGATGCGCCACTGCCCGCTGTTGCTCAGGTTCGTGAAACATCCCCAGCTAATCCATCCCGCGAGAAAAGCGCCGATGCCCAGCATGAATTGCTGCAGCCCCGTCACGCGGCCCCGGATCGATGGGTGCGCGATCTCCGATTGGTACACCGGGATGATCATGGTGAGGAAGCCGACGCCCAGACCGGCGATGGCGCGGCCCCCATACAGGTAGTTGATGGTTTGGGCGGCGGTTTGGATGGCGCCGCCGAGAAGGAAGAGCAGCGCTCCGAGGAGGATGGTTACACGACGCCCGAGTGTGTCGCCGGCGGGACCCGCGAACATGGCGCCGAAGAAGGCGCCGCCTGTGAAGAGGGATACGACGGCTCCGCTATAATATTATAGAGTTAACATATATAGTACAGGAGAGAGAAGGTGAGAAGCTCACTTCTGCGCCGCAGTGGCGTTGAACAGTGCGGCATATGAGGTGCTCCCAACCACGCCGGCAATGACGCCCAGGTCGTAGCCGTAGAGCACCGAGCCCATCGAGGCGAAGACGCCGACTAGGAACTATGTAATAGTTAGCTCCATATTGGTGATTTATCAAATCCCCGGATGAACGATAGAAAACGTATCTGCTTCATTCTGCACTATAATGAGTATAGAAAGGCAACACACACACCTGGTAAGTATGAGGTTTCATCTTGACAACCAGTACGATAACCCTATTCACTCAATCCTCTCAATCCAATCCAATCCTCCCTCTCAAAAAGAAGGTGAACAGACATCCAACTCGGTGAGCGGCTCTCATGCAGACGCCGTGCCATCCATCTTATATAAATAAGGCCATCAACCACGCGTTCCCCTTCCCCACCTTACCATCTCCATGCATACGACTCCCACTTCCACTCTACTCCCACCGTGTTGGAGAACCCGTCCCGCCCGGAGCATACTTCTCAAAGCAGACGCTGCGGTCCCCAGACCCGGGGTACGGGGGCCCTGAAACCAATCGCTGAGTGGAGGGAATTTCTGCGCTGCAACGCCCCGACCAGCGAAGTGCCAGATATTAGATCCCGTGGGTTGTATGCGCGCCAATCAGGAGCCGGAGCGAGGCATGGGGGAAATCCGGGGTATTGTTGGAGGTTGCGGAGATGGTTGATGGGTGTTCCTGGGGTCGCGATCCTCCTCCACCTTTTCCTCCAAAGGTCTCCAACGATCGATGCTTTCGTAGCATTGAAGACGAGCGTGGATCTTTTACGGATGCGTATTTTTACATGCAGACTTTATCTAGCTGATGCGATTAGGTAGCAGCTAAGCAGCCTTATAAGGCCTTAGGCGCATAACGATGGGGCCGAAGAGCCCAGATCGTATCAATCCTCGTTCTCGATCTACGACGTTCCCCAGCCTAGAAGCATCAGTAGCGAAGCACAGTATCATTCCACGAACCAGGGCAAGACGGAGGTATTTAGTTTAGTAGAACATAATAAACATAATCATAAAGTCAGCATAGAAGCATGCCCAACTACCGCTGGGGTATCTAATCCGGGTGGATGACCTAAAAACAAACGCCTGATGTGCCCCGTCCGTCTATGAGTGGTATTTCCTCCTCTGTCTCTCAATTTCACGAATGCCAGCTCCCTTTCTTTCCCTCCGCGATGCTATGTATGATGCGACACCTCCAAGTCTGACACACTTTTTCCCTGCCTAGATTTTTGAATTTGGGCCCTTGCGGGCCGGTAACGTAATGATACTGCCCGAATAGCCGCCATTGTCGTACATCGTCTAATCCGTACAATTTATCCCCCCACGTCCCCTTGTAGTGGAACCAGTCCGTGGGTTCGTCCGGGTTCTCCTTCACCGGCTCTAGGCCTTCGTCGTCTTTGGTGGCGGTATAGTCATACCAATAGCCCCTCAGATTCTTAGAAGGGTCCCAGAGAGGTCCCCGGTCCGTAACGTCCTTGAGCATCTTGAATGGTAATACATATGGGTGATTCCCGGGAGTAGCGTACATGGCGTGCGATCCCACAGCGCTATAGATAACAGGCCGCTGTATTTCTGTCTCGTTTCCACGTTTCTCAACAGCATGCCAAGCATACGCTTGACCGCCTTCGTGCTCGCTGAAGAAGACAGCGCGTGGAACACCCGACTCGAATCGGATCATACAATGTTCCCAGTCGCCAACGTGGTTGCCGTACCGGGTGCCCAGGACCGTCTGACCGAGGTTATAGGCGTAGAAGAAGAACCAGAACGCATCAACGATGCCAGATCCCTTGTCCACCAAAACGAGGGTGACTGGCGCACGAGAGTACCCCGACTCATCGGGCTTATTTTTCGCATTTATTTCGTCCTGCGCTGATTGAAACATGAGTCTCTGTTGCTCTTGCTCTTGAGGACGAAAGAGTCGAGACCGCCTTGCTAGCCGCTGCGTTCGTGGCATGCCACCAGGTAACTTTCGCGGATCTGAAATTCGGTGCAAAGGGTGGTCGCGATCTACGTCGAACCACGTAGTATCCTCAGCGAAACTCCCATCAGGTTCAGAGTTATCTTCATGCTCAAGATCGTCCTCGTCGCCAAAAGTGACAGGCCTATTCCTCCTGCTGTGGAGCCAGCGCGGACGAGATTCGACGTCGTCCTTGCTGTTAAGATGTATAAACCCCAGTTCGGTGCTCAGCTTGTTCAGATTCGACAATGTCAGAGGTTGCGACTCGTTCAAAGGCCATTCATCTTCACCGAGATCCGGGACCACATGTTTCATGTGATCGGCAATATCAGAAGGCCAGAAGAACTCTTGGGAATAGAGGTGAACTAGCGGTGCGTAGTTCAACACGTAGTCTGGGATCCCTCTCAGTTGACCGTTGTTCTTATGACTTCCCTCTCTTACTGGGGTTGCCGGTTCCTCGCCCAGGATATGCCTAAGTTCAAGCCTCAGCTCACCGCCATCATCCTTGTTCTTCGGTTTCGGCTTCGCGGGAGGGTCGCTTTTGAGATGTAGTAGACCACAAAGACCAACCCAGCGACACGCTTGACGGTCAAGCCAGTGCGGAGAGGTGTTGATCCACCGCTGGTCAGCCTCTTGCTTTTCCTTGCTTGGCGGGACGGGGTTGAGGATTCGAGGGAGGAATGTAGCAAGGAATATGATGAGGCCGAGAACGACAGCGGCTATTGTTATGCGACGGAGATGGTACATCGAGAAGTGAATACGTTGCCGATGCGCATAGCACGTCGGCGGAAGGAGATGTGTCGGCCAACGTTTATAGTAGTTTATAGTGGTTTATAGTGAGATCATAGATGAAAGAGAGCGATATGACCGGATATAGCGGGCACTTGTTTGTCAAAAACGACCGTCGGAGCTGAATGAAGGTGGGCTTTAGAAGTGAAGGAGAGGCTTGGAATGCTAATAAGAAGAAGGAAACACCGTCAATTGACCCTCCATACCATAGAGACGATCCGGAGTGGACAAGTAGTAGTCCAGCTGCTGCGCCTGGTATTATGCGAAGAAGGTATGTGTGGAGGATTGCGAAACCGGTGGGGGCTGAGTTGTCGAGAATTGTTGAACCTAGCGCAATCTGACAAAGAACCAGGGTGAATCAAGGTTTATTCTGTTAGTGGGGACTTGTCTCAGTCATACAATTTGCATGCGGAAGTGATGTACAGTCAATCTTCGCCGCTATTTTTAGTCCCTTCTGTCCCTTACTGGTCCGCCCCCGAACCCCTGCATGGCCAGATGGCTCCGTTGCATTTGGAACCTGATAGGMAAGCCGATAAGGAAGTGATAGCCACCCTCGGGAGCCACCTTGCGCCACTAAGCCTTAATAAGGAACCCACATGCTGTAATTGATTCGTCAAGACTTCAGTATTTAGCCACCAACATTCGAGAGGTCAGGCGGGAAGAACAATGCTACAGTGCTACACAAGTGTCTTTTATCTTCTAGTCACGTCCCTATTCAACACTCGTCAAGACCGAGTCCAGACCTGTGTTTGACCCTGCTAGCGAAAACAACTGCCGTCCAATACCCGCTAAATACTACCTGAGTATTACATGTGCCGGCAAAGAGAATCGCAACACTAATCCACGTGCATACTACACTTGCTAATATGACTTGCTTCAGCATGACATGGAAATCAGTAATATAACCCTTATAGGCGACTTAGAAATAAATGCACAGCATTCTAGTCTTTCAAGATATCACAGACGCGACAAGAGCTCCCACGAGGTCAAATACATCATTATGACTGGCAACCAACTGCAACCCCTTGTAGAATACCTGAGCATCTCCGATATTACCGAATTCTTAAGTACCGATTTTTGAGCTCGACGCGATGTCGGAATAGTGAACTCACCATCTCCTTCCAGATCAGAATCTCATGAGCCAGACGACAACGCAATTCTATTCACCTACACGTCGACTATTATACCACGTGTCAAGGGAATAGCATATAGACTCAATTTAACCTAGTGGGTTCATTAGGCGAGTCACTAATTATTGTCACGATCTCTCTGTATGTCTTTGGGAGGCCTTGGAGATTTATCATTTAGGGGGTTACCTAGAGCTGCAGTAATGGTCCGACATGAAACTCGAAGGCCTATAAAGTTTCGTGACATGACTTTGCTATATTATACCACTTCCGTGGAGTCTTTAGCGGGACTGACAACGTGTCCTTTCCTCGAATAGATACATACCTACCTACCTAGGTAGATAGGCACCTAATCGATATATCAAATTTGGGCCACGAACTTAGCAACCATATTGAGGCCAACAGAATTACTTACTTAGACTAGTAATAAACGGAATATATAGTATAACTCAAAGATACGGAGTTTGGCGACATTTATGGAAAAGCGAACACGTCAAAGGTTTCCAACAGAGACTCGCTAGAGCCTCGAGATATCTTGGATGCAGTAAACATACGTGATACCATGTCTTCCAATACTCCCAACTCATGAAGAATTGTCTACTGCTGAAGAAGCACGCAGAAGGGACCTAATTCGGGAATTCGATGGCTTCTCAGGTTTCGTTTCTCCGTTTTTCTCGGATGAAATCAAAATTCAAATTCTATTACTCCTTCATGACAACGTATCCCCACGCCTACCAGCCGTAACCTCCCACCTCGACACCAACACAAACTTCACGAGAGTGAATAGAGTAGTCGAGCCAACTTGCTTTCTTAAAGCCGATCTTCTATGAATACCTACTCAGTGTATCTCCCTTACGCCCTCGTCAATGCCTATTCGGTTGTACTCAACCTAGGTATATATAGTGAATAGCTGGACAAATTTTAATATTACACGAGGAAACAGTCAATCAACACTAAAATATTACAATATTTTATCTTTTATCGTACCTAAATAACCTCGCACATTGTTAAGAATTCATTAGGGCTTCCTTGGTATATGGAGTTTGTTAGGAGTCATCCTACTACTTTCGAATATGTGGTGAAACAGTAGTCTTAGGTTGATAGCTAAGTGTCGTAATGTGAACGCATAGGGGTTAAATCGATGGTGTTGTGGGAGGAATCTATCTCTATCTGCCTACGGTGATAATATACATGCCTTAGATCTCGTTCCACCAACAGGTCTAGACCCCAAGCCCCCGGATCGACACTAAGGAGCCAAACAAATGACTGGTAGCAAAAAAAAAAATTGATGTAAGCCCATAACAAAGTAGCTGAAGGAATGACTCATTACCCGAAGTCTTACGGTCAGTTGGGCGTCGCTTGGTCAGTTCATAACAACGCAAGTCTTCCCCCTTTAGCGCTTGCGCATTACATTTTGGTTCGAGGCGATGAAGCAGCCACCGCATACGACATGTGCGCAGCGTGAAACCGGATGCTTTCCATAAAATTACCAGCCGGTTCGCCGTTTGAGGGGCATAGAGGGGGGTAGTTCTTAGTTGAGAGATCCTGATGCCCTGCCGCTTCCGTCTCTGTCGTCTCTGTCGGTTGGGGCTTCAAATGCCTCTCGATGCCACCTGCAGGTATGCGAGAGATAATGACTTTGCCTAGATCTGACTCTTGTTCTTGTACAAAGTTGACGGATCTCCTAAGCCTCTGTATTCTTCGTTTCCGGGAGAGATATACTTTTAAAGGTAGACGACATTTCAGAAATTGTTGTGCCTCGAAATATTGCCCGTTGTCGTGAACCTCATATATTGAAAGGTCCCCATCGTGACGGATTACCTTGGTTTTGCTGTTCTCATCGTTCTCGTGTGGATTGTTTACGGTTTTCGGAACTGCGTTATGTGGATAGGGACGAGTGTCTCCTAACTGTTAATCCAGTATCAACAGAAGTTCAAAAAAATGTTGACTAAGATCGAGGGACTATCTAGCTTCAAAAATTTTTCTTTAAAAAAAGAAAAAGAGTGCACATACCGAACTTCGAGTTTGAGAAGTACAGGTAGTCATCTTAGATAGGAAACTCATTCACGGACTAAACTTGATGCCAGCTTGATTCCATTACCTTTTTTTCTTTGAGGCCTGACCTTATTATATAGATGAAAAGTCATCTACATATTTCAAGTTGATTCTATACATGTACTCAGGTATTCACAAAGCCAAAGTAGTCGTCGACATTTCTAGTAAATTGAGGCGCTCGCGCCTCAATGCATACGCCTCAGTGCATTAGCGCCGACCGCGACAGCTGAGATGGTGTAGCTCATGCACAGTTCACCGAAAGAGCCATGGCTTTACCCTTTCTGTCTTCTTCTCCCTTTTTTCCCTTTTTCATTTTTACCTTATATCCATTTATTTTGAATACTGACTACGCTATATTTACTCTGATGTGAGCGAAAGATTGGAAGCAGACGGAGTCAGATGGGGTATGACGCAAATTACGGAAGCGAAAATTATGCAGGTGACGTTTAAAACGTAACACATTAGCAAAATGGAAGTGTGGCATAAAGTCATCGTCATGCTCATCTCACGCATATCTATACGAGGCATCGTCATACCGAAACCCTCCAGAAAGCGGAGATATTCGAGAGAACGGAAGGGAGGGAAAACGTAGCGTCAAATCTTGTTGCGTAGGGTGTGTTGTCTTTGCGAGTATGTTTAATCGCTTGCTACAGTGCTTGCATGTATGTTGCCGACACATAGAACAATAGAAACGCTCGAATGGCCGCAGCAAAGGCCGTTTACATACGATGGACACGATGGACGTCAGCGCAAGCTTGCTAGTGTAGGAAGGGACTAGATGGTTGGTTCAGCCCTGCTTTAAACCATACGACCCTTCATGTGATTCTCTCGAGTATTGTTTTTTTTGAAGTTTAACAAGGATAAAAAATCAAATTCGGCTTCTAATTGGTTAAAATAGGGTGTGCTCTGTGATGCAACCCGGGCTATTATCAATGGATGCTACATAATTCCTGCAGGGCAGACTCCCAGAGTATTCCGGCTCCCAGCTAGCTGATAATCGGGGTCCTCCCGGACGGGGAATCCGAATCTAGACAATATGTTTACCTACCGTTTGAACTAGACCTGCAGACCTAGCAACATGGTGAATAGCGTCAGACTAAATGCCCCTTGTGCGATTAACACCGTGACGCACTATGCAATTCTTTCACATCTGATATACTGTACATGGGGCACTTAGTCTGACGCCCTTCTGCTAGGTTAAGGGCTGCTACCGTAAGCAGCTTTCTTACTTCCGTCAATGACATCCTGAACCTAATCAATTGCTCTATACCCGAATTTTACGAGGGCCATTGTGCCGGGACTCGCACCTCTTAGGGAGATCTTCGATATTGATCACAAATTTTTGATCGAACGTTACACGAAAACAAGAAATTCGAGGTTTGATTAGTGATAAGGGATTGTGGCAAGAGCTGTGGCTGATGTAGGAGCTGATGTGTCAGAAGAATACCATACATGTAACCACGATAGTCTATGTGAGAGACATGCTCAACCGAAGGTAGGGAGATATGATAATAATTACAGCAATAAATAATTTATTGGCGCACAAGGAGTACAACATCCCTACCTACAGACCCTTAATTGCCGAGTTTTGTACACCACAGATCATAAACAGACCAGACAAAGCACATGAATAATATATCCATGCGTTCGAGGGTGGTATAGAAGCCCTTGGCCGGCCATTCTGCCTATGATACGATATACCAATGGGGTGGCGATTGACTTCCACCGTTGCGTTCTAATATTCGCAAGAGTGAGGAATGAGACGTTGGAATGAGACGAAAAATACATATTTTGAGGGGGTCACCCCGGTCTTAGGTGCTGAATTACAGAAGAGTTAGTGGGCAGGATACAGGGGACCCAGGTGACAACTAATCATCGGCAGACCACAATAAGGAGTTCCGAGAATCTTACCTCCTTATAATAAAACCGTGGAATGCAATTTACCCAGATCACGATACCTACAGTTGATGTATGCTATATTGAGCCCTAGCTTCTATATCGTTAACTGTACCAAGGAACGATCTAACTTTAGCACTGAAGTTAAAAAGATTTTGCGGATACTTTGCTTTATTAAATGGTAATCTATGTAGGTTGTACGGTAGACATAGACTAAGAGCAGAGTACCTTTTTTTTTCGTTTTCAAGTTTTTCCGGCCTTTTTTTATATTTTTTTTTTACCCTTTTCCGGGCCTTTTTTAGGTAGTGTGTACCTAATGAGAAAGCCGTCACTGTCGCATCCGTACTTCTTAGGTTCTTTAGCTCCCACTCAGCCAATTTCCTAGAAACTGATGAATACGCCATCTTTCTCCCTCGCATCTAAAGGCACAACAAAAGCAAACATCTCCTCTTCACATGGCGTCTCATCTTACAAAGGTCGACCAGTTGACTGGAACGCGAACGAAGCCCGGGCAATCAGCCACATGACACGTATGCTCAGCCTTATTGACGGACGTGGTGCCACATTTGCAGAGGTAGTAAGGATAAACATATGGTCCATGACAGATGCCCAGGTGTCGGAGATAATTATCCTTGCGGGGAGTTCTGTAGCCGCACATGCACCAATATGTTGGCTCAGCTCCTGTCCGATGGACATTCTCCTCGTGCCGCTTGCAGTCCCTCTTCCTATTGAAAGTCTTGCTGCAATGGCGGCATTGATGGGATCGCTGTGGCGCCGTGTTCTGTTCGGGAGGTGGGGGCGCCGAGGGCTCTGGGGGGAAAAGGGCTGACGGCGGGGCGGGAACGGCCGTTGTTTGCAGCGAACCGGGGGGGCTGACGGCTGCACCTGGGCTTGACGTATTCAACCCATTGCTGTGGGAATAAGGGCAACCCGCCTGCGTCCCATCAAAAGCGGTGGTGAATGGAATCCCATCCCCATTCACGTTTTCGGCGAGACATAGCTCCAGAATAGCTGGGTCGACAGAAGAGCTGATCTGAGGAACTAATTGAGGCTCGTTGGGAAGTAAGAAGCCCAGGCCATTTCCCCTGTATGCCAAGAGGTACTGGTCGCTGTTGACGCATTGATTTGGTGCCAGATAGCTGGTATCGTTGAATGGAGTCGAGTCCCTGTGGGACAGCGGCTCATTTAACATGCTATGTAGCAGCGCCCTACGCCTAGGGGACTGGGTCGCTAGGACTAGTGCTGTGTATCTGAGTGGCCCACTTATTTGGTAGTACGAACTGCGTCATTGTCAGCATGCGGTATCCTCGATATTTGGTCTGGAAAAAGACTGTTCAACCACGACTCACCACAAAGTCCATTAACTGACAAGCAGATTCTATATGCTGTAAGCTCAGAGGCGTCGGTTAGTAGGCGGTGAATATTTCGAGACCGTACGAAGATAGTGTTATAACGAAAAAAAGGCAAGGAAATGGGGTTTCAGCTGTCGAGTGAAGACATATACTATGTGACAGCGATTAGAGAGAGGGAATGAAAAAGGAAAGAAGAACAGAAATTGGGAAGCCATCATCTTGCGTTTGTTTTATTCACGAGTACTCTAATGCGTCGAGGCGCGATTGAGGCCTGTTTTCTCCATCGTCGCCCAAGATTTGGTGTCGTGGCATCGCGCTGTCTGTTCTTTGCAGCGATGACAATCCCCATGACCGAGCCGACTCGAACCCACCCCAGTCATCTATGTTTAGGTATAAATCAAGCCACACTGGCCCGAGTTCCACTTTCGCTGCTTGTGCGATGGTATTGCACAGATGACGGATTCTAGGGTATACGCTTCATTCACATTAGAAGGGAGTATTTGCGTGTCAAGTGTACCTAGGCAGTTCGTGTTCCAGGTCGATATTACGGAGGCACGTAATTAAAGCTACTATTGGCCGAACAATCATCGCTTATAGATCCGTGAACCAAGATTCCGCCCATGTTAGCTCTCCAGAAAATTCATACACCGTACAATTCAACGAGATAGCCAGGTTGAGAATGAATACGGACTTAGGTACACTAGGTACATGTGTGAATTTCTAGAATACTCTCCTTCTTGCGAGCGTTTGACAGAATGTGTGCTTCAAATGCCAATTACGTACCTCTAGTTCCTAATCTTCAGCTGCCACTTAAACAGGAGGCCTCCACGGCAGTTAGAGCACGTACTTGCCTAAAACGTCAACCAGGTACACATGTAAGATTGATTCATGCTACAATAGCAAGAATGTGACTGTGACGAGCTGTGGTCATGTGACGGGGCAATGCAATACAAGTCAGCGCTGAAAAAGCCATTATGTGATTCTTACGTAGGTCCGTAAGTACCCTGCCCAGGTTAGGATCTCTGCGGTGGCGATCAGGCTCCTTATCTTAATGCTTATCTGACTATTCTCGGCAACGATGAGGGCTCATTCCTTCCTTCACCACCTAGACATACCGAAGAGCAGTAAACATTTGTGATATAAGAGATCGGCATCTGTATATGTAGATACACGCCCGTACTTACCTTAGTCAATATCTAAGTTTTTGAGCAGTTACAAGGATCACTATTCCTTAGGGTCAATTTAGGGAGACTGCTGACGTGTAGTTCCTTATATCTACGCAGGTCCTCTAGGGCTGGTTCCGCGTCTAAGCGGAGAGCTGTTCACGCTCTCTATCGTAAACTTCAGTCTGCTAAGCATAACGGTATCTAAGATTTAATTGAAAGGTAAAATGAAGACCATATGAGGGACGCCAATTTCTCACGCCTTTAGTCATTTTTTTTGTTCCTTGGAAGATGATAGTTCGTTCAATATGAGATCTTGTTATGTTCTCAAAATCAAGAACCTCTTTCAAGTATTGATCTCTACCTATGTAGGTAAGCGATATGGAAGTTGGTAACAATAACTCGCGTCCGTATAAGGTTCGAACATCTACCATCAACCATGTCGCATGCCGAAGTACCTAACCTATCTCCCTATAATGATGATATACAGCTAGGAGACTMCCCTTTCTCTAGGCTTTCTCAGGTCCCGTCCTATCAACAGGCCTATCTAAACCTCTTTAGATCAGGCCCTCGACAGATCCCTGACAGGACTGCCTCCTGATATAAAGTCCCATGAGCTACTGATCTAGCCTTCTGTTGTCTAGGCACCCGGCTATGTTATCACGGTAATAGTTATTTGGAAATTATAAATAGTGCTGCTTCGTAGCAGACTACGTGGCCGGAGTACCTGAGTATACCTACCTGTATATCGCGGCCCTTGTTCTTAAACTGACCGTCCGGAGTACGGGGCCGACTAGTCGGGTTCGTTTAAAGCCACTATATACCCACTCATACTAACCTAAACGTGATGTAACATAGTAGATACCTAGTCTAAGGTATGCGTCTCATTCTAAATCAAATACCTTATATTCCCGTCGATGCCTAATCTAAGTGAATCTATTTGTAGTTATCATAAGGTCTTGCTAAGCCTTATCCAGGTTATCCCGTACTCTATCTTCCAGGGCTGCAAGGAGCTCGTTCGAGGGCTCGCGAGGGAGGTCAGAAACAGGAGTATTGGTCATCATATCAGGCCCATTGGAAAGGTCATTGACGGAAAGGGGGGGGTCCATCTTGTGATACAAGGCAGGGTGACGACAGGAAGCTTATGTACTTTGGTATTGAGAGGAATAAAAGGTACTTGATTTAGTATGAGACGTATACCTTAGACTAGGTATCTACTATGCTACATATACCATGTTTAAGGTAGTATGAGTGGGTACATATACAGTGGCTTTACCACATTCATAGTGGCTTTAAACGAACCTGACTATGTAGTCACCTTCCTGGGACATGAATGACTCTGCTATAATGGCTAGAAGACGAAGCATCTGGCAGATGGTCTCTGGGCCTACTAGTTCCTCTGCTTGCCGTCTATTGCTGTCAGCATTCTAGGTTTCTTCTTATACCTAACGACCGTTTCTGTATAAAGCTTACATCGTTCACCATTGTAATTGATAAATCGATGCAAATAAGCACGAGCCCACTAGCGCGTATGTGACGAACCAATACCTACCTAGGTAGACGTAGGGATAGTCGCGCAAGTCTGGGGATCCCGATTTAAATGCTAGACTCATGATTTGCATCGAGGGGCAATGAAACGTTGAAGTTGGGAAAGTTGAGCCTCAGTCTAGCCCACCGTATCTACTAAGAGAGAGGTTGCGACGTGATTGGCTACGTTACACAAGTCCCTTAGCCCCTCACTACCTACATAGAGCGGTTGACCCCACGTAGCCCCGCGATTGCAAGTTCACCTAGAAGCTTCCACTGCAGGAAAAGCTTCAACTTCCAGTCGCTTCTTTCGACGGGGTCCAGGCAGCTGGGTACAGGTTACATTCCAATTGCTCCTGCAGCCGCAAACATCTTCCTTCCCGATACTTTTTCTTACTCCTTTTCCCTCCCAGAGCAAACTTCCAATTCACCAGTCTCCAATCTTACTACCTCTTCCGTTCTTAACTTAACGTATTACATTCCTCTCACAACCACTAATTCACAGCCTTACCACCTCCCCACGACACACCATCGACAATCCTCACTAAAACCTCCAACCACACCTCCAAACCCGCAGCAATGGCCGACTCCAGCGACGCCAAGAAGCGTAGCTACGTCTTCTTCGACGTAACCATCGGCGGCAAGCCGGCGGGCCGCATCACCTTCGAGCTGTACAACGACATCGTGCCCAAGACGGCCGAGAACTTCCGCGCGCTGTGCACGGGCGAGAAGGGCATTGGCAAGACCGGCAAGCCGCTCCACTACAAGGGCAGCGGTTTCCACCGCGTCATCAAGCAGTTCATGATCCAGGGCGGTGACTTCACCAATGGCGACGGCACCGGTGGTGAGAGCATCTACGGCGCCAAGTTCGAGGACGAGAACTTCGAGCTCAAGCACGAGCGCCCTTTCCTGCTCAGCATGGCCAATGCTGGTCCTGGTAAGTTTTACCCTGCCCCCCCCTTATATTTATACCTAGCGCAGAAATCTACCATCCATACCTCTATACTTAGCACCTACGTTCATTGTTTGTGTATGTACCTAGCTGACAATCCAACCACTAGGCACCAATGGCTCGCAATTCTTCATCACGACTGTGCCGACGCCCCACCTTGACGGCAAACACGTCGTCTTCGGCGAAGTCAAGTCGGGCAAGTCCGTCGTGCGGCAAATCGAGAACCTGCGCACAGGCAACGCGGACAAGCCGGAAAAAGACGCCGTGATCGCGGACTGCGGCGAGCTTAGTGCAGCCGCCGCCACCTCGTCCGACGCCAAGACCGCGGACAAGTACGGCGACCAGTACGAGGACTTCCCCGAGGACGACGACAGCGGTGAGCAGCCACTGTCGGCGTCGCGCGTGCTGAAGATCGCCGCCGACTGCAAGGACTTCGGCAACGCGGCCTTCAAAGCCGCCGACATTCTCACCGGGCTCGAGAAGTACCAGAAGGGGCTGCGGTACCTGAACGAGGAGCCGGAGCTCACGGACGAGGAGAAGAAGGAGGGCCTGCAGCCGAAGCTGGACGCGCTGCGGTTCACGCTGAACTGCAACTCGGCGCTGCTCAACCTCAAGCTGGAGGCGTGGGACGACGCGCAGCGCAGCGCGAGCGCCGCCCTCGCCGTCCCGGGAATCACCGACGCCGAGAGGGCCAAGGCCCTGTACCGCAAGGGCGTCGCGCTCGTGCACCTCAAGGACGAGGACGCGGCGCTCGAGGCCCTCGAGGAGGCCAAGAAGCTGGCCCCCGGCGATGCCGCCGTTATAAAGGAGCTCGACGCCGTCAGGAAGCAGGCTGCGGCCCGCAAGGCCAAGGAGAAGGCTGCGTATAAGAAGTTCTTCTCGTGAGGTAGAGTGCGGTACTTCTGATTCCGATAAGGTATGGGAAAAGGAGCGAGCGAATATATAGAAGGGAATGATAAGCACGTAGAGCAGGAATTACTTCTGGTGGCTAGTTCTCATCTGCCTCTGCGCAGGAGTAGTCTCTAGCTTGGGAATGACGACAAGGGTATGAGGACGATGAGATAAAAAAAACACACATGATTCAAAGATATAGGGGGGGCAATGCGTTCGCGTTTGCATGGCATGCTCGTGGATGAGGATATATCTCGGAACTGGCGTTTGCTATCTTGGCTGCATAGGAGGTATATGCATCACTTAGATCTCGACAGCAGGCATTTAGTTATCTGCTTATGATGTTTTAATTGATAAAACAAATAATCGAGGATTAGATTTCAAGGATATCATTATGATTCATTCTGGAGTGAAATTCTTCCTATCATGGTGATTGGAAATTTACTAGAGATAAGGTAAATCTATATATCGTATAAAGCACACCGAAAGTCGAGCTTAACAGTTCAACAGACATTTCATTTCAATCAGATATAGATAGGTATCTTTTCTCGTCTTCATTTTAGTTGTCTTTCTATCGACTAGCTATCGACTATCCTTCTCTGTGGTCTTATCTCATCTCGTCTCATTCCATCCTATTCCATCTGATCTGATCTTGTCTCTGTCCTTAAAAACAGGTAAATCTGTCTTGCTCCCCCGTCGTGTTCATATCTTATCTCAATCCTCAATGACATCGGTATCGGTATCTGAACAAGTAGTACCTATGATCTCATCTCATGAAAATGCTTTGGCATCCCGTATCAGTATCCCAGTGCCATGTAGCGTGCAGTGTGTACCTAGTGTGTAGTGTACTTAGAAACCAAACGGGCATGAACTGACTTGAAAGCTTGAAACCAGGCAGCCCGCCCCCCTAAACGAAAAAAAACCACTCCTAGCATTTTTTTTCTTCTCTACCAAAACCCGTTTGAAAATGCAAATCGGAACGAAACGGATCAAAAACTCTGCCGTTGGGGAATAAGTAACAAAATGAAGTAATTTCGAGCAGTTGATTTCGTGTCAAGTTATCGTGTCTTTTCGGAAGAGGAACCGCCTAACCTCCCCCCTAGTCTATATCTCTATTTCCACGTGGCGAAGGGTACAATAGCCCCCCCTCTCGGCTTCTTAGACAGCCGGCCGAACCCCTTTCCCTTTCACTTCAACCCTAGAACGCCAGCCAGCCCCTCCACTTTTGGAGCGGGTGGTCGTTTCGTCAATCGGGTCCGGGAACGCTTCAGCGGATGCGGCGGCTGTTGTTGCTGTTGTTGCTGTTGTTGCATTTGAACCTGCGATTTCGCGTACGGATACGGTTCTGCAGAGTGAAGGCATAACTAGTGCCTCGAGCTGTTGTCGCTCTGCCAAGATTCCGAAAAGCTTCCAAGAAGACTCCTGCCGCCTTTCTCCTCCTTGTCCCTGCTCTTTTCCCGCACCGTCGACGGTGTACCGCCCGTTTCCTTTTGCTTCTCTTTCTTGCCGCCGATGAGGCCGTGGAGGAAGCTTCGAGGATTCCTCACGTGTCCCGCTTTTGCTCGTATTGTCCCTATTGCGTTCGATATATCTACGTTGTTGTCTGATACTTGACGAAGGGGCCTTCCCTCTCTGCCGAAATTCCGGAACGCTGCTCGATCTCCACCATCTGGCTCGCTACCGGACGAGCCCGGCGGGCGGTATGGGTCGTTATCCATCCATGCTGCTGAATTCCCATAAGATAGGTTGACCGAATCTAGGAGAGACGACTTCTCAAGAGCCTCGGCCAAATCTTCTGTCACGACCGAGTCGTTCTCAGCTGCGCGGAGTGCTTCTATCCTAGCAAGGCATTCGTCGGAGCGTCTTTGAAGGTTCACGCAGATTATGTGGAATTCGGCTAGTTCGGCATCGAAATCTGAAGGGTCCGTAGCATTTGATTTATGGCTCGACTCAAGCCAGAGTTTCACTAAGGCTGCGAAGTTTCTAGGATGGTCGATCAAGTACGGTAGCGAAGGGAACCCTTCTCGGGATATCGGAGATAAGCGGCCAAGGATCGTGACTGGGGTCGAGTAGGAAGCGGGAACGGTGACAACATTGCGTTCAGTTGGTATACCGCACATAGCGTCGATATAGTCTTTGAAAGGTTGCCTGTGAATGCCCAGAAATTTGTTCATAGGCTCCATCCAACTCTCTTTCTTGCCGAACGTGGATAAGTTCGCTAGAGCTTGGAGGCCTTTCGCTATGAGCGTAAGCGTTCGCTGGGCACGACTTCGCGGATTGTCTCGTAAGAGACCGAAGAGCTTCGGGTTCAAGATTGCTGGACAAATGAAACGAAGGAATAAGAATCCCGAGACGCTCGTGTAGTTGACAGTGCGAAGGAAGTCTCCGTATCGGTCTTCTGCGACGGCTCGAACGTATTTGAGAATTTGTCGGAGTTCCATCGGCAATTTCACTCCTGGATTAGCGATACATTCCCATACTTCAGTTGTCAATTGTAGCAGTTGGTTCCAGTGTGACTGCATCTCATCTGCATGTTGTATCCTGCTTGGGTCGACCTCGCAGTCTGGATTGAGTTCGTTAATCTCGAAGATCTTGTCTGCTAGAATCTCTTCCAGAAACTCTTTCCCTAGGCGACGCATGTGAAATTCTAAAGCCTGAGTGAGTAAGGAGTTACCACGAAATAGAAGGTTCGCCTCCCCAGCCAAGGACTTCATATCGCGGACGAGCTGATCTCTGTCGCCAGCAGAATTCGAAGACTCGTTCGACTTTAACCGCCGGCTGAAGCGTATTCTTTTCATACTGTTCTGACTTCCAATGCCGTCGATTTCTTCTTCGACGAGGGCCATGAGCCACTCGCTGGAACTTCCCGATACTTGGAAGATATTTAAGAATAATTCGGCAAGCCGTCGCATGGCAGAGGGTATAGCCATGGCGATCTGGCTTGTCAGCCCAACGCTGAACTTGTGGAGGAGTTCAGATAGAGGTTCGTAATCTTTCGTCCCAAGAACAACCAGCTCATCATGGTTGACTTTGACGAACATGCTCCCAATACTTTCCTGCTTCTCGTCGCAAACTTGAAACCATTGCTCGTGATCCTTTGCCCGTTCTAACTTATCTAGGGGTATATCCACCGATCCGCATAAAACTTCTGTCAAGCCGCCTATTTTTGGGAGGCCAAGGGACGCTTGTAACTGATGACTTAAGCTTTCTAGATTCCCGTCGACCCGTTTTAAGATAACAGAAAGATATGGTAATGTAGTAGGTAATTCCGTAAACTGAGTAGATTCCCTCCAGAAAGGATTCTTTGTATCAGTCTGCGTCGTTGTCCGGGACCGAACCTCACCATCTAAAATCMCCTCGGCTAGATAATTGCCAGTTAGGGGATCTCGATCTTTAGAGTGTCGGTCGTGATGTTCTGGAGTTGGGCTCGCTTTTCTTATCTTCGCTTCTGTGACCCTGACCTGGATGGTTTTCTCTAGGCGGAATAGCTGTCCTTCAAATTCTTTGTCGAAGTCCCGGATCTCGGTTACTTGCTCTGTAGATGCTTCAAGTCCATATAGATCCGGGACAGCGAATGCTCGAAGGAGCACAAACCAAACCTCGAAGAGAACCCTGGAATCCAGAGCGAGATACACAGGTCGGAATATTGAGAGTTGTTTGGATGTAGACGAGTAGATCGGGAAAATGGCGATGCAGTATTCCTCTTCCAGAACGGACCTGTCCAGTTGCTGTATAGCACAACGGGACAGTTGTGATAGCTCAATGATTGACAGTACGGCCACGTCATTTTCGGTCATCAGTTTGAATTCCCCGTTATCTTGTAGTATGCACGAAACCCTCCTCCACGATGTCATGCCTGAACGAAGATCTCGGGTTGATGGGCGTTTCACGATAGCGCGAGGTGACGTAGCGGTGCCTTTGTCCCACAGCATCACCTTGCCGACCTTGATAATGGCCGCGTCTTTTGAAGACGAACTACCAGCTGCTAAGGACCCGCGCCTCCTCATCTCCGATCGACCAGATCCTGGGGAATTAGCGTTTCTACCGTTGGCGAATCTCACCGTACTTGGCCGTAGTTGTTGCCAGCAAAGTAAACTAGCGAGCCATAGGTCGAATTCTTCTGCTAAAAGAGGCCGTAATAGAAGCTCGACGCCCATTTTATTGTTCAGAACCTCCAGACATTTTCCTTTGTCGTCCGGGCCATCAACGGGAATCACCCTGCACCCACGGAGGTCGGCGACTATTGGAATATGAAACGGTCCATTCTGGGTAGAGTCAAATAATAAACTGCCCCGATCTTCGTCGATATAGGATATTCCGGCGTACCAGGGACCGTTTAGCTCTGATTGATATTCAATCTCTCCCTTCATCCGGCCGCATAAGGTCTTCATTAGCAGTAGAATTCTGTTCGCGTCGTCTGTAGGTATCGGCAGTGGCAATGAATCTACAGAAGGTGGAGGAGATACTAGAGGAGACGTAGGACGGGAGATACCACGCTTAATTAGGCGCCGGTTCGAGGACTTTTTCTCCTTGCTTGATGAAGGTGTTATTTTTAGATCGGGCGGCCTGGTTGGTGCCACAGAAGGGTATCCCACTGATTGATACCCAGCTGGATATCCAGGTGATTCGAGCACAGTCGGCGGAGGGCGAACATCGCTATCTAGGAATGGTTGAGAGCTTGATGAGGAGAAGGATCCAACTCTATGCCTGCTGCTATCAGCTGGAGAGGCGGTAGTCTGTGGCCGTAGTGCAAGCGCACCATCCATGGTATGGGTGCGTGACCTTATGGTTGCCTTTTGTTGCTGCGACGGCGGACTTGAGGAAGAGTTGCCGTCGTAAGATTCGCTAAAGGCATCGTTAAATACTACGCCCTGTCTTCTCCTTTCTCCGCCAGGTATGGATCTAGGCGAGCTCTGCTGGGGCGGCGAGGCGGTACCAAAACCCCGGGTCGGTTGTGCGATGTTGTTTGCGTCCGTGGCATGGCCATTCTCGCCTGGCTCAGGTGTAACCGTACGGATAGTGTTCTCCTGCATATTGACATTGGACCTGATAGTTGTGCGCATGTTATTACTGGCCACCCATTCCGCGCTTGGCGGCAGCGTGTCTCCTGCAGTAGCTACCGACCAGTCTGCGAGGTTATCAATGTGGTGGTGGTCACTGTGAGTGTCCTCTTCTACCTCGGGGGGTGAAGAGATACCACGAATTCGTTGTTTCGAATGCATCGGGGTGTGTGAATTGTGGCATTGAGTGCTGAGCCGGTCTCGCGCAGATGGGAAGGATTAGTGTCGTGCCTCGTGGTTACATGTGTAGCTGTCGCGGCCATCCACCTCTTTCACCAGCGAGATACCGCAAGCCAGATTTGCATAGAAAAATCGTCTGTCATAAATCGCGGGCGGGAGATGTTTCGTTCAGCAGCTGCCATCGGGGGATGGGCATTCTAGAAGGACAAGGTGATTGTCGGGGGCAAGCTATGCAGGTTGGCAGGAGGGCCGGCGCATGGTAGGGAAGGTTAGATGAATTTGAGTCGAATATCCGCGACGCGGGCTTTGCAACGGATTCGGTAAGTGTGTGTTTTCTTGCAGATATTATCATAATCTCGTGTGGCTCTATTCTCAGACTCTCCGTCCAGTGGTACCCATGCGGCACGTGGAATATTGAGGGTCAGGGATTGCAGGAGCCGGTAAGCTTTCAGAAAAAGCTAATTGAGGTGTGGGCGAAACGTCGAGTGGTTGTTTGCCGGGTTCGGCTCGCATTAGAGGACAGTCAGGAGGGCACAGGAAGAGGGCGCAGTGTGTCGTTCTACTCGCTCCTTAGGTGGTCAATAGGATCAATAGGTGGCCAGGGCTATGCAGGAAGCGCAGGCCGCTTGGGGGATTTTTGGGGTTCGATGGGTTCTATGGGTTCTATGGGTTCTATAGGTTCTGGAGCTTCTGGATTTGCACAGCGAAGGTCGGAGTATTATCTGCAGGACCGCTGCCTGTCCTGAACCACTGGGATGCGACGATTGGGTCCCCGGCCAGGTTCAAGGCGGGTTCAAGGTCGAGACGGCAAGCTACCGGGCAGGTAATTTGGCGGGGAGACGTGCGACGACAAATAGGGAAGAGGTGTTTCCATAAGTAACAGCTCTAATTAAACCACTTAGAAATGATTGTCTCAGATGCAAACTGCGGTCAAAAAATAGCAGCAGCATGGCAACATGGAAGCATACTAGCACCGATTATCCGCAGCGAAGCTCGAAGACGATCAAGAAAACCGACGGGGTTGAGAAGGATGCGATTAGTTTATTGATTTGAGCGGGAAGTCAATTCCAGCTTTTCCATGCTTCCTTCCTTCGGCTGTCTTGGTATTCTGAGTGCTGGGAAGGATGGAAGGCTTTAACTACAACTAGAGTTCAGTTGCGCTTGCCTAGCACCTTAGCACCACCTTAGCACCTAGCACGCCCAGCCAGCTCCAGCTCCTAGTACCCGGTAACAGCCAGTCATAAGTCGCCGTTCTTATTTTTAGTCCAGACTTAACTCAGTCTTAACTTTGGCACACCCGGGAGCTTAACCTAATAGTGTAGGCTCGCACGACCGGCACTGACTTGTTAATTGTTAATCCTCAACAGAAGAAGCCGACATTCATGCCGAGCCGACTTCAATGACACGGACGCTTGACGGAACATAACCTCCTACGTTGGATTGTTCTTCCGACGGTGCGTGGCCTGGCTGTTTTATCATTCACGGTATTGATGGGGACCGCCAAGCGGTGAGGCGACAAGATAGAAAATAGGGAAAGGATGGACAAGAGCCTCTCCTAGCACGTTTAGCAAATGGAGGTAACACACAGACGCAACACCCTACAGTCCCCCCCTACAAGCTCTCTCGGAGCAGGTTTATTAGGACCTCTTAATAGTGATCCTTCGGTACTTGGCTCCGTCTTGTGCGGCAAAAGCCGTGGCGAACTACTGGACGCCCTGGTATAGTAGTATGCTAGTATGACCTGACAATGACTGATAGGACAAATGTGATAGGATACATGTACACGGGAACCGCTTGTCCTGATAGGCGGAAGTCGTTGGTGAAGCCTCGCATCAACTAGTAGTTTACCTCCTATCCCGTATGCTTACGTTTCTTCTTTCTAGGCGTGATACATGTGATTACAAGGCAGGCTTCAGGATCGATATGCAAAAATGTTTTACTCTTTCCTTTTTTTCGTTTTTCTTTTTTCCCCTTCCTTCTATAACAGTTGGGCGTGGGGGGAGAAACTCGGTGACAGGCAGCCATTGTCTCAAAAGGCTACCTGATATCAAGTCCGCACGCCTCCAATCTCGATGCCAGGTCTCGGCTGGCTTCCGAAAGAGAATAGTACAGCTCGCCCGAGAGCACCCTGATCGGGTAACGAGCCTCGTTGGTCACAGAACAACAATGCAACGTGCGTCCCGTCAATATGGGATGCAAGCTGTCTACGTGTGAAATTGCCTACATACCCAGATATGCATGTTTCTCGTTCTTAGGTAGAACGGGCCTATCATGGAGCTAACGCCTCGCGTTTGAGGTGTGACTAGTGAATGCCACCATTCGCTCTGCACCCTCTGCGACCTCCACAACGTGCCCGTCTTGTGTTGCCCTAACCAGCTTCCCGGATCCCTTGCGTTGGTTCCATGAAACCTGTATGCAGACACATGCATATGATTTCTTATAGAGCCCTGTGACTATCCAGGCAGGTTTCCAGGAACATGTGCACATAGCGTGCGAGTTGCATCCATGCCCTCGTACAGTGCCTGTCCAATAATCGACATCCGACTCCCCGATCCTACTGATCGACGCACGCAACCCTTATTTCGTCATGATGGAAGCTCTACTTTTCTCGAACGATTGCTGCCAGGCTTTTTGGGTGGATGCTGGGGGTGAGTAACAGGGCGGATTGAGAAAAGACGGAATCCAATTCGCTACCTGGTCCCTGCCAGCAAGAAAGTTGAAATGGTCCGTTCCGCTCTGGAGCACCGCAGTGATCGGCCGAAGCCACATTTTGTGATTACATATGCACGGACGGTCAGGGATCTATCGACTAATGTAACACGTTAAGATTGATCCCAAGTAGCATCGATTCCGCGTATTCTCGATAAATTCTTACGGGTTTCGAAACAGTTAATTGCCGTTAAGGATGTAAGCCTTGTTCGGGATATAGTCCGAACTTGTACGAGAGGCCTCGCATCTTTGGCATGTGTACGCCACCCCCCTTGTTGTTGTTGCTGTTGTCCTATTCCAGAACATCTTCCTCGCCTCAGGTAGCCTATCTCCCATCTGTATCACCTGTTATCTAGGCAGCCACCCAACAGCCACAACCAACGTGAGCACGATGAAGAAGAAGAAATAAATAACAATAATAAAGGGGAATAACCAGACCCAGAGAGGATCAGAAGATCCGGGGATGCCCCATTCATGAAACATTCGACATCCGCTAGCCTCGTCCTTCCCACTCTAACAACATTGAAGAGGAAAAAATTCATGAAACGTAGGTTATGCCCTTCCATGTTACAGGGATTTCCGTCTTAATGAGCTCCCCACATCTGGACGGAAAGAAGGAATGAGAGCCTTGTCAACGGATTACGTACCGTAGGTCCTGGGCAATACTACAATAGGAGCCGGACGACCGAAAGCTGAAGGAGGTTGAAATTCCAAATTAGGTAACCACTCTTGTGAGCCTGTTCTGTATTACTCTTCCTCGTGACATACATGTATTTCTGCACCATCGGCTGAGTGGGTTGCCCGGAAGGACACATGTCAGGTAGCTATTCACTCACGTATACATACATATGATACAATGCGTGGAAAAGGAGATGAAGCTGCGGACCATCCGAGCCTGCAGTGGGACGCGAACACATTAACTACCTCCTAACATATAACTTAAAAGGGGGGTTTTGGCTTGATTACATGTGAGTAGTCGCTGCTGACATACATGTAGCTCGGAGTTGAGTTCGATGATCTTCAGGGTCCCGCAGCAACAGGATCTTCCATTTGAGCTTACCTATGTCTCGCGAGCTTCGGTTGTAGATATATATGATTGGGTCACTCTAATGTGGCGGGCAAACTATCTCAGTGGCTTCGTTTCCAACCGATAGGACTGATGCAAGGGAACCGACATTGTAGTCGAAGATCATGCACGTAGGGCTGAGGGGACGAGACCAAAAGCGCCTAGAAGACAGGAAGCGAGGCAAAAACGTTTCTTAGCGGTAAGATTGCACAAGAACGCCCCAAAAGCAAGGCATTCCTATATATGTACAACTTCGTCCCACCTCCTGCTGCTTTTGCTGGAATGCCTGATGCGGGAATATGAATCGGGATATAAGAGCCTTGTCACCGCCTCCTCCACCTTCGTTTGCCCTGAGTCAATAATCCCCTGATAACCCACCTCGCCGTCGCGACCCTAAATACCTAGCACAATCTGCTAGCATTGCAACAAGAAAACAACTCATCAAGAATGGTATTTCCTTCTCCTATGCGACTCGTGCGAAGTTGAAAAAAAGGACATGCCCTTGCCCTAGACCACATAACTGCCAACTCCATTTGCCCAAACTCTTGTCTCCCACTCTGCCCTTCCAGAAAAAAAAGTGTCAAACGGTATCCATGAGCTGTCGCAGTTCCAAGAAATCAAGGTATAACTAAACGCGTCCAAAAATTTGGGTGTGCTGTGAAGAGGTACAACCCCTAAACATGTCGCAATCTTTTAATTGTTGTGTTCGAACGAAGTCGAAGATAGGTATATGTAGATACGTTACCCCGATTAGCGGGAAGGGCCCTCGATGGGGCTAACGGGAAGACTACGAGCAATACTGAGATCGGTGCTAGCGGTACGTCTCAGGGCTTGCGACATGGTCTCTATGTTGAGGTCTCCATTCACCGAAATGCTGTGCTCTGCAGAAGTTGGGCTTCCAAGCGGTTTCCGCACAGGCGACATGCTTAGTCCCTTAATAGATCCGGATATACTGTTGGGTGGCGATGTCTCCGGTCCTTGCGAGGACACTGGAGATCTTATCGGAGAAGGCGACCGGTTGACTCCTCTAGACCCAAGAGAGGTCAAGCCAGCCAGATGCATTGAATCCCGACTGCTGTTAGGTGGCACCTGTTCTGCCTGAACGACATCTGCGAATGATATGAAACTCAAGCGTCTAACGTCGGCAGAGTCAAGCGAGCCATAGTTCGAAGCGGCTTCCTCCTTATCAGAGAAAGCAGCGAGATCCTCGGCCCACGAACTGGAGGCAGTCTCATATGCAGAGGCACCAGTCACTGTTACACTCGCGGGTTGGTGTGCATTATGAGTGATGATCTCAACCGAGTCGGGGTTCAGACGGTCGTCCGTGATGGCCTCGGAGGACGCGTCGAGGACGGGAGGGATATAGTTCTCGGTTTGGATATGAGATGGAATTGCGGGGGAATTGGGTATAACGGCGGTGCTCTCTTGAACGTCTCGCTCGAAGATTTGGGAACCAGCAGGGGAGCTTAATCGTGGAGATGATGTATACAAACCCCGGCTGGGTGACGATGGCGTCATATTGGGGCTGCCAGCTTGGATTGGCGAGCCGGTCGTCGACCGTTTCGTTGACGCATGGGGCGCATCTTTGGTTGATGGTGGACTAGAAGGTCCCGAGGCGGATTTGAAGGGAGATTTGGCAGCAGATTTAGAGTCGGCCTTTTTCTTGCCAAAGCCAAACAAACTACGCTTTTTCGACTTCGGATCGGTCTTGGCTGTATCGCTCTCCATCTCCTTCTCGTTGGGTTCGGTGATTGTTGATGTCGAGTCACCCGTAGTATTGTGGTTATTATCCCCCGATGCGGAAGATAAACCCTTCTCCCGACTAGGTTTTATAGAAGCTGCTGGTGCAAGAGTCATAGTGGATCGGTGTTCGAATTCGAGAATGGGGKGATTAACGGGCAACACTCAATGAGTGATATTTACGTTCTGGAAGATGCCAGGATTGATTAGCACGGGACCAAAAATGACGAAGCAAACACCGACGGAGTCAAGACCAGACACAACTACTGGTCTCTTCGTCGAAGATGGTCAGTGTGTTGTTGCAAGGGCGAGAAATCAATGTTTGGCCAGAAAAGGGTAGAAGGGCCAGGCCTGGCCTTATGACTCGGGCAGACCAAGATACCCCAAATCTGTCATTCTCAGAGGTATAATAAATTATCGGGGTATTTCAATATGGATGTAAACTGGCACTTACCCTCCTTTGACCCACGTCGCGATTGGAATAAGAAACAATGTTAGATTGGCCAGGCCCAACCAGGCGAATCGACTATCCCTTCTCGACCACTGTGGCAGGAGAATATGCGTGCGTCTGCTGGCCCTACTGCCCTACCGCTTGTTCCTGCTGGTGCGGCCGACTGCGAGTGCAGATGCGCTTGCAGATGTATGTGAATGTGAATGGGTAGATGCGGTACAGCACGATGCAAGAGGATGCAAGTGCGCAGTTCGGGGTAGGAGGCCTTGGAGATCCTTTTTGATGATCGTGTTGGCCCTAGTACATACGTAAGGTAAGAAGTCTAAGCCCTGTAGAGGAGGAACCTGATGATGGGCAGCGACGATCAGTTATTTGCGGCACGGATTGATATGCTGATGGATCGTGGTTAACAAAGTTGGCCCGAAGAGCGTTGGAAGTCCTTCTAGAAAGTTGTAGATGACGACGATAGCGAAGGACCAAGTTCGTATAAGTGCTAGACTAGGATCGCAGGTCGACTAGGATATGGGGTGCGGCCGGTCATTAATTGAGGCCGAAAATAACAACCTGGAGTGCGGAAAGGATGCTAAGAGGGGGAAGGGGAAATAAAGAACAACAAGGTGTTTAAAGTTGGATTCGTCTGAATTAATAATAGACTTTAAATTCTGCGAGTTTCTTACTTGTCACAAGTTCAAGGTTCAACAGCAACGATCAGATTCCAATGTAGGAACAGCGCGTGGTTGCTTGCTTGCCTCAGCTTGCTTTTGGTCTCTCCAAGCAAGCTGGCCGGGGCCACTTGGCACACCCAAGGGGTTCGTGAGCTGTAAGACACAGGGCTAATGAAGCCAGGACGGAGCAAATCTCTTGCTTCGACGCTGGAAACTTGGAAATAATAGTGCTTGTGTCACGTAAACACAGAGAAAACAGGAGAAGCAGATATTGGGGGGATATCTAGGGTTGCATATTGTATTTTGCTCATCGGTGTTAGTGCTCTAAAAAAGGGGGGCACAGATCGCGACGTCACTGGTGGTGACGGGTCCCCAATGATCAACGAGGGACGCGAATGGCCAGATGGGGCAGGATGATGCCGCTCATTGTATGTAGGGCACGATTTTCGATCATTCCCAATGCCCACCTCCTTAGACCCATTAACCCATTAAGGTTCTCACTCCTTCAATGTTGTTAGTGTACTGATGTTGGTCAAGGCAACAAGTCATCCCACTTGCGACGAAACTGATTGTGAGCCAGGACAAGTATCAAAGGGAGCCACAACGGCCACTCATTGGACCCTTCGCGGATCCCGTAGCGCACTGCATAAATTCAATGCAATCCCTCGGGCTGAAAATAGGCAGGACGATAGAGTTGAGACGACTTGACCTGACCCAACAATAATAATGCTGACACCGCCCTGGCTGGCTGTGACTTACAATAAGCAAGTGATGACCATTTCCTCACTGCCTAGGTAGGAAGAGATAGCACTAGGACTTTCGGCCATGTCTGTTCCTTCTTCTATCACATTTCCGAATCGGGAAGTATAAGATAGGCAATTCAGAATCCAGATCAGTACCGCTCTTCATGCCTCGTGATAGCTGAACAAGGGATAAGACTTCATCCCCCCGTCCCCCATCCACCACGTCTTACAAGTGCAAAACCCAGGGCTGGGATGAAAATCAACGTCTGCATCGTGAAAGATGCCAACTCGGGATGCAGGCTGAATCGATTGGACGAATCTGGCGAAATCTTGGACTGGCACATGAAACCTCAAACTCGACCTGAGGTACGTCACCTTCATGAGGGGTCTTTGTCTCGATTGGACCAAAAGGGATTGTTAAATTGATTGGGGGGTTGAGCTGTCGGACTTCAATTGAATGACATGGCCCCGTCTGTGTGTCAGGGGTCGGACAAGGTACGTATCAAATACAGTTCACGGGACCAGCTGAGTGGAACTCGGGAACCTGCGTTACGTAAGACCACATTACGCAAAGAGAGCGAAAAAAAAGACCTGGAACTAGAATCTGGAATTCAGCTTCCAGTTCCCTCCACGTGACCTGAGGGCGGGGGCCAAAATTTCATCGGCCCGTAGAAACTTCCGACAAAATTTCCAATGCACTTTGCCTGCCGCTACCTATCAATCGTCTGATAATAATTCGACGGTCACTCGTGAGCTCAGGTCGGAGTCCGGAGGAAAAAGACAATACGAACAGACCGAATTGGCATTCGTCCGCCTTCAGAGACTTTCAATAGACCTCTAGGGACAAACCATACACCAGCACACCAGTCAAGATGGAAACCCGGTCCCTCGCGCAGCCGATGCTGCGTGCCATCACCAACTCCTCCACCTCAACCAGCACACGGGCAGCAACAAGTTTCTTAACACCACGACGCCACCAATCCACCACTGCCCGGACAAAGCGCGCCTTGAAAATCCCACCTCACCCCTCCTTCCTCGTCTCATCGCAATCCTCCGGCTCCGCCCAAGCAATCTACAACCCGCCGTCCGCCACCCCCTCAGTCTACAACACGCCCTTCAAATTCCTGCCACGCTCCGACCCGCGGCGGCAAGCGAACCTGTCTCAACTCCTACGGTCATCCTCGGACCTCTCCCCCTCCTCCCCATCCACCTCCACCTCCCCCTCCAACCTGCCGCCGGAGCTCAAGGACCCGCCGCGCAAGTACAACGTGACGCGGGAGCAAGTGGACGAGATGCGGCGGCTACGAGCAGAAGACCCAGCAACATGGAGCGTGCACAAGCTGGCGGAGCGGTACGACTGCGCGCCCATCTTCGTCATGATGTGCTGCCGCGCCAGCGCCGAGCACCGCGGCAACGAGCGCGCGCGCCTCGAGGCCGTCAAGGCCCGCTGGGGCCCCATCCGCTCCACCGCGCGCGAGGAGCGCAAGAAGAGGAAGACTCTGCTGCTCAGGGGCGCTTTATAGGTCTGGGGTGTTTCTACCTATCTACCTACCTAACCTAGACACCTAGGCACCTAGGTATATATCGACCTAACTATTTGCCTATCCCCGCTATCTACGATATCTACCACATTGGTGGGAGGTAACACTCCCCTCCCTGAGCGGAGTGAGGAATTTGCTACCTTTCGAGGTTGGACTCGGCCTTGGTGGAATGGTATCCGTTGCCGCGTCTTCCGGACGGGATCTGTATTGTAAGAGAGAGAGAGAGAGAGAGAGAGAGAGAGTTAGGCCGAAGTGGACAACGAATCGGATGAGACGCGCGGATGATGATCACTCGGATGAGAGGCAAACATGTATCACAAGATCAAATACAAAATATACATCACACCAATGAATGAACCATCGGGACGTGATACCAACAGCATTGAACTGATGCTTTTGACATGGCCTGATAAAAGATTGTTTCGTAAGAGTACATGGTACCTAAGTAACTTATTCCCGAAATCCATCGGATTTCTTGTACCGTCCCTAAGTTATGCCATTTTATCAATAGGTAATTCAAACAGCCTATTAGGTATCTAAGTCTCTAGGTTAAAATGTCTGCAATGAGTACTACCATATCTCTTAGGACATAGCCACCCACAGACTCAACAAGTTCAACCTCATAAGCTGTTCAAATTTCTCTATTACCTAGCTATCGACGCCTTATCACCATTCCAATTCATTTCATAACCACTAGCCCATCCAAGCCGTCCAAGCCTGAAAAAAAAATCCAGGATGCAGTATGCTCAGTATGCTCTATATGCGTACCATAAATCACAACCACCATCACCATCGCCACCCTCACCACCTTCACTATCACTACCACCACCAGGAACACATTACCTATCAAAAAGGGAGAAGATAAAAGCGTCGTCATATCTCATATCTCATCACTTGCCGCCATTCTTTATCGTCGACGAAGCCGTCTCCCAGTCCTTCTTCCCCGGAATAACCCTATAGCMCCAGCCACACCAACTGCGGCTCCGTCCGGAGACCTCGCGTCCTAGGATCTCTCCCTTGTTCTTCTCGTCCTCCCACTCGGGGACGCACGCCCCGACCCTTACGGTCTTTAGCAACTTAGTCTTGACCACGCCGCCGATGCCCTCGATCTCATGGCGCGCGTACCCGGGCCTCAGCTGCGGACTCGGGGTCCTGCGCTCGGAAGGGGGCGATCCGGAGATCGAAGACGCCGGGGACGGCGTGGCCCACGGCGAGAGAGTTCCGCTGCCGGTACCATTGCCGCTGGTACTACTACCATTGTTAATTTCGTCCTGCTCACGTGCGTCCGCGGCGTCGCAGTCCGTCTCTTGCTCGCGCTCCTTGGCACCGCAGCACTCGGCTTCGCGACCGCAAATGACACCCCGGTCGCCTTCCCCGATACCGGTGCCGAGGCCGCCAAGTACCTCGCCGTATTGGTTGCGCCACTTCCAGATGCTGTGGTCGTTTGTTAGCTTAGCTACGTCCCAAAATGTGTAATCGTACGACGGGGAGGTGGGAAGAGGAAGAACGTACGACTGATAGTCGTGGTCGGCTCCGCGAATGCTCCGTCCGCACGGTTGGCAGAGCCAGACTCCCTTCGTGTCGCAAGTGCATATCGCCCGCTGCATCTCGTCCGAGTCGACGGGTGTATCCGGTCGCAAAGGCGGCTTCACCAGGCTTCCCAGTGGAGCTTTGCTGCACGGGAGGCATAAGCGCCGGTGTCTATCGCGGAGAACCACGGGAGCAGGTGGTTTGATCGCACAGTTCTAGCACGCATATTGTCAATACCTTCTCACATCATGCATGAAGCTTTATCTGCCGACGGGATTTCTTACCCGGCAGACAGCCGTTCCACACCGCCTACATTCGGCCACCATGTCTCTCGCGCAGCTCCCGCTCTTGCCATTGTAGTCCCCAGTCCGACCGTCTTCCATATAATACCAATTCCCAGCTCGGGCACGATATCGGAAGGTGTCTTCGGGGTCGACAGGCACGTCCTCGTTAACGCAGTGGAGGGTATGCACAAGAAGAGCGCTGCGGTACTGCAGGAGGGCCTGGTGGACCTGGCGACAGGTGCGGGAGAGGTTATCGAGAGTGTTGAGGTCGATGGACGAGGCGATCGCCATGACGATACTGGTTGGATGTCGAGTCAGCTTTCTCTCCCCCGGCGCCCAGAAGAGCAGCCAAAGGGGAGGATCTGCAAGTAGAAAAATGCCATAAGTGAGGTTGCGTCTGCCTACGGATAACATCCGAGAGCCTCCGCCATCCCATTATGCTCGTTGAGGTTCTTGGGCTCTTCGCGGTCTATTATAGTCGGTTGGTTTTGGCTCTGGCTCTTGTCCTGTCCTCCATCACCATTACTGCTTGGAGCTGACCCATTTGCTCCCGCCGGTAACTGCTGTCTCGCTCGGTCGCCGTGCCACTCGGGTTTCAGGCCGTATTGATGCGTCTGAGGCGGTTCAGCCTCCTCGTCGAGGTCTACGAAGCGGGCCATGTTCGATAGCGCTGAAGGTCGACGTCACCGATTCGAGAGATAAGCAAAACCAAAAAGGGGCGATCCCCGGATTAGAAGAGGAATGAAGGGGGAAACAAGAAATAAGGCGGCTAATAGGGCATTGAATAGGATATTCGGAGACTCCCAGGGCAATGAGCTGTCCAGTAGATCTAGAAGAACAACTCCCGAGCCGGCAAACCCCAACCGCAATGTTGCGTTTATATGTTAGAACGATGCACGGTTGATGGAAAGTCGATGCGCAACGGCCACATCAGAAGAACATTGAAAATACAAGGTCATGTACATAAGGTAAAATACAGGTAGGTACATGTGCGTACTTCGTGCGATGTATAGTACCTGATGTACCTAATCTGCGCTGCTGCTGCCCGAGTTAATATTACGTATATGAACGTACCTGCTTCGTATCATCATTATCAGATCCATACTACGCCGGTACCCGGGGCTTAGTAGAATGGAATGTACCTGGAGGTGCCAGCTTGCCTGTAGCAGGCAGGTGGGGTCGGATTTAGAGCGACTAATTCGCTGCGGTCAGTCGCGAGGGATCAGCGCTACCGTGCGCTAGCATCGTTTATGGGGTAATCGATGAATCGTCCTTCTACCAACTTTACCTAATTATAATTCAGCACGACATCTTAGAGTCGTGCGTAGTCATCAGGGGCGCACTGCAAGTCTCACTCCTTTCGAGCTAGGGTCCGAGCTAGAAACGAAGAGCTAACCTGTTGGAAGCTCGCGAGCTACCTATCACCTTTCACTCGACCTGCAGCCGTCGTGAGACCGCAACGGCAAAGCTTCACCTCCCCCCGTCGAATGGAATATCGACATGCATCTTGCAGACCGCCGGGAGCAGAAAAGAGCCGGACGAATAGGTACCGCGTATCGTAAACGTGCCGGATCTCCCTTATTGATCGCCCTTCATGGGACTTCCCAAGCTGGGTCCAACGAAATTCCTCCCTGTCTTAATCTCCGCTTTGTGCCATCTCGATAGGCGATAGTCAGATGTCAGAACTTGGGTATTATAAATAGTGTCTATCATAAGCGTATGTGAATGTGTTCCGTGTTTTGGATGCCAACGAGCCGGCCTAGGCAAATAAATGCCAGGCCAGGTCTAGCTTATGAGAATGGAATTGGTCATAGTCATCACCATCGTGGTCCACCTACTCCATGTGACATTTCCAGTAGTCCAAGGTGACTTCAAGGGAGTGTAGACGAGCCTTTCCAATGCACCATCCTATTATGTACCCCATCCCACCCACTCCCCCATGTCATAACTCCTTTCTCCAAACGCTCTACACCGTAACTACCGGACCTCATATGTACCATAAGTCTAATTACTACACCTTATCGCTCCTATATATACAACTCCCCGATGAATTACCACGCAAACACCATGAGTGCCGGATTCAGCGCCACCGGTAGCAAGAAGTGGCACCCCACGATCCACGCAAGCGGCCAGATGGACGCTAGGTGGATGATTCTCCACTGGATGGGGAACACAAAATAGCCGCATATAATAAGAGCGGTCATCAAAGCGCACCAAAGAAAGGTACCTTTAAAGCGGCGGAGGAGACGTGGAAGCTCCTCGAGAAAGTTAACTTCTTCGAATTCCTTGGCTGTCGCACCCCATGTCATGTCGATGCTGAAGAAGTGGCTCAGCAAAGCTTGTGACACGTGCAGGGACAGGCCGCCAAGGAAGATAGTCATCAGCGGGATCCATTTGACATTGCTCCAGACTATCGGTGAGTGAATAATTAGCTTCATTTTGTATCAGATATATCGTGGGGCGCGGTGTGGAACTTACGAGCTGCAAGTAGGGACTGCTGGTTCAGCCGATACCGCAGGATGGCGAGGGCAAAGTTGCCAAACCCCGTGAAGACCACAATTACTGAGACGTATATTGCAAAGGAATCAATGTAGAATTTGTCATATAATCCGAAGAACCAGCCGGATAGGAAATAGTTCATGAGCGTCAAGGGCCAGGAAGCCCCTATAGCGTAATATGTACCGATGTAAGTGCAAATAGTGAGCTTCTTGGGTAGGTGGATATTCGAAAACACAAACTTCCTGAACAGAGGCGTGATGGGGCCGCGAGTGACCCAATATTTAAGAGGGTGGAACAGCAACTCATTGCAACCGTATGCATATTTCTCCCATCGCGCCAACTCGTCGTAGACCGTTAAAGAGACGCCCTCTTGAAAGCCTTCACCCGTGTAAGAGGCGAATCTGATGTCGTAACCAGCACACTGGAGTCGGAGGGCCATATCGAAATCTTCTGACACGTGTGACTCGGACCAAAATTTCTCATAGCCGTCCTCGTCGTGATACGAAACGGCATCCTGAATGGAGCTCCACCGCAGTATAGCATTGTGGCCAACAAAGGGGCAAGCATCGCCATTTGCCACCACGAAGGTGATGGCCGAGTAAATGAGATTGGTAAACCACGTAACCCTATCACAATGTTAGTATGCAGGCATCTTTAGTTCTCGAATATATGAATCGACCCACCCTCCCTCGAAGAAGGACGTTGTCACTCGCATGACGCCAGAAGTAAATTGTAATATCGCCACCTGGGGGGACTGTTCCATCTCAGTGACTGCGTCTAGCAAGCAGTCATCTGGCACACGGGTATCCGAATCAATAATCAGGATATAATCGCCGATACGGATGTTGCCCTCGGCCCAGGTGCGGCCCTCGTCCTCTTGCAGAACTTCAGCAAGGCATTGATCATAGGCGGCACGTTCATCCGCCTCAGTCCAATGCGGCGTTCTAGGGATTTGGACAAGCCTGTCCTCAACGCGGTTACTCACCATCATGGCGTAGTTCATGTTTGATGCCTTCTTGAATTTTCCACGCCGGAGAAACGGCCGGCTTCCGTCCTCTGGCTTTGGGTCGTGCTTCGGTCGAGAAMCCCAGCCGATATTGTTCTCGTCGTAGAATTCGCGCCGAGCCTGAGCCTCCTCATCCGGGATTAGCTGCATTCCGTCGTCGTTCACAAATATGTTTGCGGTGCCACCCTGCAACTCATAGGTCGAGATACACTGCTTCAATGACTGGACCGTCGGCATGATGACACCTCTCAAACCTTCCTTGTAAACGGGCATCTGGATGGTTACATGAGGCAGATCGCGGTTCTCTCGATCGAGTCGCTTCGGAGGCTTTCCAGAGTAAAACCTCGAGTTCTTGTCGACGGCAGATATAGGACCGAATGTTTGGAAAAGACTGGTAATCAGGGATTGGAAGAAGAACATGCCCACCCACATTTCGATCGGAATGACGGCGATAAGTGCTAGTCGAGTATAGGAACCATCGGTTGCGACTTCGTATGCAAGAGACCTCAGACCGAGCCCCATGCAAGACATGCAGAGGGCCAGCGTTAACGCCACAATGAGTGGACTGCTGAGTTTGGTATCTCTTCTTTCTGCTTCGGGCTCCGCCGCCTCCAAGTCCACCCCGGTTATGTCTACTTCGACTCCCTGGCCCTTCTCGCCGGTCTCTTCCTCGTCTTGCTTATCCTCATCATCCCCGGGTCCCCAGATCATCTTCATCAGCTGTCTCTCCAAAGCATCTGCCCTTGTTAAGAGTTTCTTCGGCTCATCGTCCCAAACAACCAGAATTCGAAGCTCCTGAATAAATGCAGCAAAGTGATGCTTCTGACAGCGAGGTAGTTCACGCAAACTAGGTAGCACTTGCAAACGGAGGCCATCCGAAAGGGGGATAAACTCGTACGTCGTTCGCCTCGAAGCGAGAATGACATTGATAACCCTGGTGTTAATGGTCATGGCACACTATCAAGAAAAATTAGCGGCCCATTCTCTCTAGTGGAAAAAGACTTTACGAACCCGAACGTTCAATTCCATGCACATATCATATAGCCCGTTGGGTATATCTCGAAGTTGTGGCGGACAACAGGTATAGTCATTCTTGCCCCTTTTTAACACGACACCCTCGCCGGGTAGCATGCCGGTAGCATATTGTCTTTCCAGTTGCTGTTGGTATAACCAACTACACATGACGTCTGATTTCACATTGATGATGCTTTCCCTGGCATTTCGAATATCCCCTATGCCGAATATTGAGCTTGTATAAAAGGATTCCGCGCGAGACACATACGGGCTCCTCTGTGTTGCTATGCCTGGAGCTAAGGCGGCGGTTAGAATTGATGGGGCTGCATTGGGTTCTGGGTTATCTTGGCCGAGCTCGACGGGAGTCTTCGGTGGCTTCTTGTCGTGAGCATTATCATCCTTCCCTTTGGCGTGGCCGGGGGCGAAGTACGTCCGTAGGAAGCCCATCTCAATGGGCCATATAGGTTCAAAGGAGCGACTAGCACGCCTACCTCCGGCGATTTCTCGAGAGCGACATGAGGTTACAAAAAAAAGGATATGGACAATTCTTTTTAGAAATTTCAGATAATGGAAGCCTCGAAACTTGGGGTATTAATGAGTCTAAGGGAAATACGGTGCGGCAAGACCTGTAGCTTCCGGGTTCACGACGCCACAACTTTTTTTCCCCAGGGGAACTTGCTCCTGCCGCTGTCGATAGGTTGATAGGGTACGTTCTAGTGGCACAACTAGGAGACGAGCTGAGAAGAGAGTTCCCGCGCCAATGCAAGATAATGTTCAATACCCATAAACGCCCCGAATAGTTGAGGAACGTTTCCCGAAGCCACCGAGTTTATTGTTCGATAAAACGGAGGAGGCTATCAACTATGGAACTCAGGTCATATTCAATGCTGCGAAAATAAGCAACCCCCCACTTGGGAAGATGATGTGTAACACCGTATCGACGCTGATACGGGGTTTCGTGCGTTGCATGCGCCGGTGGCTAGGCGTTGGTGGGTAGCAGTAGGAATGGGGGTTGCTGCAAAGATGTGATAGTCGCAAGGGCGGCAGAGCCCAGCCCGCGGTGTCTCGTGGCTCGAGGCCATCCCACCTGCCTGTACAATGCCAATAAGGAGAGGGCATGTAATAAATTGCGAAAGACAACTTGCATGGTGTCGAACAGGGCCATGGCTGCATGAGTGATTCAATGGCTCTACTACGTTGAATGTGGAAGGCGATGTACACTTTGGGAGCAAACATGTTTGCCCTTGCCCCTTTCGCCAACTATCCAGGTAGTCAGCTTCGAGATCATTGGTGCAGGGCTGAAATCCTGATAAACATGGAATTCTATACGTTGTAATCCACGAGCCGCATTGGACAAGCGCGAACGGCCAAGGAGTCACGGATGGAACTCGGTGGTATCGGCCATTGCCCTATGCATCAGCTGAAGCTCGTGGAAGTGGAGGAGGAAATTAATTCAATCCACGGCTGGGCTTCTGCGATAGGAAATAAAACACTGTCGAGAGATAGCGCCAGCCACCCATCGCCTTCGACAGGGCATACATGTATTAAGCGACCAAATAATTCTTGTCGGAATCTAAGTACGTATCGCAGATGTGGATGTTCATGGTTGGCTGGACAGCCGCCCCTTACGCGACTTCAACAATATTGTGCGCGTTCAGGCCAACTCGACAAATAATTTTGTTGAGTGAAGGTTGCATACGAGGGTCAGAGGGTAGGGAAGTAAGAGTCCCATTGGGAGCTCGGGTAATTTCTGATAAAGCACCCGCGTTCCACAAATAGAACGACCTCAACCTTAGAACCCTGTGAAAACAGCACTAGCGACTCGCTTACGGCAGGKGCTTTWGCACGCCCGGCTTTAGTGCCCAAATACCCGATACCCCTCTGCTAGTTAGATCGATCGGGTCCTGGATGAACATCCGGATCTTCGATCTAACTACTAGAATGGTATTTCCATAGCTACCTCGATTAGAGAGGTAGACAAGAGCATGTTAAGAAATTGCTTAGATATAAATGGAATAAAAATACCATATGGAATCTAGCCTTTATATAAATGCGGCCTCCTAATCCTTCTCGGCTTTATAGTCCGTATCTTCAGCTTGTTAACCGCTGCCACGTTAGCCACCCAAAAAGACATTTCCATCAGCTTCTTACCCCTGAACGGCTTTTTTAGCTTTGCTGCAAGGGACTCGAGGAAATAATTCTACACACGCCTATTTCCCGCGTGGCCAAACGCCACCCATCTTCAGATATTGGTTAGCTCCTGTAGACCTTATCTCGGCTTCAGCTTGTTTATGCCGCGCATGATATTGACACGGCGAGAATTCGAACCCGAAAGCCAGATCGCTTACTGATCCCATAATAAGCATTTGGAGCACTCTAGATCAGACAAGCATGACATCTGCTAGACTTTTGACATCTCAGCTGACACATATGAACCATCCATCAACTTTTAGCGGATTGAGTCGAGGTCCCTCCGAAGACTACCCACCTCGGAGGTAAGTAGCAGCGAGGAGCTACGGAGTCGGTGACACAACTACACCTCAATAACTTGGTTATTCATGTGAAATTAATTTATAAAGATGATGAAACGAATCATAATTTGTATGGTCTCTTATCTAAGAAAGCAACCTGCTTCTTACATGTTGGTGTGGGATCGGATGGGATCCATGGGTGCCCTATCTACCTCTTACCTACACTTACCTTGGCAGCTGCTTATAACCGATGAATAAGAGTAGTGTAGATCAGATCAGGGAGCAGGTTTCTGAGGAAAAGAGACTTGTATTAGGTGATATCCATTGAATTCGCTTATTTTACTGGGATACCTCAAATAATTTTAATAATCTCTGCAAATAATAAATAATATATAGGTCTACCTGGCTGTTTGAGAGAAGGGGATAAGATACAAGGCGCTGCTTTAACTCTGAATAAATGTAACAAATCTATAATGCGAGTTTTTTGTGCCCAATTTATGAGTGTCATCCGAGTCATTCGATTAGGTGCCTATAGAAGCCATTCGTTCTTGAAATGGCAACGGCCCTTCATCCTTAAGCTAAGAAAGCGACGTAAATGAAGAATGAGTATACACTCAAATAAGTGAAAGAACAGAAGAGAGACGAGTATTGACTGTGCCTTGAGCCGCTCCTGGGCTAATATAGATGTGAGACAACAAGAGCGGAGCGCCGCACTGGAGACAATTAGAAGTCAGACATCCCTTTTTCATCAGGGGTAAATGTCATGACACAGGACCTCGCTTCTATTAATACTTAGATTGACTATTCTGGATACCAATAACAACGGGTTAGTTACGAAGACAACGGAGAGGGCTAATCGACCGGAAATTTATAAGTCCCTAGATATTTCCCACTTAATACATGTAGGTAGAAAGTAGAACTAGCTGCAACTCATCTGTAAGTACGTTCAACTACTATGMCCCACCAAGCCGCACATGAGAAACGCTCCAGACGATAGAAGATACACTAAATAAGCCGACTGAGATCAGGGTGAAAGCATATAGAAGCTCTTGCAAGTGTAGCTCCTGTTGAATACAAATTCCAACTTGACTCGGGGGAGTACGATAGTCGAAGGAAGCACCATGTCCTACAACGACAATGGTGCATGAATAGACGAATGCGCGAGTGCAAGGAATTAAAACTGCTAAATGATTTAATCTAACAAATATGATGAACTCGCCGTACTAAATGGACAATGATGTTTCAACTTCAAAGGGATTAAGCACTTAAAATAGCTTATAAAGAGTATGTGTGTGAGATTACACTGTCTCAATGTCAAACAGCCTAACGGGTGTCGGCCGGATATCCCCTAAGGCAGAATAGTCTCAGTCTAAGACAATCGCTTGGTTGACGCGGCAAGCTCACTGATCGAGAGAATATAAACTGAGAACGATCGAAGGAAGGAATAAACTTCCTATTATAGAAGTCTCAAAATATGTTTGGGAGATGTTATGGTTAAATGGAAAGGAGAGCTCTCATAATACTACCTAGGCACCTAGATATTAACGTTATAGAGCAACATTGAAGTGTTGATAATCTTGTGATACGTTAAGTTCTTGTACTACAAAAGACTCAGATCTCTAGATAGCAACTCTCTTCTATAACACAACCAGACCGATAATTCTATAAGATACCTTATCTTTCAAAATCAACAGAAATCAAAGACGTTGATAAGCGCGGGATACAGCGACTAACGGCATTCGCCACATATCAACTCGGGCTGTTGTTCGGTTCAATATTTTGATAAGAGTGGGAATGTGAATTCATAGTTGCATGAGGTGGAGTCCTACATCGCATATTGACGTCGGTGACTCATGACGTTCTGCTAGATAGCGTTCGGCGATGCCGTCTCGCAATTGAGCGTCCGATGGGAGTTGGAATAAGGTCGCGTGCTTTCTCAAGGCTGTGAGCTATGCCTCGCAAAGCATTTTAAACTCTGACCCTTTCGTCGCACAGGTTGTCAGTGCTCGGAACKTTGCCGACAGGAACTCCATTGGAGGTTAGGAGACTTAATATATTTCATGTACGGTGGGGTAGTAGTTGGTGGGGCCAACGCCGTCATGCTGCAGTTCAGGCCCAGAGACCCTGATGTTCGATAGGTGAATGGAAGGCGGAAGAAATTAAATTTTAGGGGACCAAGTGAAGGGTTGCACCCAACGTTCAACTCATAAACATGGCTGCTTTTCCCGAGTCAAAATCGTCTTGTAAGTAGAATATTATTTGGACCCAAGGCGCATATATCGGTAGACTATGATTAGGCGTATCCAATTGGGTGATTGAACTCATTGGGAGAGTGGGAGAGCGTAGGCTGGGCCAAGCCAAACTGAAAGAAAGAGCTGAATACCCTACCTTAAAAATAAAAACAAACGGAAAGCTCTTTACAACATCTTCGATCTCTTTTTTTTTATTAGGAAAGGACTAACTTCCTAAGTGGACACGTGCTAGCTCATCACCTGTATAGAGTACCCGTAAGCATTGATCAATTAGTGAAGTTTAACAGCTAAAAGACCTTGCCCGTTCCCGCGACCGTTTAGTCTGATGTCATCCGCCTTTACACATAAGCAACCCCCCATTTTCTCTCCCCAGTCTACCTAGGTGTGTTCCCTCAAAAACGTGTTTCCTCCCATCTATCCTTACATTCGTCTACTCTCCTATCACGAAGACCGTGCTCGCAATTTTATTTTTGATTTGGTACCAATTGACCATTGAGTCTCGCCCTCGACCCTAGCTGGTTGTCAGACGTTTAATTCCCTTGTGACGTGCGCAGGGACCTTGAATTGGTCCGGTCGTCTTGTTTCTTTATTCCCTMCCCCTACCTATCCGGTATCGTGGCGGTCACGAACCTTAAGCGACTAACTAGAAACTGTCCCACGATTCCCACGATCTCCTCGCCCCCCGCGCGCAGTATTACAGTATTTAATCCCTCGAATTTGGTTTTCTAGTCTCGCCACCCTTCTTCCTGCATCGAATTTTCCAGTCTCAGACACGGCTTGACTGAAAAATACCATCTTATTCCAAGAAATAGCGGGTCCGACGATATCGAAATCAAAAGAATCTCCGGAATACCCCACGAAGCACAACTTCGATCGGAGTTATTGGTGTCGTTTTGAGAACTTCATACCGCTTTGATTGTATTCCTTTCTCCTTAACCCTTCATACCCCTCACAACGCCTACGAATTGCTACTGCCAACTCGCCATGGCCGACTTACTAACACCGGGTTTCACGAAAGCCCACCTACGAGATGCCAGAGACGGAATCCGCGGCGCGAACGATGATTGGGGTGTCTACGATGATGCGAGAACATATTACACCTCCGACGCTCGCCACGGTGATCGATCACACAAGCGAGCCCGCACATACTCTCAGGTATGTTATACCATAGATATTTCCGAGAATTTGTAGAACATTGGCTAAGACCAATCCAGAATGGCATTATTCAGGAGATTGAACGTATGGGAATCCACGAACCACACAGACGAGGCAGTCATGGTAAGAGAATATCTAGGCTCGAGTATGACAAAAAGGAATCTAACACTGTTTGCTTCAGACGAATCTAGCCGGCCTCATAATCGCCAATTCCTTGTCGACGTCGACCATACCCTAGAGAGTCTACAGGCACAAGAAGACACCGATGGCAATAAGCAAATCACAATTGAGGATGCTGGCCCGAAGGTACGTCTTTCGAGGGTAAACAACCATTTACGTAGACCAATTTCTAATATGTTTCACCTAGGTAATGGCCCTCCGGACTGCAGCATCTGGCGGTCACAACCGATTCGATATCAGGGGTACATACATGCTGTCAAACCTCTTACAAGAATTATACATGGCAAAGGAGTTTGGACGGAAGCGAATCATCCTCGACATCGGTCGCCTTAACGAGAACCCAGTCAGTAGATTGTCTCGCCTCATTAAGAATCAATTCTGGGAGGGTCTCACTCGTCGCATCGACGCCTCGAGCATTGAGATCGCCGCAAAAGACCCCAAAGACTGGACGAATGATCCACGGCCTCGCATATACATCCCAAGAGGCGTCCCAGAGCAATACGAGTATTACCAAAAAGTCGCTAGCGACCGGCCAGAAATGCGCTTAGAGGTTCTATACCTTCCCGAGAAAATAACGCCCGAAATAGTGCGAGATATGAATGATAAGCCTGGGCTGCTTGCTCTAGAAATGGAGGAGGTTGTCGATCCGAAGACCGGAGAGAAGACGCTGCGGGGACTTCCGTTTGTAGTTCCGGGAGGGAGGTTCAACGAGTTGTACGGGTGGGATAGCTACATGGAATCTCTCGGGCTGCTAGTTAATGACAAGGTGTACCTCGCCAAGTCGATGGTCCAAAACTTCTGCTTCTGCATTAAACACTATGGCAAAATCCTCAACGCAACAAGATCGTACTACTTGTTGCGGTCGCAGCCGCCCTTCTTAACCGATATGGCGCTGAGGGTGTACGAGAAAATCCAACACGAGCCCGGTGCGCTTGACTTTCTCAAGACCGCCTTCCTCGCTGCGATCAAGGAGTACTACTGTGTGTGGATGTCGGAGCCGCGATTGGATCCCAAGACTGGTCTGTCGAGGTACCGCCCCGAAGGATTGGGTGTACCCCCCGAGACCGAGGCGTCCCACTTTGTGCACATTCTCGAGCCGTACGCCAAGAAGTACAACATGAAATTCGAGGAGTTCGTGCGAGCATACAACCACCAGGAGGTTAACGAGCCAGAGCTGGACGAGTACTTCCTGCACGACCGAGCGGTACGAGAATCGGGCCACGATACCTCATATCGTCTCGAGAAGGTGTGCGCGAATCTCGCCACGATCGACCTCAACTCGCTCATCTACAAGTACGAGATGGACATCGCGCGCACGATCCGCAACGTGTTCGGCGATCGGCTCGAGATCCCGGCTGAGTGGTGCGGCGGCTCCATGACCCCCGGCCAGATCGAGACGTCGGCCGTCTGGGACCGCCGGTGGAAGAGGCGCCGCGCCGCCATCCACAAGTACTGCTGGAACGAGGACAAGGGCATGTACTTCGACTACGACACCGTCAAGCAGCAGCAGTGCACCTACGAGTCGTGCACCACTTTCTGGCCCCTCTGGGCTGGCGTGCCCGATCCCGAGCGCGCCGCCAAGGTCGTCAAGTGCGCCGTGCCCAAGTTCGAAGCTTATGGCGGTCTCTTATCTGGTACTGAGGAGAGTCGCGGCGCCGTCAGTCTAGAGCGGCCTAACCGCCAGTGGGATTATCCATATGGCTGGGCGCCCCAGCAGATGCTCGCTTGGACGGGGCTGTACCGCTACGGGTACGCGGATCTCGCGCAGAAGCTCGCGTATAAGTGGCTGTTCATGGTCACCAAGGCGTTCTTCGACTTCAATGGCGTGGTTGTGGAGAAGTACGATGTTACGCGGCCGGTGGACCCTCATCGTGTGGATGCCGAATACGGAAACCAGGGATTGGACTTTAAGGGAGTTGCCAAAGAAGGGTAAGTTGAAAACTGAATGAACTAGAGCTCGGAGATGATTGCTAACATGGCTGTTTACGTATAGGTTCGGCTGGGTCAATGCAAGCTACGTCTACGGCCTTCAGTTCATTAACACGGAGATGAAGAGAGCGCTAGGCACGCTGACCCCGTACGAGACGTACGAGCGGGCCCAGCAACTGAAGGAGGAGAAGCTGCTGCAAGAACTGGCGTAAAATCGACAGCAAGCAAGCAAGCCAAAAAATTGGGGAATTAACAACAAGTGTGCTTTTTGCTTTTTTATTCCCTTTCACCTAAACATATACTTACGAACAGCATCTTTACCTACCTATCTCTCTTCCTCTGGGTTTTGATTTTGACACGTCGACTGGAATTATGAAAGCAAGTCGCGGTCGCGGTCACGGAAAGGCAAAGGCTTTTGCTTTTTTCGCATGGGATGGTTTTACATTACATAGGTTGGGGCTTAGAGGAACGACGGAACTACCATCACCATTATCATCATCATCATCATCATCAGGTTGTGCTCGATAATTCATGCATGCAAGCAAAGTAAGCATGTTGATTGCTAGCTATATCTACCTCCTACCCGGTGTAATTCGTCGCTAGAGACGATGAATGAGTATTGTTTAGTCTTTTTATATTTTTTTTTCAGTAATGATATGACCAGTTTGACGATATGTTATGATGGGATATGATATTTGGTTCTTTGGGATTTAGTTTAGGTTGTTTTAGGGAGATAGATTGATGAGGTACAATGTTAGTCTGTTTTCGAGGTTTCGATGGTTTCGGGCTCCATGGGTATTGTGAAGTGCAGGTCCTCAGCGATTAAAGTCACCAAAAGAGACTTATCTGTAGATCCTTGATCTTTCGAGCTGTAACATGCGTTTCTTAGTAATGCCAGTGTGTGAGTTTACCTATACTTATATGCTGATGAGCGGCATCTTCACGATGGGACCCAATTCAGACACAATTTATGAAAGCTGCAAGTGTAATAACGTTGTGTAACAGATAACGAGCGAACTATCAAGTTTAAAAGCTCGTAACTCGCAGAACAGAGCGTGGAGTGCTAACCTTGCTTCATTTTCATCACATGGAACTTTATATGCAAGGGTTCGACAGTTCGAATCTAATATGCATGTCGACTGAAGAAGGCATCATGATGCGGCTTCCAACTAAGCTCCCGCCAACCGAGGCCCGGGGGCTAAAAGCTTATGGTACGGGTGTAAACGGAGCTGAGAAAGCACCCTTTATCACAGCGGCTGCAGGGGATTCATATGCAGTACAAAGTAGGAATAAATTATTTCTTGATCGCATTAGATTTACTACTTATTTATCTTAGTGGTCTTCTATTGGATGGGATGTGTGCTGGCTCAGACTTTTGCGTCTTCACATGTCAAGCCTTAACCCACCATTAGAAAAGCAGTGCAGGTCTGCGGTTGGATTTGTGTATCCAAGTCTTTGTTTTGGTGCATGATAAATTAGGGCCAATCGGAAGGGGTATTATAGGTCGGAATCGTGTTGACCAACTACTACTCGTCAATCCCAATGTATTACCTTTGTTCGTGATCCCGTGATGCCAGCAAAAGACTCAGGTAATGGACTCTTGAAACTGCACATTCGTGATAACGTCATTATCAAATGTCACAAAGAAAACTGCCCCAATCCCGGCCCCCGGCTCTAGATAACTGCTTACACTATACTTAGTACGACCCTAAAGGCTCGAATTGCGGGGGACCAGGGGGCCGGGTTGTTGGATCGACCTGGATTCGTCTCCTTCTGGGCTCTAACTCGGCAACTCGGCCAATTACGGCAAACCGCACGCAACAGCCCACATACCTTCTAGACCGTCCAGTTCCCCTTGAGCCGAGAAGCCGCACACTTTCGACGTCAGAAGCTGGAGTCTCTTCTAACCGCATGTGTTACTCCATGGTTCCGAGGCGCGCCGGCCAAAGCAGTCTAGCCCAGCAGGCCAATGGCTAGCCGTATCGATACCGTGGCTGTCTGGGGGGTGGTCTGGGGTCATCGAGTTATCGACGCCAACCTATGATGGAATCAGTCATAGCCGCTTGACCGATTGCTGCCGAGCCTGTGCCCCCATGGTAGGCGATGATTCCAAGCCGACCTGGCTCCTTTCGTAGATCAGATGGCTAGGGATCCGTCTCAGCTTATGTATAATCGTCTCTTATCCGCCTCTCTGCTTCCGTAGCTCGGGATCTTCTTTGTTGATAAAGTTCCACACCTGTAACCTTGAGGTCGTTGTTGACTCATTGTTAATCCGTTCCTCCATCTAGCCTCTTCCTTACCAAGGTACTTAAATTCAAACGTAGCTCGGTAGTAAGTCATACATAAGCTTCCCACACTGTCGACTTTGACTCCTAAGACCAGACAAAGGCTGTCGTCTCTTAAACCCCTTAAGACATCTTGGGGAATTCTGACATCATACATCCTCACTGGTCTCCCTCACTATCTCTAACCTACCCTGCCCATCATGGCGTCCAACAACATGATCAACCCGGCCATCGACCCGGAGATCGAAGATGATCTGTTCTTGAAGGAGGTTGAAGAAGTGAAGAAGTGGTGGAGTGACCCAAGATGGAGATACACGAGACGGCCCTTCACTGCCGAGCAGATTGTCTCAAAGAGAGGCCACCTAAAGATTGAATMCCCAAGCAACACCCAGTCCAAGAAGTTATGGAAGATCCTCGAGAATCGTTTCCAGAACCGCGATGCTAGCTACACATATGGCTGCTTGGAGCCAACAATGGTCACGCAGATGGCCAAGTACCTCGACACCGTCTACGTATCTGGTTGGCAATCATCATCAACCGCCTCATCATCTGACGAGCCTGGCCCCGATCTAGCAGACTACCCATACGTAAGTTCTCATTTTGAAAAGATGTCTCTAGTTGAGATATGAGTTGGCTCACTGACATGACATAGACTACCGTCCCGAACAAAGTAAAGCACCTCTTCATGGCACAGCTTTTCCACGACCGCAAGCAACGGCAAGAACGTCTCAGCACACCTAAGTCAGAGCGTTCTAAGGTAGCCAACGTCGACTACTTGCGACCCATCATTGCCGATGCCGACACAGGTCACGGTGGCCTAACAGCCGTTATGAAGCTCACCAAGCTATTCATCGAGCAGGGAGCCGCGGGTATTCACATTGAAGACCAGGCCCCGGGTACAAAGAAGTGCGGTCACATGGCTGGCAAGGTGCTAGTTCCCATTTCCGAGCACATCAACCGATTAGTAGCCATCCGCGCGCAAGCCGATATCATGGGATCGGACCTCCTGGCGATTGCTCGCACAGACGCCGAAGCCGCCACACTCATCACGACAACGATCGACCCACGAGACCACGCCTTCATCCTCGGATCCACAAACCCACAACTGCAACCCCTGAACGACTTAATGATAGCTGCGGAGCGCAAGGGCCAGACAGGCGAGCAGCTGCAAGCGATCGAGGACGCATGGCTGAAGCAGGCGAACCTGCGCCGCTTCGACGAGGCCGTCGTCGACACCATCAACGCGTCTCCCTCGCTGCCCAACAAGAAAGAACTCACCAAGCAGTACCTGACGCAAGCCAAGGGCAAGAGCATCGCCGAGGCGCGGGCCATCGCGCACGGGATCACGGGCGTGGATATCTTCTTCGACTGGGATGCGCCGAGGACGCGCGAGGGCTACTACAGATTGAAGGGCGGATGCGATTGTGCGATTAACAGAGCCATTGCGTATGCGCCGTACTGCGATGCCATTTGGATGGAGAGCAAGCTGCCCGATTACAAGCAGGCGCAGGAGTTTGCTGAGGGCGTGCATGCCGTGTGGCCGGAACAGAAGTACGTTGCCTTCTCTACCCCACTTCCTTCTCTTATATCACATCATCTCGCTTCGTCCAGTAGTAACTAGACACTAACAATCCGAACCTAGACTCGCATACAACCTCTCGCCCTCCTTCAACTGGAAAGCCGCGATGCCGCGCGACGAGCAGGAGACGTACATCCGACGACTGGCGCAGCTGGGGTACTGCTGGCAGTTCATCACGCTGGCGGGGCTGCACACGACGGCGCTGATCAGCGACAAGTTCGCGCGCGCGTACGCGCGGATCGGCATGCGCGCCTACGGCGAGCTCGTCCAGGAGCCCGAGATGGAGGGCGGCGTCGACGTCGTCAAGCACCAGAAGTGGAGCGGCGCCGCCTACGTTGACGAGCTGCAGAAGATGGTCACGGGAGGCGTGAGCAGCACCGCGGCTATGGGGAAGGGCGTTACGGAGGATCAGTTCCATTAAGAGATATTCATGAATAGGACCAATGAGACAGAGGACGAGGGAAGGGGAGTGAACGTGAGTATCGGAGTAAATAGATGAGGACGCCTCATACCTAGACGGGTGGGCTGTACTGAAGCCGGGTACCGGGCTTGCATGGTTGGGAGGAATTTACCTACATAATTGGGTTACAAAACGATTGAATGTCATGATAGTTACAATTTTATATCGAGTTAGCATGCTAAAAAGTAGTTTTGCTATGGGGCTCAGTGACTGTGTGCTTCTAGGGGTGTTAAGACCGATTCTGCGGAAGTAGGAAGCTCTGGCTAACGAGAAGAAGATAAGGCAGAGCCCGCTAGAGTAACAGGTCCAGTTACCACGGGTATCAAATGAGAGCCTTCCGCCGTCTCGTCTCAAACGATAAATATCCATCTCTTATTAGTAGGGTAACGAATAGGGTAACTAAAGCTCAATACGGGGCAGAATACTTCCTCTCTCGCGCTCTTCGTTGGAACCAAGGTCGAGCCCACGACCTCCACCTAGCTATTCGGTTTGACGGGGAAACGTCGCTAGAGCACTGCTGAACGTCGCTCGACGGTCTCTCAATCCCTTCTCTCTCCTGGCGGGTGAGCCACCTGAGCTTCAGGACCTCCCTCCCCAACTGCGTAAAGACTTCGTCGATATTCTCGCCCGTTTTCGCCGAAGTCTCTGTAAACGTGCACCCGATCCTGTATCCCTCGGCCCATGACACGTCCCTCTCCGTATCCTCGCAGTCTGACTTGTTGCCTACAAGAATGAGACCGTATCTTCGTGCTCCCTCTACCATCTCGTGGATTCGGCTGTAAATGTCCGAGACGAGACCGAACGATGCTCTCGACTTGACATCGTAGACTAGCACGGCGGCTTCTGTAATTTGCACCGCCTGCTTGAGTTGTTCCTCGCTAGATAGATGACCAGCAGGAAGTTCCAGGGCATTAAGAATGTACGTCTTATCCTCGATAATCATACTATGCCGGTAGTCTCGTTCTTGGTCGACGGCTTGCACGTCGTAGTCAAGAGGCCGATCCTCTGCGGCGAATGTGCCGTGACAAAACTACACGCCATTAGAAGAGCAGAGGCATACTCATTCGGGATTCAAAGTTACCCTCTCTAGTATCGATGTCTTCCCGCAGCCCTTATCGCCTAGAACCAGAAACATGAATTCCCCTGCAGGCCTCTCCAGAGGATGCGGCTTTTCCTGGACAACATCTTCGTCGTCGTCATCACTAGGTTCCCACGCAAGCAAAGCTCGAAAATATCGAATCTCTTCCTCAGTCAAAATCATCAAGTCAGCCATCGTGGCGTCATAAGCTTAGTACAACGATGAAGACAACAACACCACCATGCGGGTGACCTAGAAATCCGCAAAGAGAGCGCCATAATCGACCGGAAAGCAGGAAACACCTAATTATATGACAGGAAGGTGCTCAAGAGTGACGATGCCACGGGGGAGCATAGCACAACCACGAAAATCGCCAGATCCTGTAATTCCAATAGGCCCATTTCGCTCTCTGTTGAATGTTACATGTTCGCTCTGTGCAACGGAGAAGTCGCAAGCTTCGGGTAGATATACCCATAGGAAGACGCCTTTTTGGCAATATAACTCTCTGCATGATCAGGTATCGAGATCTTGATGTGAGGGCTGTCGAGGGGGGCGTCATCGGGCGATGGCAGGGCCAATATGGTTAAAGGCATTTCCCGAGCCGCATTGCATGGGCGCATTTGCTGGTACCTGCCGGGAACATTCGTCCTATACATACATGGTATGTACATATTTTTATTGCGAGGGCCATCCGGGGTGACACAGCCTCATCCTCCCCAACTGGGAAATTTTGCACTTTTCTCAAGATGCTAGTATTGCTAATCGTGCTAATCGTGGCTCCTTGTTGAAGATCGTCCTGAGAGACCCCGAAAACGAAAGTCCTAGACCGAGCGAGCCGCCTGGGGTGGATTGGTCGGTCCCGTTGCAGAGGCAGGTGAGCAAAGCCACACAATGCGTTCGACGCTCAGACCCTTGTCGTGACCCAAATGGCGCATCGTGACGACCAATCTCAGGCCCTCAGCTTCGGCTGCTACGCGACTAATGCGGCTACGAGGGTTGGAGGGCTGCATAAACTGGGGACATTGCCAGGGGTCTAGAGCTATTTCAACCCTTTCCCCCATGAAAAATTGTGCCCCCAATATAGATAGGTTAGGTAGGTAAGGTACCTTGCTGGAGCTTGCCCATTGGAACTCTATTTTCCCATGAATCCATCGCGTACAGGGCTGATCCACAGCTGAAGCTTGCTGACGCTTGATACTGGCCTGCTCGCTTTGTTTGCCTGCCCAGGTGTTCACTGGGTCTTGGCAAGCTGAAAGTCTATTGAGCGCCGACCTAAGTAGTAAGTAGGATGGAGTCACTGACTCTTCTCGACGCGCGTCGGTGTAAATACCTGCGTCCTTTCTTTTCTTTTCCAACGATGTTCGAGACGCGCCTTTTTGTACATACTATTGAGTCTCGACGCCGTGTCTCGTATACACGGGACTGACGAGTTCTCAAAATACATATACCTAATCCACTAGTATTTTCCAACTCAGGTGCCTACTAGATAGAGCTTTTCATTGGTACCTTATCTCGGCCTTACCGTATCAGCACAGTCGAGCTTAGAGGAGAGGTTCAAACGGAAGATATTAAAGACAGGCGGAGAGCAGAGCAGAGCAGAACGAGTCTCATTCCCGGAGATATCGGCTCGTCCGACCCGTCGTCTGACTCTAGGACTACATAGTAAGTGCAACTTTGCCGTCCTATTGTAGGATGTGAAGTGGGAACGCGGAAGTACTTAATCGTCGCTCGTTTCATCAGTCGAACGTAGTGTAAGCTGCCACCACCTGTAGCGGAGTGCGAAGTCGTCATGGCCTGCAACAGCAATCTTCAAATTGCCCCTCAGGCAGGCCGGCAACCAGCGCAGTACCTGAATCACAAAGTCTCCGACCTGTCAGACAGCCCGTACAACGACGAAACGTCCACTGCCAAACTTAAGGGCCGGGAATCACTCGTATCACTTCAGTCCTCGTACGAATCTCCGCGTTTGCACACCGCATCGGACGATAGCACTGGGGGACAGGGGTCGTCGTGGTCTGTACCCTTCATACAATCTGGAGGGGGACGGTACCAACCTGTCTCGCCGCCCAGTCGGTCTACTTCAACTTACGGGCGTTTCAAGAGCTTTCGGGCCAGGGCCCAAGATACTATTCAGGAAGACGAAACCATCGACATGTCGCTCCTCGGCGCAGCAGCCCCGCCCGGACGGTCCGGTTCATACGAACCCGTCTCCCGCGAAGAACCCATTGAGCCGGCGATCGACCTGACCACCTTCTCGGGATTTATGGGACCCCAAGACCAGGGATTTCTCAGATCGCTCCAGGAGCAAGAAGCCAAGGGCAAGTTGACGGGAGGTTTGGGAGAAGGAATGAAACCGGAAGCAACTATCAAGGGAGACCAGCTAATAGCGAGTTCGCCTCTTAAGCGGAGCTTCACGCGGTCTTTCTCGATAAGGAGAGCGCCTAGTTCGAAATCAAGAGCGGGTTTGAAGGAACTCGGACAGAGTGAAGCTAATCGGAGAGGGGAGGTAATCAAAGTCGTTATGGGAGAGCCGGACGTTGACTTGAGTTCGATAGTCGGACCAAGCGCCGTTGGGTTGGATCCGAATAAGATACGCCACTCGATGCTTCCGGGGCATGAGAGCAAGACTGAGGTCTTTTATCCACAACCTAATTGGAAACCTTTCTCTATGAGATGGCCGTACAGTAAGTGGATTCCAGGGTTTATTGTACCTCCTTTGGACGAGCTTTGCAGGAATATAACCAAGGGCTTTGGTCAATAAGGAAAATAACCACTGACATGTACTGTAGTAACTGGTCTCATCCTTCTATCCGTTGGCCTCGCTATTACCCAGGAGCTCCTGTACCAAAAATCGACTCAGGAGCCACTCGTCACATTCCAAAGAGCCACCGATCTAGGACCCAGTCTATATTTCACTCTCAAGTTCGTACCTACAATCATCACCGTCACCTATGGCGTCCTTTGGCAGCACACGGATTTCGAAGTCAAACGACTTGAAGCATTCTATCAGCTTTCCAAGGAAGGAGGTGCACTGGCAGCAGAATCGATCAACGTAGACTATGTCACGCTGTTCAACTTTGCAAGGCCGTTTGAAGCCCTGAGACGAAAGCACTACGCGGTAGCCACCTCGTCCATAGCAACCCTGCTCGCCGTATCCCTAGTCCCGACGCTAGGCTCCGCTGCGCTCGTCGTGGGGCCGGACCAGGCGATCCGACTCCAAGACCCCAACGCCGAGAAAACTATCACTATCAACTCCGTCTTGTCTCGGCTCCTGACTTCGACGTTCTTGCTTATTTCGATATTGGGATGTATCCTGCTCTACCAGATTAGCATCAGACGCTCTGGCCTGCTTTCGGACGTCAAGGGGATTAGTGGGTTAGCCTCGATGGCCGTTGTAAGCCACATCATGATGGACTTCAAGGACATGGACGTAGCCAAGCCGAAGGATATCCACCACAAGCTCAAAAACCGCCGCTATGCGCTGCGAAACTCGTCCCTGGTTCCCGAGGATGCGGCTTCGGTATCTTCTCGAGAGAGCGGCAAGTACCAGGATACGAATCTTCCGGAGAATCCACACCCTCTCATGTTGCGGGCCGAGGGTTGTATACCTTTCATCTTCGGGATATTGCTATTCATAGGTTTCCTGCCAGTGTTCCTGTTCACCCCCGCTAGTGTACTGACACAAAAGGCACCCTGGGTCGTTACTGCGCTCGCGGTGTGCATTAAACTGACCTGGGGCAGTTTCGAGACCGCGATCCGCATGATGGAACCATATTACATCCTCTCAAAGCGGCACGCACCACCCAAGACGCTGACTCTAGACTACACAGCCATGCCGTTCGCAGTAGTAGCCGCGCATGCATTCTTCAACCGTCACTGGATGGTGTTCTTCGTGGGATGGGGGTCGATCATGGTAGAAGCCCTTACAATTTTCGTTACAAGTCTGGCCACAGTCGAGGGCAAAGACTTTATCAATATGCTCATCGATGCGGAAGCACACATGGAAGACAGTGATGAGCTCCTGCAAAAGGGCCTAGGATCTGGATCCGAGACGGTGCTCTCGTTCAGTGTGACGCTGATTTTGACCGCTCTGATCTTGTTATACCTCTGTGTCGTTGCCACGATTGTCTTCATAAGGCGAAGGCATCCGTTCCTACCACGGCAGCCCAACACAATCGCCAGCGTGCTCTGCTTCATCCACCAAAGCAAGATGCTGTACGACTTTGTGGGGACGGCTAAGTTTACGAACGCCGAGATGCGAAGGAGGCTTGAGAGCCTGGGCAAGACGTACGGCTTGGGCTGGTTCGATGGAAGAGACGGGCAGACGCACTGCGGAATAGATGAAGAGGAGCTCACGCTGAATTATAAGCACGGAGTTGATTATTCCCAAGGGAATAGACCGTGGCTTACTGAATGGCAGCTTTTCTGAGGGCCTCAACGCAGTTGATGCGATGAGATGAGCCCTGAAGATAACGATGTGATATCCAGAATTGAGATTAGGTAGCCATATGAAAATATTCAACCACGACTTCCATTGACGTGAATAGACGGGAAGGAGATAGTCGTAATATAGGTAACCATGGAAGTAGGTCCACAGACACGTCGCTCCTTCCTAGATTACCTGTGCAAGCGCGCACCCCCTTTGATTACCTAAGGTAATGCCCAGGCAGGTATGTATCGTATAGAGGCAGTTACGACCATAGGAAAGCTTCATGACTTCTTCTATTAGGTATTTCTCTTCCTCGCTTCATCTTCCCATCTTCCATTTCATCTCAAGTCAACAGATCCATCTCTCCGCCTTGCCATCCAATCCTCTCTCGTAAGTATCACCTAGTTCCATTGCTTCAAACAGGCTCCCTCCTCTAAGTTGCATTTCTCGATCGAGATATCACCTTTACAGTATTCCGCAACGTTCCCTGCCTCGACGTAGTTCACCCACTCCATCCTGTGTTGCCCACCCAATACATAGATATACATAGATACTTGCATGTTGATACCTACGTGCGACGTCTATGATACGAGCTAATGATATAGACAATGGCAACCCAAATACCTTCCCTCAATATGAACCGCTTCTATCGTGGACGCGATGTTCTAGCTAGTATGGTTAGCGCTGCTGGGGACAGCACTCCGTCTACCAATCGCGGTAAGCTTCCGCCCACGTATTCACTATGCCATAGAATTTTGTACTCTTTTATCTGCTTACGGTTATTGATATGAGTCCATAGATGGGAAGCGCAAGGCTGAGCTGCCTAAGTCGAGTTCAAAACCCGCGTCCAGCAAGGTCAGCAGCTTGGCCGTGAAGCAAGACGCTGGCATCCGTAAGTCCCAATAAATCAGAGAGCTTTATCTACATATGTATATACCTACTTATCAAATGATTACATAGGCAAGACAAAGACAGCACGACGCCGATATGACAGTCTCAACGAGGAAATAGCTCTGCTGGAGGTACGCTTGAGTATAGTGGACAAACTATTAGCATGTAAGGAAGCGAAGAATAAATTGGAGGCCTCTTACCCCGAGCTGATGGAGGKGGATGGGGAGTTGAACGACGCTGAAAAGGCCACAATCCAGAAGAAAGGGATGTTTCCTCTAACGGCGCCTATTTGAACTCTACCTTTGGTATTTAACCGAACGCGCTCTACTTATATCTAAACTCTGCTTTTCAAAATACCAAACCATACTTCGCAATCTAGCTCCTTAATAATATGTATTGGGTGCCCCTTAGGTGATGGGTACCGAAACTGGGCAGCAAATGTGCGAGTGCACCAGACTCGATCATATTGGGGGCTACGTGTTATGGTGGTTGAGTTGACTATCTTTTATGTCATATTCTCACATCATGAGAGCCAGCTCATTCACGTAAGCTCGCACGTAATATGGAGCGATGCAAACCTCTAGCACACCAACACACAATGGCAACACTACTCACACTGGCGGCGTTCTTGGCGGCACAGAGAGGTAGATTATTATGGACTTGGTCCAAGGTTAGTATAGATAAACCGGCAAGTGGTTTAAAAGCGTACTGGGAATGCTAGCAGTAGATAAATAGATGATATCGGCGGCGATGACGGCGATGTCAGCAAATCATGCGGCTCAGCTTATATTAATTAATACCTGCTGGATCGGGAAGCTGCATATCTCGCGAACTACCGCTCGAAGGATTCCCGCCACCCCTGCTACCCGGATCTGTCGGGTGCTGAGTGGTATTGGGAAATACATGGTACTACGCGGCGCCTCATGCCGTGCCGCAGATAGATCTCGGATGCCAAGGAAATTGTGCTCTTTTGAAACTGGGGGAGCAAGAGATGCTGTTGCGAACAATTGTCTACATTTACGTTGATAAAAATAATAAGAATAAATAATTTGCATATGAATTTGCGGGGACAAGTTTGCAAAATATTTTGTCGCCTAGTTGGCAGGCATGAAATAGTTCAGCGATGATTTATTCTTTTTTTGTGCATGCACATGTGCTTCCTAGGATCACACTAAGACCTTCGTGATGGGGGGCGAATGACGCCACCGCGCAGAGGTTTGTCGAAGATCGAGTGTTGGCGAGGTTGGCTGTCCATAGTGATCAGCTGGATCGTCAAATGCACGTCTCTCCAAGCAAGTAAAAGATGCCCCGTCTTCCCAGAAAAGCACAAATGGCCCAAAATGATTTAGTTTGCGCAGTGGTCAGCCACCGGCGCCGGTTCTCACCAGTATTTTCTTTCCCTCTTGCGCTCTTGTCGGTGCCACAATAAGCCGTTAGCCGACAAAGGCTGTTTTCGTACCAGTTACGCTAGATCCCACATACCCGTAGATTCAAATACGAGAAGCGCATCGTCGTATTACCCGTAGGTGGTGAAGGAGAGCGAGGTTTAATAAGCTTCGCCTAGGCGCCGTCCCTTATGTCCAGATGCGCTCATGTTTTATTAAACGGCTAGCTGAAAAGGATCAATTGGCGTGCCCAGGGTCTTGGTGTGGTGGCAGTGCAAGCTTAGATCGTTTGGAATTCTACTGCCGGGCGCCAAAACGCGCAATGTCGCAGAGCTCGTCTCACTCCTTTGGGCTAATCTGTAGGCCACTCGAGAGGAGGAACAACAAGATCTGCACCTCTCCAGTTCCCTTTTTTATGACTGTTAGATGCCGTATGATGCAATTCTATCCCAATGAGATGCGTGTAGTGGGCTGTCGCGCGCTGTGAAATCGTATCAATTCCAAATTATCAGGTTTTTGTACGACTCAACTAGCCTAAAACGGTTCTAAGTCTAAACTCTCAAGAGTCTTGAAGCTACATAAAGTTAATCCTTTCTGGGCAAGTGCTCTGCGACGAGATTGAGAAGTATACAGAGCAGCAAACAGGTCTCAGAAGCTGCGACTAAGATATCGCACTAACTTTTGGACTGCTGGAGAAGGTGCAGTCTAGATAGTGCAATAAATTGTATGGGCTCGAAAAAACAAGGATGTACAAACTGCGGATCTGCAAGAGTGTCCCGGCCGCGTAATTTCCCTGCATTCCCTTCCCACACCCCTGCCAAAACCTCCCCCGGCCTCGACACTGCAGACAGAGAGTATGTCATCCGCCTGTCCTTAACCTACAACTCCTTTCATGTTCCCACCACCATTTCCCAATCATCATTGGAGTCGTTCACTACCTCAAGCTCTCTTAATTCTTCCATTTCCTGTTCAACTCTATACATCATCGACCGGCTGCTCCAAAAAAGCAGGGAAACCCATTCCGTGAACGGGTTCGTTTTCCCGGCTTCGAATGTAAAAAGTCTTAGTTTCACCCCCTTTTTTTCTTTTTCAAAACCTATCGCGCTCGTTTATTGAGAAGAGGGAGAGTGCTCGGACTGGAGGCCGAGGAAAGGGAATTCTCCAAGCTCTCGCTATCACGAATTTCCTACTCTTCCGGATTTGTTATCGGAGCCCTTCGCTTGACTCAGGACGGTAATCAAGCCGTCTCTTTGTCGACTCGCCCAGACCTCTCCACGAATTCGACAAAGGAATACACAACAACGTCGTGACACTGGCTCTCTCCAAATAGATACAGGGAAATACTCTAATAATACAGCCAACGACATCACGAGAAGGACACCATGTGGTTCTCGACATTAAGGTCGATACTATTCGTATCATGGCTTTCAGCCGTCGTTCCGGTCTTTGCCGCCGAGCCCATGCTCGTTTCCAACTCCTTGAATACCTGTCAAGAAGACTCTATGTTTACTGCTAGTCTGTTCAAGGTTGTTTATACGCCGAATAACAACACAGCTTTCCTCAACATCGTTGCAACATCATCCGTCGAAGGCAGTGTGGTATTCGACATCGCCATTTCCGCATATGGCTACACGATTATCCAGACGACTATCGACCCTTGCAAGGTTGGACTGGCTGGTCTCTGCCCCATGACTGCGGGTAAGATTCCGCTAAAGTTCAACTTGCCTGTCGGCGAAGAGGCCGCCTCTCAGATCCCCGGCATCGCCTACACCTTCCCCGATCTCGATGCTACCGTCCGTGTCTTCCTGAACATGACCGACACCAAGAAGAGCGTTGCTTGCGTCGAGGCTGATATCTCCAATGGAAAGACGGTCGATTTGATTGCTGTGAAGTGGGTTCTTGCCATCATAGCCGGCCTGGTTCTTTGCTCCTCGGCCATTTTGAACGGATTGGGTCACTCCAACGCTGCCGCCCACGTCGCCTCTGGAGCCCTTTCGCTATTCGGCTTCTTCCAAGCTCAAGCTATGCTCGGTTTGACTGCTATTCATCTGCCCCCTGTTGTTCAGTCGTGGACCCAGGACTTCCAGTGGTCGATGGGCATCATCAATGTCGACTTCATGCAGGACATTTTCACCTGGTACCAGCGAGCTACTGGCGGTACGCCTTCGACGATTTTCGATTCCTTGACCACCGTTTCGGTTCAGGTGGAAAAGCGTGCCTTGTCCGTCATGCCCGACGCGGCCGTTAACTTATATCGACGATCAGCAGCCCTCATTCCGCGAGGTGCTGCATCGCTCATGAAGCGCGGTAACGTGATGACAGGTTCCGGTAGTTATATCGTGTACGGTATCCAGCGTGCTGCATTCAGAGGTGGCATCGAGACGACAAACTTGTTCATGACTGGTCTTGTATTCTTCTGTTTGTTCGTTGTCATAACTATTGGCGCCGTCGCAGCGTTCAAGGGTTTCTGCGAACTTGCCGTCAAGCAGAAGTGGATGAAGGGCGATAAGTTCCTTGAGTTCCGCAACGGGTGGCTTACCGTCCTTAAGGGTATCTTGTTCCGACTTACCCTTATCGGGTATCCCCAAATGTCTATTCTGTGCCTTTGGGAGTTTACGCAAGTCGATTCACCCGCTGAGGTGGTTTTGGCGGTGTTCTTCATTGTTGGAATGACTGTCACTCTGGGCTGGGCTGCTTCTAAGGTTATTCGAATCGCTCGTCGCTCCGTCGCCATGCATCGCAACCCTGCATATATCCTCTTCTCGGATCCCCAAGCATTGAACAAGTGGGGATTCTTGTACATCCAGTTCCGTGCCTCCGCTTACTACTTTATCATTCCGGTTCTTGGCTACACTTTGGTTAAGGCCATGTTTATCGCATTTGCACAGAACAACAACACTGCTCAGGCCATCGGATTCCTCCTCATCGAAGCCGGTGCTCTCATTGCTGCCAGTGTCCTCCGCCCGTGGATGGACAAGAGCACCAACTCGTTCAACATTGCCATCTGTGCGGTTAACTTTATCAACGCCATTTTCCTCCTGATTTTCTCGGATGTGTTCAACCAGCCCCCGCTGGTCAATGGTGTCATCGGTCTAATTCTGTTTTTCCTTAACGCCATCTTCGCCACTGTCCTTCTGCTCATGGTCATTGTTTCGACTACACTGATCTTCTATCGCAAGAACCCTGATGGTCGTTACCAATTCATGGCCGATGACCGAGCATCTTTCATGAAGTCCCAGTCTCAGCTCACAGGTACCACCGAGCTAGATGCCCTTGCCGCAACTGCTCGTGGTGACAAGGCAGGCTATAAGGCCGGTCTGGACCTTGACGACGACAACGAGTCGATCTCATCCGCCTCCATGCGCCGCCGTACAGATACATCGAACTTGGCAGTCCCCACAGCCGTTCCGAACGGCGCATACAACCGTAACAATAACCCCGAACGCCCTCGTTCCCCAGTAGACCCATCTGTACCGCTGTTCCCAGCAAACAGCGGCCCTCAAAGGGCACCCAGCCCGTTCAATGGAAACTCCGGCGCCTCGCAAAGGTCTCAGCACAGTGACAGCCCTCCCAGCTACAGGGCCCAAAACAACGCTAGGTGAGTAAATCCAGACATGATCCACCAGTTGATCTAGACTAACAAAGACACAGCCCGTGGCAACGAGGCGCAGGTTATGACCACTAGGCGATGGTTATGACGCCAGAGGAGGGAGGCTTCTTTTAGATGGACTTGGTCTAAACATTTATTTCTACTGGGATACAATCATGACAAATGGGACCGGAGTTAATTTCTTGGATCTGCATATACAGGAGGAAAAACTCTTTTTCGAGAATTTCGGACTTGAAACGAAGCGGCCGTCGGCTACTCAATCAACAATAGTACCAACAACAAGCAAGCGATAGCCGAACCAACCACCCCCTTTCCTATACTTTTCAAATCTTGTACCAAGAAACCGGCGCCTTATGACACGGGCGTATAATGCGTTTAAGAGCATTAGGAGGGCGTCGTATGGGAAGGTGTGATGTTTTTACGGAACACAAATGTTGAAGTTTTCAAGTACCTGCACTACTACTATTACTACCACCGCCTGTATCAAACTTCCACTTTTGACTACAGTGTAAATACAAGCAAGACCCGGAGAGAGATATTTCGCAGGGGAGGAAAAGGAAAGATATATTTTTTCTGTAGGAGAAACCTGGAAGAGAGAGACCGGGAACAGCTGGGCTGGGGAGTTAAAGGCATGATTGATATTGATTGATTGATTGGGCTTACCACACACCCACACACGTTATAGAAACGCCGGCTTCAACGGCAAGCATGTCAATAGCTAATTGATTCTGTCAAACTATTTTCGTTCGCGTTTTAAGAATTGAATAAGAGGGAATTTGAGGGCGATGCTTAGAACTGTCGAGTGCCTGGCAGCTGGGAAGACTTCCGGACAGCTGTATCTGAGCTACCTATTCCCTCCCAAGGAAGATGACCGAGGAGATAAGATCAGACAGTATCAGACTATTAGGAGCACTGGTTAGGTATCTAGAGGAGAGCGACTCTTAACTTACACGCCGGGGTGGTGCCGGCAGTGAGTGGCTTCACGTGATAAAGGGCCCCGAAACTGTTGTACAAAACGCGTCTTAGCCTTCATACCACTACGGAACAAGAAAGGTGGCCGTATAGTTACGACAACGGTGGCTCCTATTGGCTCAGTTTCTTCTTTCATTAAAAAGTTGTTTTAGGTAGGTAGTCATGGCAAGGCACCGTTGGCTAGTTATAAGTTCAGATATCGTGGATAGGACGGATGATACATCATCACGTCCGATACTACCAAATTAAAGTTGAGATGATAAATCACATCCAGGGGGTTACAAGTTCATCGAGACTTTTCTGATGTAAGAGGCTCTCTTTCTCACCCGCCTGAAGAGAAGTCTGGTTCGACGATAAGACGTAAGGCGGACAGAATATAGTGAGGAGCTCATAATACACTATGGCTATATGTTTAAAAAGTCGCCCTATTATGAGTTTAAATCAAATGGTATATAACTGCTCACACCGTATGCCCGGAGAGATGACTGGAACGGGAACGCTGCAAGTTCCTTCCTTCCCTCCAGCCACGGGACGGAACAAGCACGGTAACCAACGGCAGCCCTGTGTAACGCCAAACACGAGCCCGTGATGCTGCTGCCTAGGTGGCGCAAACACGGCGTTTAGGTTATAGGTCGTTTTTACAGCCATGTACTTCCAACAATCACTCACAGTTGAGGTTTCAACATCCGAATTGGTGTAGTGGTAACATTTGATGCTCTCACAGGTCCCCACCCCTTACCCAGCGCGCACCGAAAGCCTGTAAAGCATGCCAATCGGCAATGCCAATCAGTACTCAGGGCTCCAGTGGAAGGCAGAAGACCAGGCCCGTCAAGCCCGGGGTTCGATCCCCCGATTCGGAATTACTTTTTTCTTTTTTTTTTCTTTTTTGCTTCTGTTATTAATTTGCCCATTTCTGTGGATTGTGTTAACATAAGTGTAGTAGGTATTTACATGTATACAGACTAAGCCTATATATATATATATATGTATCTTGACGTAGAAGGGGAAGGAGAGTGATAGGTGAGTGATATGGTTATTGAGAGATATGGATACGAGAGTATTTTTGGATTCACTTTCATGGACAGATAACACGTTTATTAAATGGCCATCATGGTTGTTGGTTAAGCATTGAGATTAACCAATCTTCGAGCAACGACACAGAACAGCATATAATTGGTTTTTGGTAATTTAAACTGTGGTGTAACATACACGGCAACTCTCTGTTTTATCTTGCTTTGAATAGGATGCGCCATGTCTACCTAGTTGGCCATCAGTCGTTGCCTTATTCACTGGTGGCGAGGCAAGACTCCCATGGATAGAGCCGGGCGCCGTGCATCGAGCGAATTGTCGTCGAGAATATTGATGAGGCCATTACCAGTTAGTATAACTATGCCGTCACATTCAAGCGGCCTCACTTTCTGAATATTGTTCCAAGACTAAACACACGTACCCCTAAATCGCGGCGAGAAGGTATCGTGCAAATCAAGACGCATATAGGCATCGTCTCATGTGACAAAATACTAATGTCGATATATCTTTTAATAGTCATCATTAGGTACCTTTTAGTCTAACAAATGTCCGTAATGTTGCTAATTCCTGTATACTCTCGTACATGCCGGCTTCATATGGGAACTCCAATGGATTCAGGAGTAGCTTGCTTGCGGATTCGATTTTCTTACTTAAAGCATAATACACACTCCTAAAATATATATTTACTTAAACAGTGTATGTAGATATAGAGTCGCTGGTTATTCATTATGGATGGCGCCCCACACATGTGATAGCTTGGCTGCTTGGATCTACGCTCTCTCTATCGATAGCAGCTCGTAGAGTCCATCCCAAGATATCTCAAGATACTACTTACAACGAGAACTTCCTTTTATTCCTATTAATGTATCTATAATCTGCTATGGCCGTCTTCGTGGTAGACCACCTCGATAGACACCAATTACCTACTGATGTTGTAATAACGCACGACCCTACATCGCAATGGCGGCCCCAGCCTCTCCGCCTCCAGTGGCCATCGTCCCAGCCCAGCTAGGCTTCCTAGCCATATACAATCCCTCGCTCGGCACCACCGACGAAACTATCGACGACCAGATCGTCTACTATGCCTCCGTAAACACCCAAAAGACCAAGAAGCGACGGCATCGCTCGCGGGGTAAGCCCACCGATAGCATCTCCCAAGATGAGCGGAACGAACGGTTGAGACAAATTGGCCTGGCACAGGGCATGGTAGAGTTTAGCCGCGGCTTCTCCAATGGCCAACCTGTAGACACCATAGAGACGGAGAAGAGCCGTGTAGTACTACGTGAGCTAGAGCCTGGTTGGTGGATTTTAGCTGTAAGAGGAGACGCAACTTCCTCTATCTAGTAGAACCGAAAGTTAACAAGCTATACTCAAATCTAGTCCATCGATCTAACGAAGCTGCCTCTGCCACCCCGACTCGGCGCTCCCACACCAAGCCCGAAGGACGTCCAGTCCGAAAATGTCGAATATTCGTCTCGGGAACTTAAACCGGCTGCGCTCCTCATGCAAGATCTCTTGCGCGCCCATTCCATCTTCCTACTACATCATGCCGCCTCCTTAAGCGCCTTATTTGTTCGATCGAAACGGTCCAAATTCGTTAGTATACTAAGTCGGTATTGGGATTTATACCTATCTACGTGGGACGTTATGTTACACGGTAACCCCGCCACTAGCATTTTTGGGGGTATCAAGATTGCTGCTTGTGGTGAGCTCGGAGTTGGTGTTGGTGAAGAGGAACGCGGTAGCGGCGAAAGGGAAGTACTTGAAGGCTTCGTTGATAGAGTCGAGGGCTTGACCGACTTGATCGTCTCCAAGTTCGGTCCTTCGGAGTCTGGGGCGGACGGTGAAACTAAGAAAGACCCTAAATCGGTTGACGAGCCGGGTCCGAAATGGCTCGGCACCGGGGAGGAACCCGGAGCCGAAGATGGTGCCATATTTCTCGGCGTTGGAGCCTTATCGAGAAAATCACTGCGCGATGTCACTTACTGGATGGAAGACCTCTACACATGGGGTGAGGATGCATATGGGGTCAGAGATAGCCCATCCTCGACACGCCAGGCTAGAAAAGTCAAGAAGCATGTTCCGACGAGCAGTAAGGATGCGGGCCGGGATTCTATAAAAAGCCCAGAGGTGGACGATTCAACTAATTCAAAGCAAGGAAGCACGCAAAAGCAACCTCCGGGCCCGAATAAATCGGGAATAAATTCGCCAAAAGACGCCGGAGAAACTGCGGATAGTGGTGGCGTTAACAGGTTTATGAGCTACCTTAAGATGGGCTACGGCACACACTGGACATTAGGTAGCTCTAACGGAGGTGAGGGAGCAGCACAAGATGGTGCGACATCTGAAGTAGCCTCCAAGAAGGATAAGACTCCCTCTAGTGATTTGGGGCGCTTCCTCATCGGACTCTTAGGAGATGTCGAAGAAATTGGCAACGTCGAGCAAGATGAGAGTAGGGACCTATCCGACGACCCATCTGATGAAGCCGAATACAACTCAAGAGTTCTACTTCGAACTCTCACAGTGGAGTTAGAAAATGAGAAACGTCCTGAAACTGAGGTGACTCGGGACTTTGGAAACCATGATCCTGATCTGAGAACTGGAAGCTCCGTGGATCCGTTAACCCCATTTGACAGCCAAGACCACAACAAGACGCAGAAAGTGCGTGTAGTAGTATACGTCAACAAACCCTTCGTATATACATTTCTATTTCAGAACAGAACGGACTCGTTAGCCTGGGATGGGCTATACAGGTCGCTACACTATCAGCTTGCACCACTTCGAAAACCCCTTGCTACATCCACTGCCTACCGTCCTGGAAGACCGGACGTTGGCGCAGTAGGCTCTCACATATTTGACCTGATCTGGGACCCAGAAGCCATGACTATACAATCCACTATCCCCAGCATACCCACACCGGGGCAGATGGTACAGGAAAATGCTCAACCCGTCTGGTCAAGGGTCGAAGCAGTCAACACCCACAATCAGATCCTCAACACTTACATCACGACTTTAACGGATCCGTCCGAATTGGAACGCACCTGCAAAACCAATCGTGGTTGGTGGATAGTCTGGACCCGCCTAATAGAAAAGGAACCATCACAGTCTTCCCCGCCACAATCTTCAGATGCGAGCCGGAATCCGAGCTTACGGCATACCGAGTCGGCAGAGAGTGTTGGCTCGCAGAGTCGGCCAAAATCTGAGCAACAAAGAGGGAAAGTCAGCAAGGAGATCTTCCTTATCCGTCGCGCGGGCGAGCATAGTAGGCTTAGAGGACTAAGTAGCTCGTATGCGGAAGGAGGCGGCGGTTGGACTGATGGTGCCAGTCGCCTTGCTCAGGGAATTGGTGTGGATACGAAGAAGTACATTGAAGGACTATTGAGCCTTGGCCGATGAAATATCTCTCGGTTGTAGCGTTTGTCTTTCTAGTAGTAGTGTCAAAGTGATTATAAAAGGGGCATACATCCTCAAGTCCTTAAGAACACTTGACAAACCTGTTGGAAGGGACTTTAGCTAGGCAAGTGAAATCAGCCAACAATTCATAATGAGATGACATATTATATGGTGGGAACGGATCAGCTAATGGCTCTTCGGTTTCTTGTACAACGACGCTATACAGCCGCAAAGAGTCCGTACCATGCTCAGACAATAAATGCAGCTCCAAAACAAGAGCTTAGAGATGAAGGACTAAAAGGGAATTGGGAGTATTAATAAAGCATACCTAAATCAAGCTACAAATCGATGGGAAGCAACAATAAAACGGACTTGTCAAGGGTCAAATTAAGTGAAGTGGTGAGAGCTAATCAGTAAGTTGGCCTCGATCTGTGAGGTTACTTCATATCAAGTTTCTTTCTCTCCGAGTCTATMCTCMCCCGCCTCGATTACCAGGCTATAAGACGACAGTATCGAGACACACTCATCTCTAAGGAAATCAGTGTAGCTCCAAGGGCCGAGCAACTTGGAGTACAATAAGGAAGGAGGCGGTAATGTACATGGCCACTACTTCCCTGAAGTCCGAGAGCTCGGCGGTCTCTAGCCACCATCGTCACTTGCGTGTGCGCTTTCTTGCGTAACACACGCCCGGGTGTGGGCAGGACTAATCAACAACCTCGCACGCTGCCACTTTTTATTTCTTTCTTAACTCTTGCATGGATGACGAGTGTTTCCTTTCCCCAGACACATCATCATCCTTGACAGGGTTGACCGCAGCTACCAGTCTTCACACTTTTGCATCTTGGAGGACATCTTCTACGTTTCTATCATTTTCAGCAAATCACCTTGACGTATCTCTTTTGTGACTGGCGTCTTGTATTCCCTCCGGATATCCAATAGGTTTTGTTTCGAGAGGGTTCACGTTCAAAGAAGCGTGTCTCCAAGCCGGACAAGAAGCATATCATTGGATTTCTCGAGCCTACCAGTCCCCCCCCCGCCATCCCTTGAGAACAATCTTCATGAGAATCACCTTAGGACTCCCGGCTATCCGTTGTATCCCTCGAATACCGAGAGGTCAGTCTACGCCAGAGGAAGTCGACACTACTTCATATCTCACTCGTCTTATTACGGGCTCGCCTTAGATGAGCATCCTCTAAGTCTACCAACAAGAATTATCACATAAGAGTTCCCCTTGGACAGCAAGGGAATATATTTTCATACTCGCTGCCTCTCTGTCTATTTCGGCTTAGACAATGCCGGCCGACAAAGAAATACCAGACCGACTCGATGAGGTCGAAGAAGTCAACTCATCGGCTCAGTCGCTCGCGCCGGCTCCCCCGCTTACGAATTTGTGGAAGTTCGATGCCCAGCTACGAGGTTTGGACTACGTCAAACGTTGTATCCGTCTCCTGCAGTCGGAAGGTTTCCGTCGTCTCTTCCCGAATTTCCCTGAACTACATGACAAGGCGTGGCTCACTATGATCACGAGGTTGAGCGACTGTGTCTCTACGGCTGAGAGCTTTTTCCGCCAGGCCAAAGAGAGTGGTTGGCTTGCAATGAAAGTAACAGGTGTCCCACACGCAGGTGTGGGCGGAAGAATTATGAGTTCGGAACAATCCTCGGAATACATGCTGTTAATCCGCCGCTGCGAGGTGACAACAATGAAGCTTCAAGATTCCATCGGATTACTATGCCAAGTCCTCGTTGGTCATTACAGAAAGCCTAAGGGACACCTACGCATTAAGACACCTACCCGCACCCCGTGGTTCAGCCGACCAACTCGTAGCCAACTGCCAAAACTTCGACACCCTCGCCAGCGCAATTACAGCACTCTCTTCAATCCAGAATTTACCCCCCGACCCATCAGAATCAGAGTCAGAAACAACCCTCGCCCAACCGAGTGCTCATCCCTCAACGAACGTTTCCGCGTCTTCCTCGTCCTAAACAACGGCCCCCTACCTCGAAAGTCTACGCCCATCCGAGAACAGCATCCCAAGTATCCCCTGCTCGTAGCCACCGAACACATGCCTTTGGATCAGGTACCCCAAGAACGGGACTCGTCTCCCGTGGAGCTGCCCTCTGTGGCGGCTCTCGTCGGGGRGGKCGATCCCAGCGAAGGGGATTCTGTTTATGAATCCAAGGACGAGGATGTCGAGATGACAGGTGGCGAGTCATCGAAGCCCCTTGGAACGCTTCCTGGTCTCTCGGAAGGTAACTACACCCTTGGCTATTCCCACGATAGAAACACGAAGAGACATCTAACGCGCATCTAGTGTTCGCGAACGACGACTTCATGAGGGAGGACTTCTTCGGTAAGCTTCAACCATTTTGATAACTTGAGATATCGTACGCGTATCGATGTGCTAATGTTACTTTACGGATAAAGCCCAGCTGCGTCTTCGCCCTACCAAGAAGAGGGACTTCGACTACCATGTCGCCCAACGTATGAACCCCCATCCTATCCTTTTCCCATCCACTCTTCACCAAATACTCTCCAACACTGGCAACCACCAACTTCCTATGCCAACCTCCTAACCCCCTACACACATCCAATACTTTAACAAAGATAGAAACCGAGCTAACGTATTCCGTGACACCTACAGAGGGCGACAGCGCAGTCGAGCCCTTCCTCGCCAAGACCATGTCGCAAGGCGACCACCGCTTCGTGGTGCGCGACAACCACGCGACGGGCGAGCTGAAGGCGTTCGAGTACTTCCCGAACCGCATCCGCTCCTTCGACGTCGCCGACGTCTGGAAGACCGACGGCGCGCAGCCCATCCCCAGCCTCCGCCACCCGCGCCTCTCTCCTCGTCCTACCCCTACCCCCGGCCGTGCCCAGCTTGATGCGGGCACAGAGCCTAGTGCCGCGCCCCCCCCTCTTCGCCCGTATGCCCAGACACAGGCACGGGCACCTCTCTCCCTCCCCTCTCTCCGCCCTTCTCCCCGGGCATCTACCTCTCTCTCCCCTCCCCCTTCTCCTCCCCCTCTGCCCTCTTTCTCCTCTCTCCGTCCTTCTTCCGGGGCGCCGGCCCAGACACAGCCGGTGCCCCAACTAGAGCACCCGCACCCGTACGCGCAATTCCGCGCCTTCGCGCGCGTGCACCCGATCCCCCCCGCGGACGCCGGTCTGGCGGCCATGAGCCGCCGCGCCAGGGGCAAGCTGCCCCTCATCAGCAACAGGGTCTACAAGCCCATGGAGCGGGGCGAGTCCTCGCGTTCCGGGGCCGGCTCGGACTCGTGAGCGGCCGCCCCCTCCCCCCGGCTGTTCCGCGTCGGCGACAATGGGGTTTGTACCCCTGAGGGGTTGTGTGTGGTGTGGTGTTGTGTGGTGGTGGTAGGAGGGKGGGGGTTAGAAGACGTATGGCCCGTTGGGGTCTTTAGTTGAAGACATGAAATTAAGTCAGTGAATCAAATACACATACAATAGCTACCTTGCATGAATGATAAGCGACGAACGTCGCAGTGCTCTCTCCTTTCCCCCCCTTATCCTTTTTAATTACCTCATGTAACTCTCGCGTGGAGCCGTCGAGGTTTTAAACCAAGACAAGCTGGGTGGCTTCTCTTTAGTAGAGCTCTAGGAATTGCGTTTATAACTTGGACTTGTCTACGTAATAGATTACCTATCAGGTAGGTACCTAGGGCAAGTATAGTATTGCTTCGACGAGACAGCTCTGTTGAGAGGTAAGGAATGTAATCCGATGCATTACTCTCTCTTGGTATCTAATCCAGTAGAATAATTGTTCAACTTCCAAGATCATCAAGTATCAAGGTAACCTACTTAGTTGTATATTAATCTCCCTGCTGAGCCACCCGACCCCATCTAGATCTGTGGAACAAGAAGGCCCCGTTCCACACCCCGTAAGATCTAGGGAGACGCGTATTTCGCCATCTCCTCGCTTAGCTCCGGGATACCCAGACGAAACGGACCCGACAGAACGGTATATGAGGTGGGTAAGTATTCAGGGTTGACCCAGCAGATTGCAATTTATGGCCATCTCCGGAGCCCCACGGGGATATTAGGATTCACGTATGCTGTTGCTACCGTGTTTACAAAGCAAAGGTACATTACGTATGCGTTCCAGTGTACCGTGTGTTGAGCATGTGTTTAATACGTACCAGACTTGCTTCTTGTGAAGCTCTCGCATTGGATCTATGTATTCCTAAGTCCGCTTGGCTGGCGATAATTATTAGTGGGATATAGCGTATAAATATTTGGGGAAAACCGTGTGTAAACACATGTGAATGAATACTAGACGTAGAAGACGCTGTATAATTAGTAGAGGAGTTATGCACAAGTCGCCAGTTATACGACGGCTCATCACATGAACGTGACGGCAGTTAAATCCATGTGACGGTAGCCATCTAGAATATTTCACGCCAGAAAGACATAAAGCAGTAGTTAAGAACTGGATTGATTGAAAATCTTTCCCATTCCTGATCGTAAGATCATTTCTACTCAGAAAGTGTAATATCTACAGAAGAATCGAAGTCTATATTCGTGCCCAAAATTGCTCGTCCGTAAGACGGATTAGAGCTTGATATATGAAGACAAAGTAGTATTTCAGTTGCCCCCCGGCAATGATATATTTGCCAACCGATCCGGGTTGGGGTATATCGACAAGCGCCCAACGCTTTTCCCCTATGGTATCTTGCCGTGCAGCATTTCCAAAAAGCTGAAGTTCAAATAAGAACAAATGTCATCAAGGCTGGTTGGAATGCCTGTTCATCGTCATTGGAACCCGCGTCCATTTTTTTCACCACGCCAAAATCAAGAAACAGAAAAACAGATCTGACTGACGCCTGGACATTTCCCCGAACGCGATAAGCAACCCCCGGGGAAACCTATGGAAGGACGTTTTTGCGTCCCTTACTCGGTGATTTCCCAAGAGCACTCCAAGCGGCCACCGTCCAGAGAACCGAAAAGGTCCATGAAGGTGTGTGGGGTTACGTCGATGGCGTGGCCGACGCAACCAGTGCAACGGTCGCGGATGATAGCAGTCGTCTTCTTGCCGTTAGGCGCCGTGATGGCGATTTTCTTGTTGCAGAGTGGGTGAACTGGCTCGTCGGGGCCGAGGTTGGTGGCCGTGCTGATGGCGTCCCAGAATCCCATGGGGATGGCCACAATGTTCTCGGTGTCATCCTTGCCCGTATCTGTGAAGCCACAAGCGCCTAGCGCTGCATTGTAGTACGTGATGTCACCCTGGAACAGCTGGCCGAATGGGACTCCATCGCTGCTTGTGCTGCCGCCGCTGGGAGAGGATGCAGGGGGAGATGCGGCGTAAGTGCTGCTCGACGGAGCAGCAGGTTGCACTGTTGGCTGTGTTGGCGCCACATAAGTGGACGTGGGCGACGAAGACGAAGACGAGGACGATGGAGACGAGGCGGGATAAGTAGGCTGCGGGATGCTGACAATGGTAGGTGTCTGGGGCAGGGCCTCAATTGTGGGAGTCTGCACTACAGGGGCGACAACGCTGCTCGAGCTGGAAGCGGCTGGCTGGAAGAATTCACCAGGGGTACCAGAGCTGGTCTCGTGGTGGACGGGTTCAATAGTCTGGGTGGAATCGTCGCCGATCACGACGGTGGCCGTCTCCCAGACGGTTTCCCACTCGGTGACTAACTCGCGCTTGGCATGGTGGTGACGCTGGTGACCATGGGGTTGAGCAACGGCAACTGAGGCTAGGACGGCAGCGGCAATGGTGGCGGACTTCATCTTGGATGATGCTTGTATTGTGTGCTTGGCAAATATAAATTCGAGGTTGCGCGATATGAATCAAGGATCCAGCCAAAGGGGAATCTTCAACAGCGATGTCTCAAGGATGCGTAGGCAAGAAAGAACTTCTTGTTCTTGGCTTCTCTTCCGAATGATTGGTATAGTGTCAGTTCTCAACGAGTCTCTTCCTTCAAGAATGAGCGTGGTGAAGCAGCTGCACTGGTAATGAATGTGTACAGAGAGCGCTGCTCTTGGAAAAGAATGGATAATCCGTTGCTGTGGAAAAACTCGAGAAGTCAGAGGATAGAGAGCGGGAGGGTTATGAAGTTGGAAGGAATGTAGGGTGTGTTATTTATCAGGCAGGGGAAAAAGGAAAATCTCTCGTGGAGGCCGCAGGAAGAGACAAGGGGCGGAACAGAGTCGAGCAAAGCCAAGCGCAGTCAAGCAAGATGGACCCAGGGAAGAGCGACAAGGAACAAAAGAAACAAATAATCAAAGCAAAGTACGCAGTAAGCCAGTCTGAATTGGGATTAGACCGTGACTTTGGCTGGGATGTTTCCTGCCTGAAGTATACTAGCTGTACCTGTTATATATGCTGACGGCGGCTGATTGGCTGGATCTAATTGAAACAGCCCGCTGACGGGGGTCCATCCTAGCTGCGTCCTAGCTCCATCCTAGGTGCTCTTTCTCTCTTTGGGAGCAGTCCACCCAATCAGCTACCCCGGCTTCCCGGAATTGAGGGGGGGAGGAAAAAAGAGGAACTAACGTGGCTGATGGAGGTCAAGAGCGGGTCAGCTAGGGCTGGCCAAGGCGTACCTGGCTGGTACCTTAGCATTCATGCAAGGTACCACAGATGCCGTCAATCAGAAGGCCAATGAGGTGACGGGGGACCCCCTGAACAGCCAATTCTAAAGTTAATCACTCATTAGCGTCAGGACCGACTTGCGACGATCGTTTCTTTTGCTTTAGCCAGCAACACGATTCCATCTTTTTGCCTGAGCGACTACTGCAGGTGCCAGTTGTGTTTGCAGCGCCATGTCTCCACGTCGAACCACGTTGTCCACGTCGAAGGGCTGAAAGTTGTTGAACCGGCTCTCTGTCACACTCCACACCATCGCCTTCTAGCCAGCTGTCGTCTCTCCTCCAGCCCCCGCCCCCGAGATATTTATTAGCTAACAACAATTCGCGATTCGACCGTCGGGTCAGTGGGGACGAACACCAGAATCGCTAAAAACCATCTGATCAGGTCTTCCCGCGATGCGGCCAGGAACTCGGTCCGATGCTAGCTTAGCGCTTCGAGATTTTGAGATGAACTTTTACGGAGTACGTATGGTATAATGGAGATGCGGGTGCCTCTTAACTAGATCAACGGCATCCGGACTTGTCTGTCAAATGCCTCGACGTCCGTGAAAAAGCTCCTGGTGTCCGGCCTGCAGCAGGACATGTGTGGATGTTGCACCGCTTCTAGTCGACGAGTTTCTCCACGCTGTGGCCACCCGAACGTCGGCATTCATCTCCTTTGCTACTGTTGTTGGCGAAACCTCGGTCATTTGCATCATGTCGGCTCTCTATCATGCGCAATCATGACATAGAAATGGCCAAGTCCATGCTCACGCTCACGCTCCGGAGTAAGGCACGGGGTAAGCAAGTGAGATGTTTTGTGTTACAAGAGCAACTTTTTGTCATACGCAGAACCATTCCGTTGTAACCGAAGACATTACTTCAGGTTGTTTGCAGTTTGTGAATGCTATTTTTGCATCGCAGCAGGAGAATTGTTCTCGGCCGATTTATGTCAATTTCAAGGCGCCTATGCCTTCCTCTTTTTCTTCCACTTTTTACTTTATTTTATTTCTTTTTTTATTAATGATATCCATCGTAAAAGAACGTTCAAGCGACACAGATTTCAGGTTGCGGTATGAACCTCGAAGCGTATTTCCGGATGGCGCTGGGGTATGGCGTCAAGGCTTCCATCTGCTATTGGCCAGTCGCCGCCMCCTGTGCCTTCCATTGGTCTGTTCGCCAGCCTCCCGTTTTCGTTGCGTGTTCTTCCCCTATTTCTTTCAGCATTGTGCCACATGAATCTAGCAACCTATTTCAGACGCTGTGGCGCCGGTCGTCGGTCGTGTTCTACTCTACCATCTCGGCCCAGGATTGGCTAGAATCTTATGCTCAMCGCGGCMCCCGCCGCTTTTAGCTCGGATAAGAGGGTGAATGACCGAGGGCCAAAGACTCCTGCATAGCGCTTCAAATTTTTTACGAATAGTCAACTATTTTCCCTTTCTTTTCCTTTTTTCCCAGTCCATGACGAACACAATGGAGATGTCAGGAACATCGGAGGTACTTTCTATACTATTCTGGTTATCGTMCCTTTGCCACTGGTGCAGTCGCCGCCACTTTGGCCAACGACCTATTAATGCAGGGAGGCTGATAGCTCCAGATCCTTCTCATCGCTCTGCGTTAGTGCTATAAAAGCCCTAATGATAATGGGTCTGTCAAAGAGGTACACGCAGGAAGTGTTCCAGGTTGAATCTAAGAACATTGGCGCATTTGAACCATACTACTTCACTTGGCACTGGATCTAGCCTCCGGAAAGACCCTTTTGCTCTTCAAGTGAAATGCGCAATGGTAATACATTAATCAGGCGTTATCATGCAAAAGATGAGAAAATAAACGCAGTACGACCTATATCAACTTCAATCGCTAAGGCATATGACTACGGGCTCATGCATGGAAAGCTGTGATGCTCGAGTCGCAAGGATATATGTAGATCCAATGCCAAGATCTAATAAGCTTAAACTCGGTTGTAGTCATTGGTTCTCTAATCTATTTCTCTATATGCAACATGATGGTTCTAAGTCTGCATCTTCCCGTCTACCCTTTGCCTAGGACCTGGAAAAATAGATGCAACAGCATTCTCTCCAGTAGCGAACATTGTTTGATATTGTGTGTTCGACAAACACAAACGCCTCGATAATCCTTCACGACTCAATTGGAATAGGATCACCAAGTTTAATAGGCCGTCCCCTTACGCAGCCTGGAAAGTGTAAAGGAACAGCCCTTCCCGGCTGAAGACCGGCCGGTCCTCATCTTGTACCTCGGTCACTTTGAACATCTTCTGTGCTTTCTTGAGAAACTGCATGTCGGCACGTCTCCTCTTCTTGAAGCAGAAGTAGATGGTAGCTAACGGGCACAGTTTCAAGAGGTCTAACAGCGTGGCCAGGAGCAGCGGGAAGGCGGGTTCGAAGTAGACGCAGTCAGCCGCGAGAATGACGTCTGGCTTGAAATCTGCAACATCCTGCGGAAGCGGCTCSCCCCTGAAAGCAAGAAGTGACATATGTGTTAGTATAAATGCACGCTATATATCCATATGCACGTACGCGCGGGACTGACGTCGTGGCTACACATGAACTCCTATAGGAAGAATGGGTAGAGGGGGAGGGTGAAGGGGGGAGGAAGAAATATCAGGGATAAACCAACCAATTCAAGATCGCAGCCTTGACCTTGCCCTCAAGACCATTCAAGCCGATGTTGTGCTCCATCAGCGAATGCATCTCCACCTGGTCCGTGATGTACAGCGGGTTCCCAACCGCGCMCCCTCGAGCAACCGCCAAGCCCACCAGTCCGCCTCCGGCCCCTAGCTCTAGTCTGGACACACGGACGACGTCCGTTAGTAACAGCATCTCACCTTAATCGATTAGGGACTTAAAAAAAAAAAAACTTACATCCGCGATTCCCGCATGTCATCCCGATGATACCGCAGCATATGCTTCGCGAGCACCATGCCCGCGGGCCACGTCTGCCCGCCGCACCCGGAAGCCAAGTCCTCGCGCAGGCGCAGCGGCTCGGCCAGTAAGCCCTCGAAGCCGATCTCGGTGGTCCCGGCGGCCTTGTACGCGGGCAGCGGCGCGAAGTCCTCGCCGATGGCCAGGGGCGAGAGCTCCGGCGAGTCCGGGGAGGGGGGTTGTTGAGGGGGTAGCATTTCTCCTATTCTCCTTTTCTCCTTTTCTCTCCTATTTGCTGTACCTCACAACTCAACTTAAGGAGCCTTAAGGAGACTTAGTTGGACGGTTTGTTTGTCACGACGTCAAAGCCATGACTGCGAAACGGTCCGAACGAAACCTTAAGTGGATAAGAGAAGGGTAGGTACAGTATGTATGGACGCGGGCCTGATAAGGGAATTATGGGCAATTATGGGACTCCCGGGTCCAGAAAAAAAAAATATTAAAGAGTTTGCGTGGTGGTGGTGCCCTCCTTCCGGCGAATCTATCGGGATCTAGAACGTCTACGCCCGCTTAGTGCGCTATCACGAAACGGCGCTACGGAACTCGCATAATTGAATTATCCATGTTGGGCTGGTGGAAGGATCTGTTAGGACTGGACTTGTTCCCGTGTGACGGGAAGGAGGCTCGGTATCGAGAGAGAGATGTGGCTGACGGCGTTATCGGATGGCTGGKGTTGGTGGATGTCTCATAACTTGTCGTCGAGCCACGCAGCAGATCCATGGTATCGGATGGTAGGTATCTCCAATTCTCGGCCATGGTAAATGATCGGCTGAAGTGACGCGAGAGACTCGATTCACAAGAGCTCGTAGGTAATCGAGTATATTGTGTCTATTTAATGGACTTCTTCACTATGCTATCTTATGGTGGCTAGGTTAAGCTTCTCTTGGGGAGTGAAGACGCTTCAACATCCTTCAACCAGCAAGTCCATCGAATTTTTGCCAATTGAACTTCAGCATGACCCTGTAGGATGAGGCTACACGAGAGTTTAATATCACTAATCTTAGTGTCCTTAGACTGACCCAAACGGCATAGCAGCCCAAGGGAATCTGATTACCTTACGAGATGAAACCACAGGTAACGCGGATTTTGAGCTTATCATAGCCTTCGGGAAGAGCCGCATTGGAAACCCCGTTCCCCGTCTAAAATGTGGTTGGTTCCATTGTGACGAGAATGACCTGTCTAAGCCAGAAGCAAAACCTATCAATAGGCATCTTCCCATGTGAGCAGTAGCTTAAGATTCAAGTTATGTCGACTCACTACGAAACAAGTCGGCCGTCTCTATTCTGGTCGTCTTGCTCTTTCATTACATCAAGAAATGCCATGAGCTTCGATGAAACTAGTTACATATGAAGCTTAATAGACACTCCAGCCTCATGAAACGGGTTTCGGGCTGCGATCTCAATGAATGAATCAATGCATCCAAGCATCGCCATATCTCTCTTCCCGTAGTGTGAACAAAATGAAGATCGAATAGCCATACAGAATATTGAACAGCCATGCCACCATATTCCCAAGGGCCCGTCCTCGCTGTTATTAAAGTGCTTCAAATTTCTAGCCCTCGCCTCCCTTATTCCCACTCCCGCGGAATGCGATCGGCTACCAGCCCGCCGGTCGATCGAGTCGGGCGCGTGGCTAAGACATTCGAATTCCACCAGCCCTACGCGACGCCCAGCGTAAAGCGCGTCTTATTGGAACAGAATACTTGCGTGATGAGACCCCCTCCAACCCCCCTTTCGTCATTATCGAGTCTGCGCGCTTCGCCGCCTCTGCGATGGCCTTCCAGGGCAGGGCGGGACGAGGCGAAGCCAGGAACAAGGGAGACGATGGGATCGCTGAAGAATGGCATCCTGGCGTCCTGTCGGGCTGGAGCCGACTTTGTCGCTTTTTCACTTTCTTCTACTAAGCTCACCACAGCACGATCCCTACCGACGAAAATCGCGACAACAACCCCTGACTCGGTTCAATATAGTACTGCCTTCCGCAATCTGGCGCTGAACGAGGTGGTATATACCGTTTTCTCATGTCAGAGGGGCAAATGTTATAGACACGATGGTGGCGGGGTGTAAGAAGTTCTGCGCATACGGCGTGGCAGCGGCGGCGACATTTGCGAGCGCCGCCCCTGTGGATTATTTCCCGATCAACTCCCAATTACCCCCCGTGGCGCGAATATCTGAAGCCTTCGAATTCACCTTCTCACCGATGACCTTTTTCTCCTCTTCTGTAATCACGTATAGGCTCGAGAACGCGCCGAAGTGGTTGTCCATAGACAGCTCCGCTCGTCGACTATACGGGACGCCGAGCGATGAGGATGTTCCGCCCGGCGAGGTTGTCGGAGTACCCATTGAGTTAGTGGCGGAAGACGAGACGGGATCTACGACGACAAGCCCGACGCTGGTAGTATCCAGGGACAAACCCCCTACCCTCGCGATACCTCTCTCTCGACAGCTTCCCAAGTTTGGGACATATATAGCTCCTTCATCCTTACACCTTCACCCTTCGAGTCCATTCTCGTTTAGCTTCGACAAGCACACGTTCCGCACCGACCGCGGAGACGGTGGGCTGAACTATTATGCCGTGTCCGGCGACAATGTCCCTCTCCCTTCGTGGATAACCTTTAACGCTGGTGACCTCTCGTTCTCTGGCGAGACGCCTCCTTTTGAGTCTTTGGTCCAGCCCCCACAGACCTTCACTTTCCAATTAGTTGCGTCTGATATTGTGGGGTTCGCGTCCGTCTCTGCATCATTCTCGCTCGTGGTCGGGAATCATGAATTGACTGCTGATCCACCGATGGTTAAAGTTAATGCGACACCGGGGAAGCCATTTGAGTACAAGAACTTAAAAGACGTGTTAAAACTTGACGCAGAACCCTTGAATCCGGATAACATCACGACTATCGCAGCGCTCGACTTACCACACTGGCTGAGTTTTGATAACGAGACCTGGGCATTAGATGGTACGCCCGAGCCGGATGCCGAATCATCTAATGTGACCATATTTGTCACAGATAAATACTCTGACTCGCTGAATCTGACCGTCTGGATCCATTTCGGCCTCTTCATATCCGACTTGCCCGACCTCAATCTAAAGGCGGGCGATGATTTTTCGTTTGATCTGCAAAAGTATCTTTCGAAGCCTTCGGATATTCGGGTCACACTAGAGACGGAGTCGAATGCGCCATGGGCCAAATTTGACTCTTCTTCCATGATCCTCTCGGGCTCCGTCCCAGAGCCTCTATCGGCGAAGGCACCGACCGAGCCGGAGGTCACTTTCACTGCCACTTCAAAGCATACAAACGAAACAGAGACCAAAACCATGAATATACATATCACCGCCGCCTCTCCCTCTTCTCATGTCACCCCGTCTCAACCCAGCGAGAAGCCGGAAAGTCATAAGAATGACTCGAAGAAGAATCTGCTATGGCTGCTTGTAATACCAATATTTATGGCATTTGTCGGGATCATACTTCTTCTTTTCTACATCCGAAGGCGGCGCCAACAGCCTAGAAGAATAGAAGTGTCCGGACCCATACCGGGAAGCTTCATGGCTAACGGCCCCGGAAACCACGACAAGGGTTCTGGTTATACTGCGAGGTCTTTCTTAGATGTAGGACCTCCGCGTCATTCTAAAGGTGGCGTATCAGCACGGCAAATTCGTGCTTCCGCTACTCCTTCAAACCAGCGATCCTCCCGGACCGGTTCGAGTCCGAGTCTGAATGGAAACATAATGCCACACGCCATGATGGCCATATATTCTAGAGCAAAGTCACCTGCACATAGCGTCATCTTGGAGGCGAGTAGCTCTTCATCTCCTCAGGCCACGGTAGGCACAGACGAGATGAGCTTGCTGTCGGATACTAGCCTTGGGGAAGGGGATGCGTATATAGTGCAAGCACAATCATACAGCATTACTGGGAAACCACGGCTTGAGGCATTCCATGGTCTCGAAGTCCCGAATAGCCCGGCGCCTTTTAGCATACAGGCCACGCCAGAGACTGCTTACACCATGACCGGTAGGTACGACTCAGGTCCAGACGAAGCGATCCCGCCAACAGTAGGCTACGCCATACAGCCGACGTCCGGCCAGCAACAAGATAAGAGCCTCGGACTCCGCGACGTCGGTAAAAGAATATCTAATTTGTGGAAGAGGCAGAGCAGGAGTCAACCTTCCGATGAGCGGAAGCGAGCCAGTATGCACAGCAACTCCACTGGTCAAACGACCGCCACCAGCATTCTGACTTCGGGGATTTCTGGAGGAGCTGAGGAGGAAGCCACCACGACCACGAATGTGGTCGCAAGGCCAACTATAATACATATACCCAGTAGACCAGGCGAGATGCGACAGATAAGTAGGAGGGCGAATGAGTCCTCTCCGCTCTTCGGTGGCCGGTCTGCCACTATGTCACCGCGGAACTTTGGGTTGGCGGATCGCTCCCCGGAAACAGCTATAAACGAGCCACTGGAGTTACCCCCGAATACTGAAGGTTTCATTCTTCCTCGCGATAGTGACTCATCATGGGATCGGATCGCGAGGAATTCTTTAGGCATCGCATACAAGGACCTTGTCATCGAGCCAGAAAGTATCGCTCTAAGCCAGGAGCCACCGCTAGTTGTGGCTCAAGAAAATTGGATAAAACACAACATAGGTGGAGATCTGTTATCCCCAGATCAATGGCTCCAGCCTAATATCTCTATCAACATGGTAGGTATAGCGCGTACTTCGCCCGCCAATACTTCCAGTGAGCTGCCTCGGCTACCACCTACTACGGCGGTAATAACATCTAAGGGAGAAGGAAAAGGTAGAGGTGGAGTAGGGCGTCGTCCATCTCAAACGCCTACTCTCCGTCATACGCCGTCGACTGGCTCGAGATCCGATAGATCTTACCCCACTCGGGAGGAACAATTGCGCGTTGGACGCCTCCGGAATCAGAGAGATCCCGGCGCCATTCGAGCGATGGCGTCACAGACGCCGTCTCCGGAACATGGATGGGATGCGCCGAACCGGCCCCTACCCGACACACCCACGCGTCCAGGTAGGGCGCCACTAGCGAATCGACCCAATCAGGCATACTACGCTCCAGCTAGGGGAGACGGACAGAGCTCCGATATTGAAAACATACCCTCGCAGAGCTGGAAGTCGACACGGAGTGTGAAGAGTGCAAAAAGCGTCCGCAGCATTTGGGCCGACGGGGATGACGACGAGGATTCTTGGGAAGATATACGCCCGCCGACGACTATAGATGGATGGGATGATGGTGTTGATAGCGATGGGAGCTTTTCGGTTTATATCTAATATGTTTGGGAGAAGAGAAGAGAGAATATGATACCTAGATACTTAATGCTATTAGTTTGTTATTGGGTGTCTATGATCTTTGAAGATGCTGTAAATATCGGTGTTCTCAATTGTTATGAACCCTCGCCTAATTTTGATTTAAGATTGCACCGTTCGTGGTGACGTTCTCGTCGTGAATGTACCGTTAAGGTCGTGCCGGAAACATGGGCGTTTGTAGCTCATTCATTAGTGGTTTTAATGTAGTAAGTTGATTAAGCTATGAAACCTGGCAAATGACAGAACAGGCGACATCTCCCTTCTGCGTTTTGAGGATGTCTCCTCGATGTCACTTCAAGGAGCTTGCGTGGTCCGGAATTCCCGGAACAGGCCGAGACCGAGGCCGGGGTTGGGGCTGGGGTCGCATTCACGTCACCGCTCCGGGGAATCCGAAAGAGGAGTCAGTGCAGCTATATTGCGATACTTAAGAGTCGTGTCGGTAGGACGCAGGTATGTGATATTCAAGTTGTTTCGACAGCTTTTCCCAGGGATATGGCCGGTCCGGGCCGGCCTTGGACGGACAACATCCTTGGTTTGACGGTTGCGGCCTAGTAACAGGGCTAGAACTCGACACCTGTCTTCGAGACTCGAGAGTGAGGCAGTGAGGCAGCGAGGCTCCCCTGCATGATAGGTAAGCCTTAGCTTCTTACGGCAGGAGKGTAGGGCTTCAAAGGGKCTCAGCCAGACCATTGGCTTTCATGGACAGGGTTATTTGAGAGCTGAGCGTTCCATTGTCTTTTATATTACGGCTCTAAGAAGATGGGGATGGAAGACACTGGACTTGGATTTGACAAAGAGCTTTGAGGCTTGAGTTGGGAAAGATCCATTGTTATCCCGACCGATGTATGTGTACTTCGCTCTTTCTAGTATCTACCCCACGTGCAGTTCAGGATGTAAGCAGTGGTCATTGCACTTTCCCCTCTACTAATGGATGAAACCCCGACCAATTGTATCCCCCAGGTTCGGATCCCTACCTTTTGATGTAAGAGCACACGACACCACCGTCCATTCTTGCCGTTTCATAGCTCCGATCTATGCCTTAGGCAGAGTTACATAAGGTTCGGTGTTGCTTCAGGGTCCTAGGTCAATACATGTATGTATAACTTCAATACCCGATGAACACCCGAGAGGCTTACAGAATGATTATGTACCTAACCTTGACATTTAGCACAAAAGTTAAGGTATATATATGTATGTTTGCGCACAAGGTATATAAGGTATATGTAAATTATGCCCAATCGTCATAGTACATAAGATATAAATAAATCGGGTTGAGATTCTGTTTTCTTGTTCTGGTCCGGGGCGTCAGTTTCCATCAAAGAATCACTGGCATGCAAATGCCCGCTAGATGTCGTGACGCACTTTTGTATCCTTACGACATCATACATGTAACGCCCTTTTAGTCCCTCTTGGTTTGTGCGGGCTGCCCAGGTGATGCAAGCAAATTTGCCCAAACACCAAACCTGTGCAGGTACCAATGCAGACATAAAATGCGTACAGTATGTACTTGCAGTGCGCCTTCAGTGTCAGGTGTGCCTCGGTGTAGGTAGCAGGACCGGGAAGGTACAGGTACGTTGGTATACGCCTCCTGCGCAATAGGACTGCCTAAACTAGTAAGAAGGCTTTTAAGTCATCAGCTGCCAGCTGCTGCCCACCCCAAACTCGATTTTTTTCTGATCCATCTGAGAGACGCAAACCCCGCCTTGGCCTCGCCTACCCTTCCAGTCTCTACCTAACCAAGCCTACCTGAACCTGCCCGTGCTATCTCTTGTCCAGCACCAACCGGTTCAACAATTCTTTCGCGCGACGCCGAGTGCCCTTTTCTCCCGCACTACACTACATCATCCCCCAAAAGACACTACCCGCGGCTGCTACCGTATTCGTCTACATACCCTACATACCCATTTCTTTCTTAAGGCCATTGAAAATTTTGACGATCATCAAGGCAACCCGCGATACTGCCCCTCCTCCGTACATGACAATCCGACCACACTGACTGACCTCTACGCGCTGCGACTTAGTAAACCTCTTTCGCCATGGGTCAAACCCTCTCTGAGCCTGTCGTCGACAAGGTATGTTATCATTTTCTGATTTGGACCCTTCAATTGCGCCATCCCCATATCCCTCCCCCCCTCGACCATACCTGCCCACCCGTGACTCCGCGCCGTCTGCCTGGCCTCGCTCAACAACATCGCAATACCCCATGTTTGATGCTTTCGCACACGGCTACACAGCGCCAAGATGTGTAACGGCTTTTGCTAACCCGGCAATCTTTCATTAGGCTTCCGACAAGGGCGAAGATGACCGACTACTATACGGTGTCTCCGCCATGCAGGGATGGCGTATCAGCATGGAGGATGCCCACTGTACCGTCCTCGACCTCCTGACGCCCGGAACTGACGAGGAGAAGAAGGTTCATCCTTCGCGATTATCTTTCTTTGGCGTCTTTGATGGACATGGTGGAGACAAGGTTGCTCAGTTCGCAGGCAAGAACATATACGACATCCTGAAGAAGCAAGACACATTCAAGGCTGGAAATTACGAGCAGTCTCTAAAGGACACATTCCTTGCGACTGATCGAGCAATACTGAGTGGTATGGGTTCCCATGAAACTGATCACCTTATATCTAAATCCTGACATCCGTCTAGATCCCCAGTATGAGGAAGAGGTATCTGGCTGCACTGCGTGCTGTGGATTGATTACTAGTGAGAAGATATACATTGTTTGTGCCCCTCTGCACCCCACCAAGTGGGATGTACAGCTAACTTGGCACACTAGGCGAATGCCGGCGACTCGAGAAGTGTTTTGGGAGTAAAGGGACGAGCTAAGCCCCTGTCCTTTGACCACAAACCACAGAATGAAGGTTGGTAGAACCAGAACAATATCATACGACTTAAATTTGCTAATTAACCTTACTCCTATAGGCGAGAAGGCGCGTATTACTGCCGCCGGTGGCTTTGTTGACTTCGGCCGTGTCAATGGTAACCTTGCTCTTTCCCGAGCTATCGGAGATTTCGAGTTTAAGAAGAGCGCCGAGCTTTCGCCCGAGCAACAAATAGTCACAGCGTACCCAGACGTTGTCTCGCATGAGCTCAGCGATGATGACGAATTCCTGGTCATTGCATGTGATGGTATGTTTCTATTCTCCCCTTGAAAGTGTATTGGTATATGTAGCTAAGCAATATTTCAGGCATTTGGGACTGTCAATCTTCGCAAGCGGTCGTTGAATTCGTCCGAAGGGGGATCGCGGCTAAGCAGGATCTGGACAAGATATGCGAGAACATGATGGACAACTGCCTGGCTTCTAATTCTGAGACTGGCGGAGTTGGCTGTGACAACATGACAATGATCATTGTGGGCTTCTTAAGAGGCAGAAGTAAGGAGGAATGGTACGAAGAGGTTGCCAGCCGTGTGGCTAAAGGCGACGGCCCTTGTGCCCCTCCTGAATACGGTATGCCTTCTTTAGAGCCAGGGGTCTCGAAGTAATCCATAAAACTGACCTTGAGACTCAGCTGAATTCCGGGGACCTGGTGTGCATCACAATTTCGACGATAGTGACAGTGGATATGATGTTGACATGGAGAACAAGTCCAAGACTTTCGGAATCGGTGGGTACAAGGGCCGCATCATTTTTCTTGGCGATGGTACTGAAGTTCTCACCGACTCGGACGACACCGAGATGTTTGATAATTCCGAGGAAGACAAGGACTTGGCAAGTCAAGTATCCAAGAACTCGTCGGGCGAAGAGGAAGAGAGTCGACCGCCGCCCAGAGCCCCTTCTCCTCCCCCGCGCGCACCGAAGAAGCAAGAAGATAAGTCTGAAGCGAAGACTAGCGACTCAAAGCCCCAGAACGATTCGACCCCAACGGAGAAAATTGCGGAAGGTTTTAAAGAGGAATCCAAAGAAGCTAAACCAGAAGCTGCCGCGGCGGCGGCGTCTAAAGACTGATTAGCACGCAACTTCATTATCTAGGCAGGATAGTCTCAGAACTTCACTGTTAGGCGTCTTCAACCCCATTCGCCTGCTGATTGTTAGGATCCACCCCCCGCATATCCTCGGAATGATTAAGGAAGGTTACGACGGAGCAACGAAGAGTTTGGTTTACTTGGCACATGAGGGAGGCTACTAGGAGGAAAGGGAAGGGGAGATGGTGAGCGTCAGGACGGATTCTCCCAATTCAGGGAGATTGACATAACAGAGACTTGAGACACGCGATATGACCATTGAAGCCATCACGTCTCTACAACCTCACGTTCAAGGCTGGAAAAGCCTTGGCGGACTGTATCACGGCTCTTCAGAAACCTCTACAGCTAAGGGCATGTGCCCCATGCTTCAGAGTCGCACAAACACTTACAGATGCATCATTCTATTTTCTTTTTCTTATGAGTGCAGAAGTAGCAAGTTGATGAAAATGCATTAATGCCGCACAAGGAGTTGGGTATTCATTGATGTGAACGACGACGATGAATGAATGAATGTGTGTTTTGACCCAACTCAGGAAAACTTGTTGTCTTCAGTCTCCCTTTTTTCCGATGCGTGCCTTGCTGCTTATGTAACACTAGGTTAATAATAATAATGGGAACCAGAGCAGCCGATTGCCGGCTAGCACCGGGGGCTCCACTTAGACCGACATTTCCAGTAGATCGGCTCTAAAATTTGCTGTAAGCCTTTGACCTCCATATTCAAGGGACCAATTTCCACATTGCAGAGAATGCCAATTTTATAGCTCATGTCCCTGGGGATCACATCGCTATGGAGAGCTCAGAGGTGCACCGTCCGTGTCAGAGGGCTCTCCTTGATTCCCAGGGGGTACTACGACCCACCATCCTTTCAACAATCGAGCCTCCGACAATGGCTCTCGATTCCTCCTAGGGTGTCGGAAACTTCCCTGGTGAAAAATGGCGCAACGAATGAGCTCTTAATGAGCAAAACGCCCTCATCCTTCGTCAGGGCCTTGCGCAGACGGGTTATAAAGAGGCGGTCTGGTTTCGGGCCAAAGCAGTCTGCACTCGTGAAGCAGCTAATTCGGCATCCTAACAAGCGCGAGCTACGGCGCAGTTTGCGCAAGCACAGAAGAAGCGCCGCAAGACAACACCTATACGATAGTGCGCATGAGGCTGCTTCGAAACCCGCGAACGATTGGCGCTCAACCTTCGGGTTTATGATGCGCCACACTCCCAACATCGGGGAAATACTGAATTTTCGGGTTATCATAGGGAAAGGCGTGGCAAGGGAAGCCCGCGAATTGCTCTCGGAACCAGACACGCATATCTCTCAGATCTCTCGGAAGAATGAGAGCACTGTTCGGATTGAGGAAGTTAGCCCTAAAACTGGCGAACTTGTTCTTAGCTTGTCCGGCTCTGAAGACTCGGTCCGAAAGTCGCTTCTAGATATTGTTGGGACAGTCGGGAAAATCACCGCCGTTAGGATCTCCGACCCAACCTGGGAAGCACTGCTGTTAGGTGTGTGGCTAGGCGCAACAGCAAAGCGGCCGGGAATCCGGCTTCTAGGTAACGAGGAGATTGCTGTCGACGACAAGACCCTAACTGTCCAGACTTCCTTCTCCAACTTGATTAAGTATAAGGATTACCTATTGACCAAACGTGCTGATCAAATCAGTCGTCCTTCGGAATGGACCAAGAGGTCGTTTGAGGAATACGTAGCCGCGTTGGTCCATGGCCAAGTTCCGCCACATCTAGCCCGGTCTCTATATCCAACATTTCCTGATCACCAACAAACCGTTGCCTCACTGCTTGTCGATCTTTTCACCTCCGACCAGACTAAATCGGCAATTTCTGCGTCTGCCCTGAAATTGGCTATCACCTTCCTTGAATCGAGGGGTAGCGGCTTTCGTCAAACATCTCGGTCGATCTTCAGCCAAGTAGAATTGTCAAACGTCCCTCTAGACGCAGAAATGTTCAATATTTTCCTCCTTAGTGCATCGAGAGCTGGCGATCTCGACGGCTTCAACAGCATACTGAGGTTGATGGTCCGTAAGGGTTACCCTCCGCAAGGCCGTGCTTGGATCGCATTCATAAAAATGGTACAAAGCCCGATAGTCAAGCGCTATATTGTAGCAAAACTGAGAGCTCGGAGACTGGATCGCAATCCGGCGATACTCCGCTCAGTAGGAAGACAAATGGCTGTGGTTGATCTCGAACAACAGCTTCCAGCAACGTTGGATGTGCAAACGTTCCTAGAGGAGCAGAACAAGAAGTACGGGGTTGGGTGGCTAGACACGGTTGCTCTGAATAGGATATTGGACGTTCTTGGTGCACACGGCAAGCTAGAGGCTTGCAATGATCTAGCAAACCAAGTCCATACTGGGCGACTCGCTTGGCCTGATGTAGTCACGCTGAACACGATGCTGACCCATTTGAAGGGACTAGCACCGCAAATAGAGGTACTACAGTCGATGTCAGCCCTTTGGCCAAAATTGGCACCAGATGCTATCACTTACCATCTGCTATTTCGGTCGGCTTGGACAAGACGCCACCCAAATTCGCTTCGAGTGATATGGCGATATGCGGTCCTTGCGCGCCAAACAAACTCTAAGATGCGATATACCCTGACGAAGTTACTCAACCAGGAACAGAATTTAAGTGCACGGCGCGCTCTCTTGAAGGCCTGGGAGGACGTGATATTCGGACAAGAGGAATTAGCGGAGATGCGAGCAGTCCACTCGACCGGGCTCAAAGCGAAGCATTTGATAACCAAATACTTGGAGCAGGCAGAGGGGATGAGACCAAGCGTCAGCTTTGCAGCGAAACTCAAGGAAGCGCTCTCCATGGACAGGAAAATACACCAGCTGACAAAGGAGGGAACGTTCATGTCGAGCTCGATGAGAGAGTCGCTTTCGGTGGAAATACCACTTGAGCCAATACCACAAGTTAAACCGCGATCATTGCCCGCCCCTGAAGAAGCCTGGCGTTTTCAACAGTCGGGTTGATATAGTGAGGTGGCAGGGTTCCGAGCGTACTATATATGAAGGCCGCACCTACAAGCCAAGAGGCGAACAACCCTAAGGGGTTACCACACCATCACCACCAGCAGCTTAGGCACTCCTAAGGGAATTCTGAGGCTTTACCACCCGAGTAAATATAAACGGGGTCTGATATGTTTATCATGAGACCCCAATAGATATCTGTACCTACCGATATACTGTAAAACTACATAAAATGGAGGACTGGGTACCTATGCATTATGATAATGATGTACAGTACCTCGGTTGCATAGAATCAGCATAGAAGAGAGAGAGTCAACTCAGAAATTACAAGTTATCACATCACAACATGTAGTGAGACCTCAAAATCCATTTGTTGTCATATAAAGCTTCACATGATCATAATCGTCCCCGAGGATAAATCTAATGAATACCTATGGCACCTTATATACATGTACCTATCGTGATGCGGAGCTTCCTCTACTAAGGTACCTGCCCTAATCTGCTTAGGTACATGGATACGGGCAGTAGATTCAACTAAAGTGGGATAAAACACCGGCAGCAGTCCCAAAGCCATCGATAACCGGACCGTTGCTGAATAAACACGGTACCTTCTACATACAGTACAGCCAAAATTGCACCTGCACCTGGTACTTTAGCTCTTGATTACCAGCTCCAAAAGTCGCAATATCTCGTCCCCCATTCGCCCCTCCATCACCTCAAATGCCCCGCACCCTTCTCACGCGAGCATTCTCACATATCAAAACCCCGGCATCGTCTTCTCTTATAAGACCTGCTACTGCTCCAGCTCTGCGCTTTCCMCTTTCTGCTACTAGTTTCACTTCTACATACCCCTCCAGCAGAGGACGAACCTACCTCACCCCCGCCATCCGAGCCCATCAATCCCGCAAGATGGCCCCCCAACTCGACGGCTACTTCGCCCAGGTCGACTCCCTGTCGCCGCACTTCATCGAGCGCCTCGCCAAGGCCGTCGCTATCCCCTCCGTCTCCTCAGATGCCGCCCGCAGACCCGATGTCGTCCGCATGGCCCACTTCCTCGCCGACGAGCTCAAGGCCCTCGGCGCTAACGTCGAGCTCAGACCCCTCGGCAAGCAGCCCGATAAGCCGGACCTCGACCTTCCCCCCGTCATCCTGGCCCGCTACGGAAACGACAAGAACAAGCGCACCATCCTGGTCTACGGCCACTACGACGTCCAGCCCGCCGAGAAGAGCGACGGCTGGGCCACCGAGCCGTTTACCCTGAGCGTGGGAGAGGACGGCCGCATGTTCGGGCGTGGAAGCACGGACGACAAGGGCCCCGTGCTCGGCTGGCTTAACGCCATCGAGGCGCACCAGAAGGCCGGTGTCGATTTCCCCGTGAACCTGCTCATGTGCTTCGAGGGCATGGAGGAGTACGGCTCGGAGGGTCTAGACGAGCTCATTGAGAAAGAGGGCAAGGGCTACTTCGCCGATGCGGATGCCGTGTGCATCAGCGACAACTACTGGCTCGGCACCGAGAAGCCGTGCTTGACGTACGGACTGCGCGGCTGCAATTACTACAGCATTGAGATCTCGGGCCCCGGCGCCGATCTGCACAGTGGTGTTTTCGGCGGCACGGCCCAGGAGCCTATGACGGATCTCGTGCGCGTGCTGGGCAGCCTGGTAGACACTCATGGCAAGATCCTGATCCCCGGAATCATGGACCAGGTCGCGCCCGTGACGAAGGACGAGGAGGGTCTGTATGACAACATCAGCTTCACGATGGAGACGCTGCACGACTCCCTCGGCTCCAAGACGACCATCTTCGAGGACAAGAAGAGCACGCTCATGGCGCGCTGGCGGTACCCGTCGCTCTCCATCCACGGCGTCGAGGGCGCGTTCTCGGCCCCCGGCGCCAAGACCGTGATCCCGGCCAAGGTGATCGGCAAGTTCTCCATCCGGACGGTGCCGAACATGGAGATCGAGAAGACGAACGAGCTCGTGGAGAAGTACGTCAAGGACGTGTTCGCCAAGCTCGGCAGCAAGAACACGCTCAAGGTGTACCCGCAGCACACGGGCAAGTGGTGGGTTGCGTCCCCCCACCACTGGAACTTCCGCGCCGCTGGAAAGGCGGTAGAGAGGGTTTGGGGCGTGCAGCCTGATTTCACGAGGGAGGGCGGAAGGTAAGCTTACCCCTATTTATTTACCCCCTTTCACCTACGCACCTACAGGAATTCCTAGGGTTGGTTATTGGGCTATTGTTAATGTGCTAACGCGTCATTAGTATCCCCGTCACGCTCACCTTCGAGCAGGCGACCGGCAAGAACGTCCTGTTGTTGCCCATGGGCAGCTCGACGGACGGCGCGCACTCTATCAACGAGAAGCTGGATAAGCGCAACTACATCGAGGGTATTAAGCTACTGGGCGCGTACCTGCACTATGTTGCGGAGGAGCCGCAGCAGTAGGCTTCTGCTTTTGGTATATTCGATGTGGTGTAACTAGTGCGGTGCGTTGTAGTGTAGTGCCTAGATGATACCATAATGAAGAAGAAGTGAAATCAGAGTGAGGTGTAGTTCTAAATAATTTCGTGCGATGCTAACAAATGCCACACTTCGTAGGGTTATTTGAAGGTGTGCAAATGTTGGATCGAGTAGAGGGTAATTTTTATTGTAGACTTCTACCGCACATTGTGATAGCATACATCAGACTTGTGCTTTGGTTTCGCACCCCCTATTTCGAAGGTTCGGAGTTTAAGCCAATGAAAGTGATATAGGGCAGGTACACTAACTCCTGCTATAAGTACCGAGAATATTATATCGTGTCTCTCAGCCTTAATAGCTCCTAGTTGAGCAACATTCATTGCTTTATTTCCTTTTCTCCCGGTACCTGAGGCAACGTATCGTCACGTGAGTATATTCGTTACAATATATCGGCTTCATATGTATGTACCTAGCTATATGCCGTGGAAGCAACACCAAGATATACACACGATTTCCCTCCCTCCTCAATCCCTACCCCCTACCTCTTATTTCTCTCCCAAATCCCCAAAACAACCCGCAACCTCAGTTAACATATGTTCACACCCCTTACTCCCCCTACTCACCCCCAAGGAACTCCAACTCCCTCCGCCGTCCCCAAACATCGCACGGCAGGAAGCGCCACGACCCCGCGTGCCGCGGGCTCAGCCGGTCGGCGATGGCGTGCACGGCCGGCACCGAAAGCCCGCTGTTGCTGCCGTCGTGGGCTACGTCCCGCAGCCGGATCAGCATCGGCGCGATCGTGTACCGGTCCGTTCTCGCGCTGAGGGACGACTCGGCCGCGTGGAAGATTTGTGTGAGGTGTGTTGCGCGGTTGGCCGCTTTGGTTGCTGCTGTTGCTGCTTTGGAGGAGGGTATGGCGGTGGGAGTGGAGGTGGATAGGGGGGTGGGTGAGGATAAGGGGAAGGGGGAGAAGGAGAGGGAGAGGGAGAGGGAGGGGGAGGGGGGKGGTTGGGATGGGGATGGGCGTGGCGTTGAGGAGGTGGAGGATCGGATCGATGAGGATGATGATGATGTGGAGGGAGGGGAGCAGAGGTCCTTCATTTGTATTATGAGTGGGATTTGCGCGTGCAGGTGTGGGACGAGGACCGAGGCGAGAGATGCGAGGAGCGGCTGTAGGATGGAAGGGGAGTATGTAGAGGGCTGAGAGTGTGTTTCGGTGGCGTAGGAGTGTACGTTGTGTAGCAGCGCCGGTAGGTCCCTCGTCCCTGTCTTCTCCTCCCCGTCCCCTTCCTCTATCCCGTCCCTACTCTCATCGCCAAAAACCAAGCCCTTCAAAGCCCTACCTAGACTCCCTGGCTCCAACCGCAGCGCAGCCTCAAAGCCGGGCATCATGACATTCTCCTTAAGGCTGTGATGATCCAGCACCCACCCGCTCCATATCTGAATAAGGAACAAGAAATCCGCTACATCGGCGTCGAGACTCACGAACGGCGCTTGCAGGTACAGGGCGTTGAGCCCACGGAGTATCGCATTGTGCGTGTGGGATAGCTCGTTGGCTATGTGTAGTGCTGGGTGTGTGATCTGTTGTAGCGGGTTAGACGAAGCAGTGAAAAGAACAGCTTTGAACAGGATAGAGTGCTGATGAGGGCGGTTACACAGGGGGTTGAAGTTACGGTGTGCGAGTGGTTTAAGGAGGGAGATGAGAGGTAGAATAAGATGAGATGGGGTAGAGGGAGAACACACGGGCTGAGTCCGAGACGGAGTCTCGATGAGAGGCCATGGCCCGTCCGCCCACGGCTTGCGAGCGGCGGCCTTGCCTTTACCCTTATCCGTGTGACGACGGATGTGATGGACTGAAGAGACCCTGGAAGGAGGAGGGGAAGCAGGTCCAGCGGTCAGTGGCTTGAGGTCCCTCATAGGTATCGAGAAGGTCATTGTATAAATTCAGATAGTCTTTCGACGCCTTACAACAGTCGAGACAGTCAACTAACACAGCAAGGGGCGATGAAGGCAAAACTACCAGAACAGCAATAATAAATCATCGTGGGCAAAAACGAATCCCGAGCCTGGCATATTATCTGCCCGTCTTATCTATCTCACGGATCTCTGGCCATCTCACTCCTATGATCTATCACATCCTCACCTACTCCAATAAGTCTAGACCGCGGTGTACGAGATAAGTGTCCAAGGAGGCCTGTTTGCTTGCCTTCGGCGGCTCGGCTAGACCGGCTGCAAAGCTACATCATCGTGAGCTGGAAAGGCGGTTGACCCAACGCCACCCACTTATCGGTCCCGGGCCAATATTGAACACAGCAGTAAAAGACACTCAATAGACGGCGTTTTTGGCGTAGGCATAGGCGATTTGACGTCTATTCTTACCTCCCTGTCCCTCTCTCTTTCCATCCTTCCCACTCACGCACGCTGCAACTCAGCCCAAAGTCGCGTGGACCGTTTACAGACAGAGAGTCGCATTGGCGATGTTCTCGACCCGGCCACCCACAAAAAAAGGCCAGCCCATGGATATGCGCGCGGTAGAGACCACTGGCAGCGGGCTGACCTCCGGAATTAATAAGCCGCAAAAAGATCGCGAAATGGGCAGCAGTCCCTTGGTATCGAAATTTTTCTTGATATCCGTATGTAGTGCGACAACACAATACACATTATCTCTCAGCCCCGAATAACACCCGTTCTAGTGATATGGTATCCCCAAACAGAACCGTTTTTGCTCCAAAGTCTCCATGCGTGACGCTGTGCCATGCTATGATTAAATAAATAAATAAAAACCAACAAAAAAAGAGGGAAGAAATCCCCCCCCATTACGGAAGTTCGTCTCCGTCCTTGACGCCTCGTGGTCCACTCTTATCCAGTCCTTCCCATCCGCGATCCCAACCCTTCCCGTAGTCCACGGCGCCTCCAGATTCGCCGCTTTCCGCCATGCCTTTGATGTCGCTCCAGTACTCCAGCCTTCGTACCTCTTCGTCGGCGTGCTTGATGGCCTCGGCGAGATTCTCGGCCTTTTGCTGCGTCGCGGGCGATTTCCCTTTGTCTCCTCCTCCTCCTCCTTTGTCCGCGTGATCGTCGTGGAATTTCGTGAGCTGGGCTAGCAGTAGCCGCCGGGAGGCCTGGAACACGAATAGCGACATGATCTCGTGCATGTAATCCTTTAATTGCTGTAGTTCGTCCGAGCAGTGCTCGATGTAGTTCTCCACAGCCTGGAGCTTTTCCCGGTCGATGCGCGACCTCCGAAGCGCTATCATTAGGTCGTCGATTGTTGTGATGTCCTCTTTAACTTCGTCGTCGTCTTCTCCTCGTCTGGTATCCCGAGATCTCCTAGATGCCTCCTTAGATAAGCGGGCGGATAGCTGGTCGATACTAGCGCGCTCTCCGTTGCTCCTCGTAGGAGTAACCGAGAAGTATTCGGGGCTCGTCATGTACGGGTCGTTGGCCTGGTAGCCCAGACCCTTTTTGACGCGTTTTCTGATCCACGTCCTCCGCCGCACGAACGAATTGTACCACTTAGGCCCGTGCCACGAGAATTTCTTGGAGAACATGAACGAGTATTCCCAGCCGTCAGCATCCATTTCTCTGGACTCGTCGCGGTTGATGCGCCACTCGGGCCAAGCCCATTCCCAGCTCGGGTCGGGCACCTGAGCAGTATGTATATCGGTCGGGCTGGGCTTGTGGGCAAAATTGGTCCAAGGCGGGGGATCTAGATTTCCCAATGCCGCAGAAGAGAATAGAGGAATACCGCAGAGGAACCCCCCACGCTGGTTCTCATACAATATGTCGATGGCGCTTTCAGGCTCTCTGTGCAGTCGCGTCCGGCGCTTACCGCTGCTATAGCTCTTCCTAATGCCATTTTCTTTTACCGAAACCCCATCGTCTTTTACAGAAGAAGCCTGCGGCGCGTCCTGGTCGCCGGACGGTCCCGTCTCGGCGTCAGCATTTACTTCCGCTTGGGCCACCTCTATTTCGGGAGGCTGCGTCGAGGGAGCTCGACTATCGGGCGAAATCAGAGGCTGATGAGACGTAGAATGGTCGATATTGTTTGTGTTGCCTGTGTCTGGCGTAAGAGGTCTAGGTTCTTCGATTGACACGGTGTGGTCGACGAGACTTATTTCATGATCAATCTCGCTATCTCTCAGCGAAGGGACGCGACGAGAGCTGCGCAGATGCGCTTTGGTTTTGGGCATCATTCGATTGGGACAAGATCAGCATAATGAAAGGCTATCGCGTGGTCGACGATGGCATAATTAAGTGGACGCTACTCATCAGTCGAGCCGGGTCCTAACTACGAAACACAACAGAACGGACGCGAACTGTGTGCGTTCCGTTAGAACCTACAGCTCAGCAATTGCTGGCTGCCTGGGCAGGATGGCAATAATCTGGAGGCGGGAGAGGGGAAAAGACGCGAGAGGCCTCAGGACGGCCCTGTCTCAGACTGGGCTGAGAAGCTAAGACGTATGGTCCAGGAGCTAGGTAACAACCAACATCAATGACGAAGGAGGCTAAAACCGGTTGGAGGTCGTTGAAGCCTGTTACCAGCTAATGGAGCTATAGAATGGGTCTCCAAGCCAACTGAGCCTCACACTAGCATGCAGACATGCATCTAACCTTGTGCGGAGACCGATTTGAGATCTCACGATATCCAATGTGCAGTTGATGATGTAATTCGAGGATAATAATAATACAAGGGCCTAAGCAACGATCTGAAGCAGGGTCATCACCGTTTGCGACGAGCTTGCCGACTAAAGAGCTCCGGCTTACATCAAGTACATGGATGTGGGGTATCGAATCGCAATTGGAGCCAATTGGATATACTTGCAAAGGACTTCATTGCCCCACTGTGTATAGACTATAAATCAAGTCACTTCAAAGTCTCCCATCACCGTCGCACCTCTCCTCCCCACCTTGCATTCGACACGACCTACGTCATGTATCTTGTGACAATGGAGCAACCCATCAAGTAACCGCAACCACTGAGGTCGGCAAGCACCTAGAGCTAAAGTCGTATGTTGCTTGTAAGGACCTTGTACATTGCCCGGGCAGTAGCTGTAGCTGTAATAAATTGACGCCCATTCCTTCGTTGAAATATTTTCAGTCTTGACGTCCAATAACTTAATTCTCCAATCTCCAATCTTAATCCTCATACCCAACTCGAAGCTTCTAACATCCATATCTCGAGCTGCCTAGCATCAATCGATTGCTTACATAGTCGCACTCTATATCACTTAGCATACAAATCACAATGTCGAAATCCAGACTACCTCTCGCTCTCGGCCTGACGGCCGCCGGTGGTATTGGCTACTACTTGTATAGTGCGGGAGGTGACACTAAAGTCGCTCAGAAGCAAGCCGAAGGTGAGTTCATCGTCAATCGCCCTTAACTATCCAAGCTCGAGACATTATCAATACGGCGGCATTACGTAATGACTGACGATGAGTAACAGCCGACGCACACAGAGTCTCGGCGCAGTTCAAATCGGAGCTGCCCGGCAGAGGAGACCAAGCGAAGAAGGATGCCGAGAAGTACGGCGCAGAAGCTGGCCAGAAGGTCGACAATGCTGTAAGTACCTAAGAGCCTCAAGCCTTACATCTAGGGGTACTGCGCCAGACTCTGACAACGCTCAAACAACAACAGCTGGGCAAGACGCAAGCCGAGTTGCAGAAGGCCGAGGCCTACGCAAAGGACGCCAAAAACGCCGCTCTGAAGAAGGTAGACGAGTTCGACAAGAAGGTGGAAACTGAAGCGTCCAAGGCTAAGAGCGGCATCTCGAGCTGGTTTGGTGGCGGAAAGTGAGGGGTCGAAGGATGAAGGAGAGAGAGGTGTTTTCCCCCCAGGATTATGTGTGGCATTGAATCGGGGTTTAACCCAACTTCCCATGGATTTGTTTGAACCGGTCGGACGAGTCCTGTACGATTGATGTCTACGTACCAAACCGTCTAATAATTATTTCCAGCTCAGGATAACTCGTAAAACAGCTATCAGATTCCGTTTATGAAGTGAAGTTCCCACAACAAACCCAATGATATCGTCGTTCACCCCGAAACTTTTGTCTTGCAACGCCGTAACTCCCTATACTCTATGCGTGTAAGCCGTGATCCCCAAAACGCCTACTGGTCGTAAATGCATCATTTTCAGAAAATGCCCGGCAACTCATGAGAAATGAATTCCCTCTGCGTTGAAAGCTCCAAGAAGGCGGAGGAAGTCATTTTCGTCGCATTTGCCGCTTCTCTTGTCTGCGAGGTCCGTCACGTCTTCGAGGACCTTCCGGACTTTCTCCTTCACTAATAGGGCGACTCTCGTCTTCTTCCGCTTGCTTTTCGTCTTCGGCACATCGCTTCCATTGGACTTCATCTCCTTGAAGAATGCTGGCGTATCATCGTCTCCGTCAACATCCATGATACCGCCCCACTCGCCCTCGTCTCCCGCTGTCGGCGGCACGTCCTCATCGACCTCCATATCGTCAATTTCGTCCTCATCCTCATCCGCTATGGTGTCATCGACGGGAATGTCGTTTGTGGCGCACCAGAGCCGGTAATTTCGTTCTAACATGTTGAGCACTTCCTTGTTTCCAAGCCACGATGCCCTGAGCGTCTTATTCCGTCGGTTGAAGCAAACTCTCAGCATGCCATCCCACTCTTCAAAGCTGATGTTTGGCTTCTCAGAACCGAGCTTTGGCTCAATTCGCACCACGCTGGAATCGACCTGGGGAGGTGGTCGGAAGTTATTTCTGCCTACTTTTAGGACGTGTGTGATACCTGAACCCGTCAAGTCAGCATTTTGTCTTCAGGGGTAGATAATAGTCATGTAAGGGCGACTTACGGGCCCAAAACTGGGCGTTCACCGAAAGACGGCAGTAGAGGGAGTCGCCTGGGCGGGCCGTAAGGCGGAGCGCGAATTCGCGCTGGAACATGAGTACGCATGTTCTTGGGGGGTTCGGTAGAGAGAGGAGCTTGAAAACTAGGGGCGACGAGATTTGGTACGGAGTATTGCTTATGCACACATCGAACTAGCGGACAAAAGTCAATATTTAGCAACCGATACGGGCAGGAGAGTGCCTTACGTTGGGAAGTGTAGTCTTGATCACATCGCCGAGTAATACGTCAAGTCGTTTTTGCTCTGGTTTTCCTTGGACACGCTTCGTCGTCTCGGCAGCCATTCGCGGGTCCATTTCCACTGCCTGTTTCGCCGCAATTAGTCCAATCGTCCTATTCACAAGCTTCAATCGCTGCGAGAACGTACAATGACCTTCTTGGCCTGCTCCAGAATCTTGACTGTAAGGTTACCGGTACCAGGACCGACTTCAAGGACCGTATCTGTAGGCTTGAGATTCGCCTTGTTAACTATCGTCTCGGCGATACCCGGGTTCTTGAGAATATGCTGTCCGAAGTCCTTGCTGAACTTGAAGACGTTGTTGGCCGCTGCCGCCGCTGCTTGCTTAGACGGTCGTTCGTACGGACTCGAGCTTGCGCCTCCGCGCTTGGATGTCTTTGCCTTGCCCATTTTCGCTCGTAATTATCGACTTGGGCCGCTCGGCGGAGTATTGTCAGTCGCGTTTGTGGTAGAATGCGCCGGGCGTGCTTGACAGTGGAGGGGCCGAGGGGCAATGCGATTGTAGATGGGAACTTTTTCTAAATTTTTGGTGTTGTGGCTGAAAGTGGCTCGTTATCGTTATCCGGATCCCTGCCACCACGGACCACCCCTGCAATCTAGCGCCTGGAGTGTCGCCTACTTCTTCGCGCTTCTTTCATATCTTGAAGCTTTCAACATTAAGCCGAACCAATATCAAAGGCGACATAATTCCGCCATTCCTGTAAATCTCCCAAGTCGCACGGTCGATTATTACGTCGCATCGCTTCACAAGCATCCTCCAACTTGGAATAATACCTATACTAGATCGATTTTAGTTGCGACTAGCTACGATGACAGGGCGACGCGACTTTTTAAGCCAGCCGGCGCCGGAGAACTATGTCGCAGGTTTAGGTCGTGGTGCGACGGGCTTTACTACGCGATCAGATCTGGGCCCAGCGAGAGAAGGACCTTCTGAAGACCAAATCAAAGAAGCCCTTGCGAAACGAGCAGCGGCTCTAGGATTTAGCGATGCAGTAAGCGGCAAGAAAGAGGAAGAAGACGACAATGATGAGCGATATCAAGACCCCGACAATGAAGTCGGCCTGTTTGCTGGTGGAGTATACGACAAAGACGACGATGAGGCCGACCGGATATACCGAGAGATAGATGAGAAGATGGACAAGCGGCGGAGAGCGAGAAGGTTAGTGCTTTCTATTTATCCCCATTCCCCCCAGCTGGTTCAGAGTTCATCCCGAAGTTAGTTGGAATAGATTACCGACGATTGTTTCATACGATTAGGGAAGCCCGCGAAAAAGCAGAACGAGAAGAATATGAGCGCAAGAACCCAAAGATCCAACAGCAATTCGCCGACCTGAAAAGAGGACTTGAGGCCGTCACCGAAGAAGAATGGGCAGCACTACCCGAAGTTGGAGATCTTACGGGAAAGAATAGACGAAGCAAACAAGCGAGACAACAACGCTTCTACGCTGTTCCAGACAGTGTATTGGCTGCTGCTGGAAGTGCTGGCGAGCTCGGGACTACCGTGGTTGACGATGGCGTAGCATCCACGACAGGAGGCTCGAGCGGCCAAGATGGGACGATGACAAATTTCGCCAAGATTGGACAAGCCAGAGACAAGGTCCTCCAAGTCAGGCTCGATCAAGCGTCTCAGAATGGAACTGCTACGTCAGGAAGTGCGACAAGTGTTGATCCCAAAGGCTATCTAACCAGTCTAGCAAAAACTCAGCTGCCGGAGAGCGCGGCTCAAGTGGGTGACATCAACAGAGTTAGAGAACTGCTTGAGTCGGTCATCAAAACCAATCCGAACAATGGTCCCGGCTGGATAGCTGCTGCCCGACTTGAAGAACTCGCCGGCAAGATTGTAGCTGCTCGGAACGTCATAGCGCGAGGCTGCGAGCATTGCCCTAAGAACGAGGACGTCTGGCTCGAGAGCATTCGACTTAACGAGGGACGCAACGCCAAGATCATCGCTGCGCAAGCAATCCAGAAGAACAACCGCTCAGTTAGGTTATGGGTTGAAGCAATGAAACTGGAGGACGACACGAGATCTAAGAAAAGGGTTATACGGCATGCTTTAGATCATATTCCTGAGTCTGAGGCCCTGTGGAAGGAGGCAGTCAATTTAGAGGAAGACCCTGATAATGCTAGATTGCTCTTAGCGAAGGCTACGGAGCTCATTCCGTTGTCAGTGGACCTGTGGCTTGCTCTGGCCAGGTTAGAGACGCCGGAAAATGCGCAGAAGGTGTTGAACAAGGCCCGTAAACATTGCCCAACATCACACGAGATTTGGATAGCAGCCGCGCGATTACAGGAACAGCTCGGCCAAGGAGAAAAGGTCAACGTTATGAAGCGTGCTGCGCAAGTGCTCGTCAAGGAATCCGCGATGCCGAAGAGGGAGGAATGGATCGCAGAAGCGGAGAAATGCGAATCAGAGGGCGCCATAATTACATGTGGCGCAATCATCCGGGAAACTCTAGGATATGGTCTTGATGAAGACGATGACCGCAAAGACACTTGGTTAGACGATGCGCGCGGAAGTATCAACCGGGGCATGTACGAAACGGCTCGAGCTATATACGCATACGCGCTTCGAGTATTCCCGACGAGCAAGACGATATGGTTGGCAGCCGCGGATCTCGAAAGGAATCACGGGTCAAAGGAGGACTTGTGGGCAGTTCTTGAGAAGGCCGTCAACGCTGTTCCGCGCAGCGAGGTGTTGTGGATGATGCTTGCTAAAGAGAAATGGCAAGCTGGAGAAATCGACAATGCGCGCCGCGTTTTGGCCAGAGCGTTCCAGCAGAATCCGAACAACGAAGATATCTGGTTAGCAGCTGTTAAGCTTGAGGCTGAGAACGGCCAGATAGAACAAGCACGGAACCTACTGCAGACCGCTCGCCAGGAGGCGCCAACCGACCGCGTCTGGATGAAGAGTGCTGTCTTTGAACGACAGCTAGACGATCTAGACGCGGCACTAGACCTTGTCCAGCAAGCTCTCAACCTCTTCCCTGCCAGTGCCAAGCTCTGGATGATGAAGGGTCAGATCTACGAAGACCTAGGCAAACCGCTACAGGCTCGTGAGGCGTACAGCACGGGAGTCAAGGCGGTGCCGAAATCAGTTCCCCTCTGGCTCCTCTACTCCCGCTTAGAAGAGAAACTCGGCCAGCTACCTAAAGCCCGTTCCGTCCTCGATCGCGCGCGCCTTGCCGTGCCCAAGTCAGCCGAACTGTGGTGCGAGTCTGTCCGCGTCGAGAGGCGCGCCCAGAACATGAAACAGGCGGAATCCCTCATGGAGCGCGCGCTCCGCGACGTGCCGAAGCCCGAACAGGGTATTCTCTGGAGCGAGAAGATCTGGCACCTGACCACACGGCCGCAGCGCAAGCCCCGTGCACTTGAGGCCATCAAGGAGGTGGACAACGACCCGACGTTACTCGTAGCCGTAGCGCGCATCTTCTGGGGCGAGAGAAGACTGGAGAAGGCGCAAAACTGGTTCGAGAAGGCGTTGGTGCGGGATTCAGATCTGGGTGATAGTTGGGCGTGGTATTATAAATTCTTGCTAGAGCACGGTACGGAAGAGAAGAGGGAGGAGGTTATAAGCAAATGTGTAGGCGTCGAGCCTAGACATGGCGAGGTCTGGCAGGCGGTCGCCAAGAACCCGAAGAATGCGCGCAAGAGCGTTGAGGAGATTTTGAAGCTTGTGGCTGCTGAGCTCCAATAGAGAGTAGAGGGAGGCTCTTGTGAGATAGGCATCATGTACATTATGCATGATTAAAGAAGTAATTCATTGATAATGTGAGTTGAAAGCATCGCTGCGATGATGTCCGTCTACTCCTGTCGAACTCCCTTTCTGTTCATTTTATACTAGTGACTCTATGTTCCTCGCCCCAATGCTAAGCTTTCAACAAAGTGCCACGCAACGCGTATATAGAAAAGCACAGCAGACATCTCCAGATTCCGATAGAGGTGAGAACTTCACAAGAGGTATCTATAGCTTGCCAAGTGGTATATCCATCAGACGTTCCGACCATATTTATATCATATTTTCGTAACCTCGTATGCCAGAACGCTCGCAATCTAGCCACCCAACCTTCCAACGCCATACTTGGGTATATACCTCCCCCTAATCACCCAAAATATAACGATATAGGCAGATGGTGGTACAGCTGATAATCAAACTCCTGACTCCACTCCAGCACGAAAAACTTCGTCAGCGCCACCACGCCCTGCGCATCCAGCTCCTGCACGTCCCTCACATCCGGCCGTCGCCAGAACATCACCTCGTCCAGCTTCCCCACATCCCAGTCCCCAACGTACACCGCCGCAATGTCGCTCACAACACGCACCGAGTCCCCCGAGTTTCCGCTGCCGGCCAGGATCGCGGATGCCGCCATATGCCCCATATTATTGCGTACAAACTCCGGGTCCCAGCCCCGCGCCCGGAAGACGTCCGGGTGCGCCTCGACAGTGCGCCTGAGCAAAGCAGCGAGAGAGGCGCGGTGCACGTCCATGATGGACTTGCCGTACGCGAGAAGGATATCTCGTAGGCCGCGGTGCAAGCTCCAGGAGAGATTGGTCCAGGGCAGGGAATCGAGGGCCTGCGCTAGGATATCCTGCTCGTGCGGCGGGACGACCATTTCCACGGTGCGCTTCCCGTCGTCTTTGTTCGGCAGATCCAGGACCAGGGCGCCCACGAGTCCATCGTCATTCGCGTCCTCGAGCGTCCGCGCAGATAGGAAGTCCACCTCGAACGCGCGCCCGCCCATCATGTTGTACAGATGGCGTCCGCTGTGGGCGCCCTGGAACCCCTTGACGGCGTGCTCGAGGCGGTACGCGCCGCTGGCTTTGCGGCCGGGGAAGCCGACGGCGAAGTCGGAGGTGGAAGAGGTGATGACGCCGGCGATGAGCTGGCCGCAGCGGTCGACGCGCTGCGCGAAGGAGCGCGGGAGCACCTCCGAGGCGCCGATCGAGTCGTGCGCTGCGAACTTGACGATGGCTTCTTGGCCGATCGGCCAGGTTATGTCTGTTGCGTCATGTTAGATCTTATCTGCCTACGTGCATAGTATGTACAAGGTTGGTGTAAAAAGGGAGGTGAGGAGAAAGGGGGAAAAGGGGAATAGGAAAGCAGGTCGAGATCTTGTCGAATTCGATCCATCTTCAAGGGGCAAAAACAAAGTAACTTACACCACTGCCCGCAATACGACGCATAGCCCGCCCGGAAGCCCGACGCATCGCTGTACTGAAAGACCGGGCGACCGTTCGTCACGACCAGCATAGTGATAAGCGTCGTCCGCGAGACGACAATGCACGCATGGTCCTGGTGTCTCTTCAACGGCTTCCGGTCGAGGTGTATCCAGCTCGCGCTCCCCGCCGCCGCGTCCGCATCCGCGCGGCCATCACCACTCCTCGTCGTCACCGCCGACAGCGACGCCGCCTTCTCCGCCGCATCGCCATCGCCCGCGCTCGCGAACACGGGCGCCTCCTGGTTAAACATGGCGAGAATAGTCGACCAGCCGGCGCGCCCCGTCGGCGACGCGGGGATCCGCGTGACGTGGACGACGTTGACGCCGCAGAAGCCGTCGGCCATGCTGGCGGCGATGACGGGGCCGAGCGGCGGCGGCTTCGCGATGCGCCACCACGGAAACCGCTGCTGCCGCTGGAACCACACGCCCAGGTACTCGGCGGTGCGGTTGGCGTGGTACGGGTCTAGCTGGTCGTTGATGGCGCTCGCCTGCGAGATCAAGCCGCCGAGACCTACGGCCGTCGCGGCGAAGGAGAGCCATGCTGCGGCTAGGTTCGCCTGGTCCATTCCGAAGGGCTGGGGGAGAGGTATTAGTTACGTAGGTACTATGCTGTGCACTAATATAGGTAGGCTGATTGTGCGACTATACGAAGAGCTAGAAGAAAAGGAAAAGACCAGACGGGATGTAGATAGTGTTTCACAAGAAAGTAGGCGCAGGATATACAAGTAGGTTAGATCGTTGCGAGGAGACTTATAACCAACCAATTTCAGCCGCTCCAATAGCCTACGAATCAGGCCTATAGGGACTTTGTATATAGAAGCGGCTGTGTTATTAGACATGATTCTCGTCCAGTATCTGCCCACCGCCGCATGCCCAGCGGAGCTGAACAACCAGGGCGCCAACCAGAGCCACACGATGTGACTATTCGCGTAGCTGTAGAAGGCCTAGACTAGGCCGACTTGAGGCGCCCTCTCCGCAAGGGACCCCGCAAGCTTCAGCGGCTAGGGCAACTTTTTGCGAAGATGCGTCCTCGCGGGGCTGTTCTAGCTTGGAAAATCAAGGCGGGAAGGGTGGGAGGTCAATGCTTGTCCTACTCATATAATACACTTTTCGTCTCATCGACGACGATGGCTTGAGCGCTGCATGAGTCAGGCACGATAGTTATTAAGGTAGAGTACCGCTGTCGTGAAACATAGCACACAATCTTCGGTTAGGCGAGCTAGGACGAGCAGGGGTCTTGTTGTGGATTTGGGATGGTGGCATGCAATGGGAAGGTCCGCCCGTAAGGCTCAGTGAATGCCACGCGTATGGTTGCATTGGAAGTCCTCTGGCCCATTATTACCTTAGTCACTCATCCATGTTAATCTCCTCTCCGCTATCCAACCTCGCTTCAAAGTATTAGTAAAGACGGTGAAGATTAGTACTTAGGTGGGTATTAGCTAATATTCCCATAGACACTTCTCATTTACGCCATCACATGGGACATCGAAATTCAGTTGTTGGGCCTGATCCTACGATAGACCATCCGCTATAAGCCTTGTTAGTAGCACTTCACTCGTAGACTTACGAACAAGAGTAAAAGCCTAGGCACGTTTAAGGATTTCACCATGGGTTTTGCTCCGGCGAAGGTCTTAGTAGGAGCGCAGAAACAGGTTGGACAGAACCATCTATGAGGTAAATCTCGGGTAAAGCAAACTTGGGTTTCGGGAGAGCTCGTCGATAGACAAGAGAAGGAGGAGTTAGGGTCCTTTCAAGGCTGGGATCTGTCAAGGGCAACGCGTTCAGAAGACTTTCCTATTACCATGTAGCAGTGACGAGGTTAGGAGGCTCTAGAGGAAATGTGCTCCCACGAATTACTCCTACACGAAGTAACAAGGGTGAGCCACACCATCTCCAGTAGCACCGCATTCAATTAGTAGAGTAACAGACACTAGAGAATTACACATTACTGCTCTGGTCCTGGTACTTCTACTAGAGTTCAATATAAATTAATGCCTGCCAACGAAGGCAGTCTCATCATTATATTAAAAAGCTTTTTCTCTTGCAGTATCTTTTCATAAGCCATAAAAGGTACAAATGCAGGCCCCGATCTGTCTGGGTATCTGGTGTCGAGAGTAGGTAGAGTACTGGTAAAGTGATAGGAGTCGCCGCCCTCCGTCTAATTCCCACATTCGTTAAGTGTAAACAAAGACTCATCCATACGCCCCCATTCTACGTTCTGAACATAGAAGGGCAGGCAGGAGAGGAAAACAGAAAACCTCTTAATTGGAGATCCCAATTTGTGGGGGGGAATGCTTTTGTATGTCCATCCTATGCAAAGTGTATTTTGGTATCGGCGCCTTGCGTGCCGTGATGCCCCTTGTGTTGAAAAACAAATCCCGTAGAAAAACCATTCTTTGTGAACTTTGTAAAATCAATGTCCCAAAATGATGCTGAAATGCAGGTGAACGAGGTCGTGCAATCCGCAACCTGGGACCTAAGGCGGAGCCTTAGCGTATGACTGCTTGAAGTAAAAGATCCAACGCCTAGAGCTCCCATATGCTATGCCATACCCGCTCCATATACAGAATCACATAAAAATCACAAAGGAAAGAATTGGATTGTGGGCTGGTGTGGCCCGTGTCGTCGATACTATTGTATCGCAATCTCGGTCTCGTTGGGTCGTAGAGATGGGTTATTCGCGGAATTCGGTTTCACGATTGTCTTGCCGGAGATCGCCACATTTCTCACTCTCTGACTAAGAGGCAATGAATATTTCAGAACTCCCTTGACGATTAAAGTGAATTCGTCCGCAATAATCCGCTCCCATCGCTCTGATCCACTATCGGTCCCGTTACCGGGTCGGCTGAGACGCAACGATCCAGTAGAAGTAGATATGCCTGATTGGAAGAAAGAGCCCTCGTAAGTCAAGGGGCTGTCGAATACGACAATATTTCCGAGACGCATATTCGGTGAAGTGTCCTCGGAAGGTGGCTCATCGTCACCTGGCAGCTTGACTACTGGCGGATCGTTCTTAGGATCGTCCAGGGKGCTAAATTCATCTCCGTTGGGATGTCGCCACCATTCTGAGTCGGTGCCAGCGTGCGGAGATTTGGCGAAGATCTCGAGGTCGGCTGTATCTATCATCACAACCACGACGTTCGGGTTGTGTGCTTTCACTGTGATATCCATCATCAATTCTTGTTCGCTGGCTAGGACGTTGCCGATCTTGATAAGTTCGATCTCAGTAAGGGGCTGAGAGGTCGCGAACATGAACCCAAGCGCTCCCGAGAGCACAACGAGAAGCATGATAGTGAGGACTAGACAGCTTGCAAAGCGGTTAAGAAATGAAGGTCTTCGCTGATACGTTTGCGCCTCGAGGTTTCTCGCGTGAGGATTCCGTCGACTTCGAGTAGACCTAATAGATCTCGCCGTGCCGCTTAAGAGGAGGGGTGTTCTCTCATCATCGGCGCCGGTAGTCGTGTCATCCATATCATAGCTACCAGGCAACGTCATCTGACGTTTGCTATTAGACGCCCAGCCTCGACCTGTGCTGAATCTCGGGCTTGTAGGGGTAGATGACTGTCTCGAACCATTGCCAGAGAATTTCGACTTAGCTGCGCTAGGAAAAGGAGACTCATTATCAAACAGGGAGAGGTGATTGCTGCTATTAGTCCGACCCCAGCGACTGGGATGGTGATGGTGGCGGCCGGTCCCTCGCGCAGAGCCAGCGTTACTCCGGCTCGTGCCTCGACCGTCATCATCTCCAAGGGAACCGTCGTTTCCACTGCTTGCGTAAGTATTTACAAATTTCATATTCTTCTTGACCTGGACAGAGGGCGCGCCGCCCTCTAACATGCCTGTTATTGAACGCATGCCGTTCCGATCGACTTGGCTAGCCATGGAAGTTGCACTAGGTGTGCGCGAGTGATAACGACGAGGACGGTCGCCTATATCCGGTGGATTGGAGTCGTATACGAAAGTTTCGTCCGAGTCTGAGGAATTAGCTTCCTCTACCGCGCTGGCAACTTTGGCCTCGAAAATATCTGCTTTTGAGGAGGCTGGACGAGGTCCTCTAGTTAGCATGCTGGTCACTTGAGTGCTCATACTGATTGTGCTCCAGGGTTGTGTTGGTAGGTAAAATGTACTGAAAGGGCCCTCATCGACGTACGATCCTTGACCGTACGTCTGGGTCCACGAATGAAGAGATGAGGATGATGATGCTGCTGATAAAAGAGATTGTACCGAAATGCTATGTCGAATCTTGAGTGCTGGGTCATGAGTAGGTGGCTCACCATTCCCAGAAGCAACAGATGCAGGCTTTCTTGTTTGCTTCTTTTTCTCCTTCTTAGGTTTTATAGTTTCCGAGCTCGGTTTCGTTCTCAAACTTCCATTTCCTCCTTGGCCCCTCGTATTAGGAGCTAAAGATATGCCGGGAAGGTTGCTAATTTCCTCCGTCTCAACCGTCATGTTTCTTGACGAACTCTCGGCGGAAGTTGGTCCCTTGCCGCCAAACTTCAGCGCCGTGCTCGACTGTCTGCTGTGAAGCGAGGGTGTGGGCGTAGGAGCTGCGGTGCTTGTCCTCCTTGGGTTCGTCTTAGCGTTTCCGCCCTCGCTACCGCTCTCGCTGTTCGTGGCGTTCTGACTAGAGCGGGACTTCTTAACTGAGCTTCCAGAACTCTTAGTTTGGCCAGACGACTGGGCTGCAGCAGTCTCGGAAAGTTTTTCGATAGCAAGGTCTATTCCTGGCCGGGGGGTATTCGGTTGGCTGACCTCCTGGACCGTCTCCAGAGTCGACGATCCATTGCTTGGCCCACGAGCCGGAGTCCTCATACCCGAAGACAGGTATGATTCTTCTGTCTCGTTATCGGAGGTAGACTGCGAGGCAGGTTCCACGTGAGGCGAAGGCGTCGCTTGTTGAACATTTATAATGGGTGAGTCTTGCTCGTTCTTACGCAACGACGGAGCCGGCACTACAGGCCGACTGATGTTAGGCGGTGGCGATTTCAGCCGGGGAGAGATAGGCCAGTGAGGTCCGTCTTTTGACAGCTCGGACACGACGGAGGCTTTCTGGGGGACGGGAGCCCGCAATACGGTCTCGGACGTTGATGGAGGAGGTAGTGAGGGCGTTGTGGCGGAAGATAGCTGTTGTCGAGGAGTCGTGGAGGGCGTTAGAACGTTGTGTCTAGATCTTGAGGGACTTGGATCCTGAAGGCTGTTCTTGCGCGACCTAGCTGAGGCTGTGGACGTACGGCTTGTTCTGCCTGTCTTGACGGAAGGACGGGKGGGTGAGGGATCTCTCGACTGTATCGGGGAGGCTGTTAGTGAAGTGGAGGTTGAGGTCCATTTGGATGCTTGGGAGTCGATGTGTGCGCTGGAAGTCGCGGATGTGTCATTGTCGGCAGAGTTCAGGCTGGACAGACTGGCGTCCATCGTAATGGGATTGTTTGCCATTTTGTTGGCTGGTTGGCCAGATTCCGTGGGTGATAATCGGAGCCGGCGCAAACAATGGAACCACGTCTACGGGGACATGCCACGAAACCCCAGAAATGGAATTAGCTCGGGAGGATGACGGCTGTGCTCCGATATGCGTTGATCATCGTGATGTGGCAGCAGGTTCGCATGCGACTTGCTTCCGCACTAGATGAGGTGAAGGTCGTACAATGAGTTGATAGCCGGTACTGTGTTATTCCCCCCACTGTCCTCTACTAAGCCGGTGTATTTCGTGTGATGAATCCCCAGTTAAAGACGGGCTGCACGCATTGACGAATGGAGGCGGTTGTTTGTGTGGTTTCGTCGGGACGCAAAAAGTCTGCAAACGCGGGATTGGACGCGGAGACCAAAATGTTCTAAATGACACAATAGTGTGGAGTTGCGGGAGGTTAAGGTGTACTGCAGAAATGGGGGATGGCGGATGGCGGATGACGGATGGGGGGGACGGTGGTCGTGTGTAGTGCAGTGAGAGTGGTAGTGGACGTTAGGCCAGTGGAAATCAGCTGTACGATATCAAATAGAGGAAAGGCCAGCCGAACAAAACACTCTTCGGAAGATACTGTATGGGGAGAAACCAAGGCGAGAATGAAGAGAGGGTTGATTTGTTGATGGAAAAACACGGGGAGTCAAAATGTAAGGATGTTTCCTTCGATTATGAATTTCAGCAGTAATGATGTATTGCGCATGTATCTTTACGACGGGTACTAAGTTTGGTACATGCACGCGAATGGATACGACAGCCCAGCCCAGGCTGCCAGTTGCAACCGAAGGAAGCTACACTATTCCAGGTACGGCTTATAGGACCATGCCTCCCTAGTCACAATTGAATAAGCACTTGGAGAAAAACATAAAATTTAGATTGTGGCAAATAATGGACACATAATTACATTAGGTAGATGCATTACGAGGTGCATACACAACGAAACCGACCAATCTCGACGCTTTGAAAGGGTTATTCAATACCCATCTATACTCTAGCAGAATAGTGTCGTCTCTAAAACTGCAACCCAAGGCGAGAAAAGAAAAAGGCGTTGAAGGAATTGTGGAAAAACAACATCATCAATGTATTATACCAGGTACTTTGTGCGTATTGTTTCCCCTGTTCCGTGGGATGAGATATTTAAGCCCAATTCGATTTATCGAAGGGTGTATATATAGAAATCCGTCTCTAGCCACTACACGTGTAGGTATGTATTAAGGCGTCTCTTTAAAAGGAGTGATTCACTCACATCCCATGTTCCCGAATACCTGAGTTTTACGAAGGCTATTGTGCACCATTAAGGATTCTTATCAAAAATTTCCTATTAGGGAGATTTCTCTTGTCGATCCTGGAATTTTGACCTGATGTTACACGAAAACAGGAAATACTAGATTTGATTGGCGCGATAAGGAAATGTGGCAAGAGCTGTGGCAGAAGCTGTGGCAGGAGCTGTGGCAGGAGCTGTGGCAGGAGCTGTGGCAAAAGCTGTGGCTGGGTAAAACTCAGGCTAATGTGGCACCCGAACGGGTGCCCTCTTGTACTAATGCGGCAACACCTACGAAGCCGGAGATCGTTTGTCAGGGGAGCCGCCTAGGAGCTAAACAGTTCAAATTACTTAACCCACACCACAGGGAAACGGATTACAGTGTGCATGATAGTCATTACATAAGGTCGAGACAGTCCATGAATTTGGACGACCTGCCTCATTAACACCATTCATTGGAAGTCGGCAGATTTACCGAAAAGTAGAGGGCTTTCAGGGACTAACCATGCCCCGGGGCTAAACCAGCTACATGTATACATAGTAGTACAGCCTCCTAGCCTGCTCCTTAAAGACATCCATATTCCAAGTGAGACTTTCGGAAGACGTAAACAACTTAAACATCCCCTTTATATTAAAGGTAAAAACTAAGCTATTTTAAGAAATGAAATTTATAAATTACCGAAACCGGTTATTTATATTTACTTTTACTTTAAAAACTTTAATATTAAAATAATAAAAATATAAAAATTTAAATTTTTTAACTTTTTTAATTTAATAATTATAATTAATTATTAATTAATTATAATTATTAAAAAAAATAAAAATATTAAATTTTTATTTAATATTAATTTTAATTAATTATTAATTAATTATTAATTAATTAAAAATAAATAAAATATTTAAAATTAAAATATAATTATTAATATTTACCTTTAAAAATAAATATTTTTTAAGGTTAATTTAAGTAAGGAAAACTTTAATAATATTATTAATTA